>NW_024121288.1:4757874-5126430 GCF_016745375.1 Pimephales promelas | reverse complement strand
TCCATAAGACAGTTTCAGTGCAAACTGCAAACTGTTCAAGGGCTTTAAACGATTCCAGACGATGAATAAGGGTCTTATCAAGCGAAACGATCACTCATTTAAAAAGTTTAAGTTTTATAAGCTCAAATGCTCGCCTTGCTCTGTTGTGTGACTCTCCTGTTCGAACTCATTCATCAAAATGAACGAATCTTTTTTCGAGTCAATTCGTTCATGTCGTTCGTTGAATTAACCAAATGACTCGAAAAAAGATTCGTTCATTTTGAATGATGAACGAGTTCGAACAGGAGAGTCAAAAACGTGCGTCACAGAACAGAGCAAGGCGAGCATTTGAGCTTATAAAACTTAAACTTTGTTATTTTTTTTTCAAATGAGTGATCGTTTCACTTGATAAGACCCTTATTCAACATCTGGAATCGTTTAAAGCCCTTTGAACAGTTTGCACTGAAACTGTCTTTTGGACCTTGAACTGTTTGGTTCCCACTGAAGTCCATTATATGGAGAAAATCCTGGAATGTTTTCATCAAAAACCTTAATTTCTTTTTGACTGAAGAAAGAAAGACATGGACATCTTGGATGACATGGGGGCGAGTCAATTATCAGCAAAAGTTTTTTCAAAAGTGAACTACTCCTTTAAAACATTAATTGAGTTTTAAAAGATCTTGCATATTATTATAGACCTTATGTAGCCCCGCCCCTTTTCAGAGCTGCGCTCGTTGTCTTTTGACTTCCGGTCTGTATTTTCATAGGTATGAATGAACTGCTCGTAAAAAAAATTCCTGGTCGACATTTGTTAACACATCTGCTTTACAAAGCATATGATAAACATTACAATGCTCATGATAACTTTTGTTAACTCTACAATAAGTAAATCCACTTCACCAGCTAATTACTCCTCTACAGCGATGCCATAGAAATATACAGAGCGACCGCAAACACGGAAGTTCAAAGACAATATTCTAAAGATGACGGCGCCGTTTCACATCCCCGTGAAAAGGGGAAGGATTCATGCTCGACTCACTAGTGATTCAGAGATCTGTGACTTAAACCCTGCTGATTTCTTTCCTAGATAGAGAGCTTTTTTTAAGCAGTCCAGACAGTGGTGGAGATGGAGCGTTGGGCATCAAGGAAAAGGAAAAGCCAACTCTTAGTGAGGAGGTGGAGCCATTCATTATTAAGTGGGAGTAATTAACAGACAAGACATGGTTCATTTAAAAAGAAAGTGTCCAAACCAACTGACATGATTTATTCCTGTCAAACAGTGAAACACTATTAAAACGACGGCAGGGTAATTCCCATACAAGCACTCTTAGCAAAATAAATTCAAGACAACAGTAAGTATACATGGGGGAAAAAACAAAAGACAAATGTGCCCTTCCATTTAACCATCAAATAAAAGAACAATTTTCCTGAATAGGATGGTCGTTAATATTACGAAAAAGCCTAACCGTCAGAACAAAGATATGAATTATGCCGAATAATTCAGTTTAAGCTGAAAACCCTTATCTGAGGATCTTAATGAGGTTTTCTTCCCCATTAATGTCACTCTCATTGAATGTTAGGTGTGTCTGACGTACTTCAGCGGATTGTAAAATGGGGTTTCTGAGGAAGACTAACATCTTGAGCAGTTTCACTTTCATGTTGAAGACGACATGCAATATCGGACAAAGGAATTGTAGAAGAAAAAGATGGTGAGCATTTGATTGTGAAGGCAGACCTGTTTTTGGAGGACTGTCACAGGCCAGGGATCTGAAAAATGTTGAAAAACCGACAGTGTGTGCAGGGCGAATGTGAATATGGGACAGTCTGTGTTGTGATCAGTGAATGTGCTCTTTCCTCTTGTCACCGTTTCATGTTGTTCAGACGGACGCTCTTCTCCAGCTCAAACTGCCGCAAGTCCACTCTCTCTAAGAAGTTCTTCCGCTCCACGTACCTACAGACACATGCAGACGGTGAGGACACGGAGATAATGGTGAAGGAAATAAAGCACACGCACTTGGCAAGAATGACAATGACAAACACCGGGTCTTGCTGTTTCTTGTGTCTGTGTGAGTTCAATGACTGCATATGCTGCTTTCCCATTGTCTCTTGGAACGAATTACAAAAAACGGTGAGTGGGGACAGTGGGGTGTTGGTAAATGTCAGCTATTAAGGCACTCAGGTGGTGCAGTGATTTCACACACATATTTTTTTCGTCATGCTCGCTCCACAATGCTACTTCGTGTCACAAGTAGTTCGCAAACGAGTGGTTGTCCACATTTTGGATGTCTTCCTTATCTGAGGTTTTGAAACATTTACTCAACCCTGGTGTTGTTCCATACTTAGTATGACAGAACTCAAAAGAAGATATTTTGAAGAATGTTTCCGTTTTTGTTCATACAATACAATTCAATGGGGTCCAATTTCATTGTATAGATTTAAAAAAGCAACAAGAGATCTTATTTTGTGTTCCACAGAAGAAAGTCAGTCATTCAGGCAATGCCAAAATTTGTCTCAGACAGCAAAATAGTGGCTTTAGTGGCTGTACCCATTAGATGTCGGAGGTTATATGTGCATGTATCTAACCTCCCTTATTCATTGCTGATACTCAAGGTCAGAGCAGGTGCTGAGAACAAAGAAAATAAAACAGGCTGACATCATTCCTCATAATGGTTTGGGTTTAGGTTCAGGTTGGCTGATGATCAGCAGAGAAGGGCATCTTTAAGTGAGGTCTAAATGAATTGGTCTGGAGAGCGGTGTGCACACTAGGAAAACCCTTGGAGCCGAGACTGAACATTTTATTAGATATCATATCACGCATCTACCAATGATGAAAGGAAGACAAGAAAGCAAAAACTGATTGCCTGTGTCTTGTTTGAAGTCCTAATGGGATCTCACAAACAAACACCTACATACTCAAAAAAAAAAAGAAAAGAAAGAGAAAACATATAGCCTTAAAGGAGAACTAACTCGGCGCAAAATGAACCTTTGGTCTAATAAAACATCGGTACCTTTGGTCTAATAAAACATCGGAATGTAAAGCGTTTCATCTCTAAAAACTGTTTAGCGTATAACGCTAGTATATGGGGGCATTTAATAAGAATCGCTAGTTAATACCACTAACAAGGCTCAAAATAGCCCCACACTAACACAGTAACATAATGAGGGTCCCTACATGCGAAACGAAGCATTGAGAACTTTGTAAGTGTACAGACCGTTTATTAAGAAGATACGTTATAAAGACAGTCCACTTCGTGTATACAGGCAGGAGCCATCTTTGGAAAACAGTCTCGACAATTCGAACCACGAACGCCGTTCATACAGTTCAGACAGTTCGACTTGTCGAGACTGTTTTGCAAAGATGGCGCCGATAGCATCATAATATCCCTTCCACTGTTATTTCTCAAAGTTGGGATTAATCACGAGGATCTGGTAGGTGCTACACACAGCCACGAAAAGCTCTTTTCCACATTTATATAGTTACTTATAGCTTGTTCGTTGGTGTTTAGTAATAAAAATAATACTAATACTATGTTTATGAACACAGAATAGCCCTCTTTGAATGGGTAAATTTGTAATTTTCCATGAGGAAGAACTTTTAAAATTAAAAAAAAAATGTATATATAGTATCAATAGCACTGAATATTTCATATTTATATTTTTTATAATTAAGAAACAGTTTATTTTTCATGGTTTGACCCATTTAAGAGCTATGTTAGTTTAAGAGTAACCCAATTAAATTCCGTAAACATTGAGCTTTCTGCCTGCAATTTTTGGTCACATGGGCGCTCCGTTCCCCCTAAATCCCAGCAGAGGGTCACTCAATCCCAGAGTGCTCTGGAAGCTCTGATGCCCGACCAAGCGTTTGCCTCCAGAGACTTGAGACCCTGGGTTTACCAACTGTGTGAGCTCTGACAGATCTGGGTGCATTTATTGTCCTACATTTTGAAAAAGAGAGAACGAAAACAGTCCTCTGGGCATATAGTTTGGCCTAGCGGCCTGCACACTATGCTCTTTTCCAGTCTGTGTGTCCTCCACACCCTTCAGCGGCCCTCCTCCTAAACCACATCCCTCTCAGAGAAACTGAAATATGGAAACAGTGGCACACCATAATTTCTTCTGCTTTATTTTTAAACCCCCAGGCCAGGTTTTTAATTTAGTAACTGTTCCACTCCCTACAACTGTCTGATGGAGAACCAACACAGTTCTTTTCATCTATATATCAGAGAAGAGGAGCATCAGGCTATTTAAAGAAAGCCAGAGCATCACTGCTGTGTGCGCAGTGGGATTTAAAGGAGTAGTTTAAATGACAAAATAGTCACTTGTTTCAACCCAAATTCTGTGTTTTGGTGCCTACAATGAAAGTCAATGGGGTCCAAAACAGTAAACCAATTCACTTTCATTGCATGGACCAAAAAAAAAATATTTTTTTTTCAAAATATATTTTAAGAAAAGAAAGAGTAATACAGGCTTGGGATAACATGAACACAAGTAAATATTTTTTTTGTTTTTGTTTTCGGGTGAACTATCCCTTTATCGCTATTAAAATAGAGTAGCCATCGAATGCCTAAATGACATCACTGTATATCATCATCCCCTCGGTACAAGATGCAATGACTCTCCTCCCTTGTTTTTACACCAAATGCATCTGGGAGCATTATCCCAGAGGACTGTAGGATGGGTAACTTAGGTGACAGGGTTAGTATAGAGGGGTGTTCACAACTCTGAGGAAAGACAACAACACATTTGATGCACTACTGAGATAATCTATGAATTGCATGAAACCCAAAAGAGACCTCGCAATTACTCACCTCCAGAAACTCTTATTCCGCGATTTCACTTCCTTCTAAAACTCACTATGAATGAAATCTTATTATGACCGTGGGGCAGAGAAACAAACTACGTGTGTGTAGATCTCAATTCTGGTCTTGTTTAATTTTTTGAAGTCTTCTGTGGTCTACAAAACTGATCTCTAGATTACTGGTACTACAGTCGTTCCTGACAGGGAAAGTATACTTAATCTATGAACTTTATTTTCAATCCCTTAAACATAATAATTTGTATCATAATGTTGTAATTTGCCAGAAAAGACCATGTATTTAGGCTTGCGGTGGTAACCCTGGGGACGAGCAAAAATTAGCTTGCTATGTAAAGAAACTAAGCACCTACTCTACATTATAGAGCGTAAACTTTTGGGTATTAATTATAGATTTGAGATGAACATGTTGTGTTGAGGGCAATCGATGAAGGGTTGTGTCTCTTGGATCAGATATTATCAAACTGAAACCCTCTCTCAGAAATACTTAAAATTAGGGAAGGGAGCGTAAGAACTGCATTTGTAGCCCTCAAACCGTATTCACTTTATAGCCCTTAATCCTGTAATTGTGGACAAATGTTTGCACAGAGCAGAGGTCTCTGGTGTGATCCTAATTTTTATTTATTATAAATGTTATATCACTGTCTTCTATAAAGTTTTGTCAATTCATTTATGGTGTTTTTTTTATTTTGGAGGTATTTTTGAATTTATTTACTTAAAAAAGCACCATATTTTCTATGTAAATTATGCTTATTTTTTATGTTTTATTTTAAAAAAAATTAACTACATTAAAAAATCATTCCAATAAGTTCTTAGAACTAAAACCTAAAGATGAAGTGACTTTGCTGTCACCTGGTGTCTTATTTTGGCTTATTTTAGAACGCTCTAAGTCTAAATTACAGTTTTTCCCATTCATTTCTATGGGTGCCCATTTTTGACCCAAATACAAGATAAAGGAATTTTTCCACCCACTTAACATTGCGGAATTGAGTAAAAAAAAAAAATGTGTGTGTTCAGGAGGCAAACTTAGGAAAAGTAGCCAAGTCTTGTACCGCTCAGATCAAGGAAAGTAGTTTTTTTTTAAAATCAAAACTATTTTGCCCACATTTGTCCAGAATACGGAATTAGGGATAAAATGATTTTACTTTTGCATGATGGTAAAAAATGGATGAAAATGGAAAATGGACAGTCTGTTCATGTATTTCTTGTCAGTTTTCTGTGCTTGTGTAGGAGAGATGTGGGCGAGAATGTGACCTCGCAGTGCAAGTGTCTGCCTGCACACTTCTGATTGGTCGATCAGGAATCAGCCAACTCTACATAGATACAGTTGGGTTCAAAAGAGTCCACTTGTGACGAAGCATCGAATTAGAATTTTCAAATTTCAATTGGATTTTCCCATTACAAATGTTTTTTTGTTTTTTTTTCTGAATAGGAATTTGGGTAAAGCGCCTAATTTGTTTGTGTCAAACCTGATGATCATGTTCTTCAGCATGATCTGAGAATTATCCTCTTCAATGGAAGAACATCTGACTGTATGTACATATCGATGTCACAAATGTACTTATTTGATTAGTGAAATAGTACAGAATAATAATTTTCAATTATACATTTTATTGTTTTTGCATTTTTACTGGTTTTAAACCCCACTTAGCTACACTCTGTTTCAACTCCAGCTCAAACAGGAACTATGATTCAACTGCTCAAATAAAAACAAGAAGTCAATATTCCAAAATGGTATTTGCTTCCTGTAAACACTAGTTTAAACGTTTTGACCCTGGTTTGTATCAGCCTTTTTGCACCATCAGCTTTTGAGTAAAGCTGAAATCCTACTCCTCACCTCCTCCTCAAGATAGCCATCACAGGCAAGATAAGCAGGCTTAAATGAAGTGCTATTGGCTTAGCTCCCACTCCATTCATTCTGCTGATGTACTGAACACCGTTCCTAGACCAGTCAGCAGGGCAGTGTTACTCTCAAAATTACAAACAAACCCACATTTATTCTTTGCTTTTTGTTTTCATCAATAATATCGAAGATGAGAAAGAACCCGTGACGATGGTTCGAACGAAAAAATATGATTGTTTCAAATAACCCAACCATAGTCAATAATGTATATGTAATGTTAAACTGCTTGAGTTTAAAGTTCCCATGAATTCAAAATTCCCATACTTTGTTTACTGTTGTGGCACTTATGGGTTAGTGTGTAACTCGCAGGTTACTATTATAATGGTTAAGGTTGCAGCAGTAATAGCAAATAAAATAGTTTTAAAATTCCAATTAGTGTTACACATACTTTTCTAGATCCAATCAGGTGCTAGTTGGAAAAAAAATCCACGCCTGGTCTCATTGACTTCCATAGTAGGAAAAAAATATACTATGGAAGTCAATGAGACCAGAAAACGGTAAAACTGTTTAACTCTGAGGGAGTTTAATGAAAAATGAGCAAATGAGCAGCAAAATGAGCCTATTTCCAAAAAAAAGTGGAGTATCCCTTTAAAAAAAAAAAAAAAATCAAAATTATTGACTGCAGGGGGACTTTAAAGCAAAAGAGGACAAAGACATTCTTTCTGAAATTCATGTAATTTTAGCTTTTAGTTTACCAAAATTGCTAAGATATCATTTGTAATGGAAAAAGCGGTTTTAGATTAGAAAAAATGTTGAACATTGTATATCTCTTCATTGAGTTCATTCTCAATCGACCAACGAGAGGTGTGCGAGCAGACACTTGCAATGCAAGGCCACATATTTAGCACCCACATCCCTCCTACACATGTATGAGCACGTATGCAGAGACAACACAGATCTTTTGACAGAGAAACAGTAATTAGCAGTCTTAGAATTTGGCCAGAACAGAATATACTAACTTTTTTGTACTTGGCAAAATTGCTCATCCCTATTCAACCGCAAAGGTCAGCATGTTAATCAAATGCATGTGCAGCATTTGGTTTTACCCAAAATACATTCATTTCACCGTCCAGTTAACTTCAGTGAATAATTAATGAATGAATTGTAATGTATGATAAAAATGCCAGTGAAATACTATACGCCAGCACGTTGTGGCTTTAAGCACTTAAGACGCTTAATTATATTTATTCAGCTCTGATGAAAATCTCGGAAGCTAGTGTGAGACACTAATGGGAGATAATATGAGATGATGTGTTTGTCTGGGTCACTAATGAGGCTTAAACATACCCTTCTTTGCCTCGATTATGGATTGCCAGCTCGTCTGCGATGCCCTCCTCTGATTTAAAGGCATCCCAGTCCATCTTAGACTTCTCCAAAGTGCTCATCTTCTGCTTTTTGCTCCCGATGCGATTCAGGATGCTCCCCATGCCTGCTGGCCTCTTCACACTAGAGAAAGGAAGATGAACATAATTTGGATCAGAATTTTCAAATATTATAAATGGCTGTTCTAACAGGGAAGGGCCAAAACATGTTTTTAAAGGGATAGTTCACTTTGAAATTATTTTTTAGCTTACCTCAAGGGCATCCAAGATGTAGGTGTCTTTGTTTCCACAGTATTTTCAATTTTGATATTTTCAGGTCAAACCGTTCGTGTCCATCAGTCATATAATGGAGGTCTATGGTCACCACCTCAAAGAGCATGCACAGAGAAGTCCAAATTAAACATGATTTATTGACTCGTAAATGTAAGTACACATTGATGGCCTAAGACATGAAATGAGCGGTTAGTGTGAGAAAACGAACAGGATTTATATCGTTTTTACCTCTTGTAACCACAGCCACAAAGCGCCCGTGCCCTCAAATCACTTGGACTTGTGGTTACAAGAGGTAAAATCTATATAAATACTGTTCGTTTACTCACACAAACCGCTCGTTTTGTGTCTTAGGCCATCAATGTGTACTTACATTTACGAGTCATTAAATCATGTTTCATTTGGACTTCTCTGTGCATGCTCTTTGAGGTGGTGACCATAGACCTTCATTATATGACTGATAGACATGAACGGTTTGACCTAAAAATATCAAAAATTAAAACTACTGCGGAAACAAAGACACCTACATCTTGGATGCCCTTGAGTTAAGCTAAAACATATCAAAAATTTATATTTCAAAGTGAGCTATCCCTTTAAGGCTCATTTTTGTTGCATTTTAAAGTGGAAGAAACACAACATGTGCATCATTTTTTTTCCCAATAAATGCAGGAAGATATAAAATGATGATCCAAAGTGGAGGTAGAGGCAATCTTATGTTGGCGATCATACCATGGCTGGTATGTTTCTCGCAACGTTGAACAAAGATGTGTTTTCAACGTAACCAAAGTCAACCTGACACTGAGGTTGTGCTTGGCTGCAGTAATGAAATGTTAAACGATCTGTGGAATAAAAGAGCTGAAGACTCCAGACCAGCAGCCCTCCCTCTCATATGTGGGTGCCAGGGGGAGTGTGTGTGTGTGTGTGTGCTGGGGGTCTGCCAGGGGAATAAGGGCCGGCAATAGGACCTTGGGGTGCATTAGAGGGTACGGGGTGTCCAAGGACAGACGGTTTCACGCTCAGGTGAGTCATAGGAGAAAGCCTGCCATGAGGAACGAGAAGGAAAATTGTGTGTACGTGTATGTGTGTACAGAAAGATGGTACAATTGTTTTCAGAATACAAAATTAATGAAAGTCTAAATATAAAAGGTTTGGGTGAGGAGGTGTTGCAATATCGGTTTGAAAATACAGAGAATAAATCACAATGTTATATATATATATATAAATCAGTTGTCTTTCCGTGAAAATAAATAAAGGCTCTGAACTTGCATTACTTCACTGCAGGGTAAAAAGATCACTGTGATCAAGTCGATTTAGCAGGACTTGTGTGTTCAAAACACAGAGGAATGGGGCCACAGCCACACACACATGACTAATGTCTAAAGATCTGACAAAATGCATTAACATCTGTGCGAACAACATTATTCAAAGAGCAAAACAGGAAGGAAAACACATGCAAAGAGGAATGTTTAAACACATCTGCAGGTTTAATTTATTGCCAGTTCAATTGCTAGAAGTAAATAGGTGGACAGGAAATCATTCTTTATAATTACCATTTTCCACTTTTTACAAAAATAGTAAGATCAAAAATGTTACACAGAATAAAACCTGTATCTTAAGCTTTCAGCCCTTGTACCCTAGCATTTGTTAAATAGTAAATTATTTAAATGCTTTATACATGAATATTATAATGTTTTAATATAATACTGTTCATATAACAGCTGTTTCAGTGCAGATCTTTTCCTACGGTGGCTAACGTCTAGCCAGACAACACACAAAAATAATGTTGGGGAGCAAAAAGCAATAGCAAATCAATACTGTAATTATGTTCCCTCCGCATCCACAAACTTCCAAATTTCAACTGGGGAGACTAGACTGCTGCACGATTGAAGGCTTATTAAAGTCACAAATATTGGCAGGAAAAACAATAAGACTTCACAAAAAGATTTGAATATGAGCAAATTAACAATATAAACTACTTCACACTGACTATGTAGTGGTGGAGGCTCATTTCTAAAATTTGGATGGTATTCAATTGTCTTTTTAGGGACTGTGTGAATACTTAAAAATACTATAAAATATATAAAATAAAAAAATAATATAAAATATATATTATTATTATATTATTAATAATATAAAATTGTATATTATATAAAAAATATAATATAAAAAATACTTCTAAATATTTGTTTACTTTTCCATATTTACCTGTCCATTCAAAAATATTAGCCCTGCCCACAGCAGAATCTCATTGGTCAAAAATTCTGCTCCATATATCGGAATATTAAACACCAACTATTCTGATCTGATTAGCTAATATTTTTACTTCAAGTGTAAACAGACAAATTATAGTTCGAAAACTGAAATCATTTCATTTCTAACATATCTAGACACATACATCTATACATATTGCATACAACAGATAACATAACAGCTTAGTCAACAGAACCAGTGTGTACACACAGAGAGAAACAGGAACACTGCTTAAACCTATTCTGACAGGGAATCAATATACAATCAGGGCTCAACTGATAGTCAATCCTGTGTGCCATGCAGCAGCGTCGATGTGAACGTTGGGCCGGGAGCCAGACCACAACGCTGGGCCAGAATGCTAAACGCGGAGCCAAGGTGACTGTATCCTGCTTCATCAACCATAGTGCTCGAAAAGAGAAAGATGATGTAACAGATATACTGTATACAACACAGTCGCAGGCCAATCAAATTCAATATACTGGACTATATGCCAACATGGGCAAACACAAACGGGAAAACAGTAGCCCAGAAGTCTGTGAATCTAGTTGTTTATTTGCAGTCAGAGTTCTCCCATGACCATAGTCTTGTTATCAAGGCAAACACACACAGTCAACGTGTCCCAGCACTTTGTGGAGGGGGAAGAAAAGGCTGGCGATTCCTTTCAAGACAGGAAGTAGATTCCCCGACCTCATTATTTTGGTTTATGTCATCGTAAGTTCACAGAGTGGCTCATAAACTCTCCATTGAACAGCAGTTGGTTGACAAGTCTCTTCATCTCCACTGAGTTATTATAGCCTTTGTGACATCATAAGAGAAGGCACTACAGGGCATCATGGGAGATGGACGTCAGCTAACCCCGAACGCTTCATCTCTATTATATCAGTAGGCTGTTTGCTCGTACTCATCTAATGGGTTTTTTCCGCCTAAGGCTCGGATACTGGCCTAGTTGCAGACCAGATATTTTTGAGCAAGTGTGGGACTGGGCCTGTGAACCGCAGCTATAAACCCCATGCACACGTCCACCATGAGACCCCAGCACAGCCTCACTGACCCACATTCTGTCTGACAAGCAGAAACTGGAAGAACAGCCAGAGGAGAGACTGCAGGGTTATACAATACACATCAAATCACACAGCGCTCACACACACGCATATTTAAAACAGATGATGTTAATGTAGCTAATGCTAATGTGTTCACTCGTATCTCCACAATCCAAAATATATACAGTAAAATGGGTCCCACTTTGCATTAAGTGGCTTTAAAGGGTCATTCCACCTCTGGAAAGATGAATGTGTATTTAAAATGGGTCATTTATGTAGAAGAAATGTGAAATTATTTTTGAATTTGGAGCTTTCTAGACTGAGAAAAGCCAGAAAATGTATTTTTGGCTTGTGTGGATGAAAGTCACTGACTGTGACTCCTAAAATTGTGTCGTGTCGTGGACAAGACACATGTCAGACTACACGTTGCTTCCTAACCAGTCATCGCATGCTGTCTTTAACAATAGAAGTGCCAAAACTACTAGAAACGGCCCCAAACTGTCATTGACCGTTAGATTCAAAACAGTGTTTATTTCGTTGACGAATAATTTTCGTAATTATTTTCGTCAACCACATTTTTTCAAAGACGAAAACGAGACGATAACTAAATAAAAACTAGGTTTGAATGACAAAAACTATGACGAAAATGTCAAATAATAGGACTAGCAGAACTAGTGAACAGCCCATGCAGCAAAACAAACAGCGCAGGACAGGGCAGCGGAGCACCAGGATCATCCGACATGAATGGAACATCTGGATCCGCCGTGTCTTTTTTTTTTTAAGTTTACGTTTATGTAACTTAATTTATATGAAAAACATTTAAAATGAAAATACAGACAATTTTAGGAAAAGTCAGGTATCAGCAGGATTTTATTATTTTTTTCAACAAAGTTTTTGTAGATATAAAATTCAAAACGGTCAAAATGACCATTATGGCCGTTCTAGTGTTAACGAGGCGCGTGATGTCATCGAGAAGCAAAACTAGTAGTGAGGTACTTCCGGAAACGAACGTAAACAAACAATGGATGAAGCGGTGAGTGTTATTGGCTGTCCTGTGTTCAAAAAAAAAAACGACAATTGACACGTTCCTGGATTGCTCGAAGAGGACAGTATGGGCTGTCAATCCTCCAAAGAGAACTGAGGTAAAATATTGTTTTCTCTTTCGTCTCGCCATTTTTGAAAGTTGTGTAACGTTACGGAAAAGCTTGTGCTCCTATTGGTCAACCTCATACATGTGACGGAACCGTCGTGGACGACCGTTAAAAAAATTAAACACGCTAGTCTTTTTGTCGTGATGTCGTGAAGCATCGCAAACGCGACGTAGGTTGTCGCCCACTACGACACACTAAACGAGATGATACGATCGAATCTTGCGTCCCGACGCCCGTTGACGTTTACGAATCCCGACTACACCCTACGTCAAACGGATCGTGCCAAAATCGGGCTAAAATTGTGTAATCTGAACCACTCTCATTCATCTCAATGGTAACTGGTGTAAGGATTACGTGATCTGAAACCAGCCATCATTGCGGGTACTTGGAAATACACTAGTCTCTGATGCTCACCAAGGCAGCATTTATTTAAAATAAAATTTCTGTTTAAAACAAGTTTGCTATTCGAATATGTTTTGAAAATGTAATTTATTCCTTTGGGGGGTTTTTCAGCATCATTACTCCAGTCTTCAGTGTCACATGATCCTTCACAAATCATTCTAATATTTGGTGCTTAAGACACATTTATTATTATCAATGTTGTAAACAGTCAAACTGCGTAATGCAGCATAACAATTGGATATTACATGTGAAAAAGCACTATCTACAGCCCAAAAAAAAGCCTAATTTGTAAAACGAACCATGCAAATTCTCCACTGTCATTTGCAAAAGCCACATTTCCTGTAAAAGACGGTCACATACAAATTAAGTAAGGAGAGGCATCAGGATCTGTCTTGGTTTGTGTGTTTATTTTAAATATGATCCCATAATTATGATAGGGTCCCATTTTTTCTTCCTCTTTTTGATCTTTAAAGAGCAGTTTAGGTTGGAATATGAGGCTCTGAGCATCTCTGCTCTGCCCCTAATACGGTGAACGACAGATTTACATCCTGTGAACAATGAGCAGCACACCTGCTCATAGACGACTAATGAACATAGACTCGTACACATAAACACACCTGCAGCGCTAAGACCTAGAGTTCAAAGACCTTTTATGCTCCAGGCCCCTGGCCCCTGTGATCAACCACCTGGACTTAGTGGCACTTACAGCCCCGCCTAGACCCTAAGCTGTGATTTGAGCCTTTCATATACACAAACAAACCTGCTGTGTCTCAATGTTAGCTAAAACACTCTTTCAAATTTCTAACAATAATCTAAAAAGCTAGACTATACTACACTAGATTTTTTTTTATACTATTTATATTGTTTTTACCTCTTGTTACCACAGCCACAAAGCTCCCGGGCCCTCAGATAACTTGGACGTGGCTGTGGTTACAAGAGGTAAAAACAATATAAATACTGTTTGTTTTCTCACACAAACCGCTCGTTTCGTGTCTTAGGCCATCAATGTGTCCTTACATTTGAAGAGTTCAGATGCAAAAGCCTTTAAATGCCATTTGAAATTTTCTTCTTTAATGATAATTTTTATCAAACTTGTATATTTAAGTTCAGTAATTTCACTTAAATGGCAATTGTTATTTAAGTGAAATTACTGAACTTAAATATACAAGTTTGATAAAAATCATCATTAAAGAAGAAAATTTCAAATGGCATTTAGAGGCTTTTGCATCTGAACTCTTCATTTATTAAATCATGTTTAATTTGGACTTCTCTGTGCATGCTCTTTGAGGTGGACCCCATAGACCTCCATTATATGACTGATAGACACGAATGGTTTGATCTAAAAATATCAAAATTGAAAATACTGCAGAAACAAAGACACCTGCATCTTGGATGCCCTTGAGGTAAGCTAAAACATACCAAAAAGTAATTTCAAAGTCAACTATCCCTTTAAGGACACTTTTAATGAAAGGATGTTCGCAAATTGCAATACTTTTATCCCAGTGATACTGACAACCAATCACAATCTGCCTCAGTACTTGTCTCATTAATTATTCATGCACTTTAAACAGAGACAGAAAAGCACAGAGTTTAGTTTCAGCATCTAGAGGAAACTAGAAAACATTTTCCTCTGCTTTTCCTGTTATTGCATTCATTTTGCCATTAGAAGACGGCTTAGTCTCCATGAAATCAAAATGGAATATCCCAGTACTTATTAAATGATTTATCTCTGCACATCATTATTTTTTGTAAGATCATTTTTTCGTAATCTTTAATTAAAATAACTTCCCCTCCATTATGCAGAAACATCTCTTCTCTTCTCTGATGATGTGTTTATTGCTGCGAGGGCAAGACAACCTGTCACTCACATGAGATCACAGCAGTTGCAAACCACAATGATCCAAACAATTTCCGATGGACAAAATCAACTCAACACCCGTCATTTGTACTTGTTCGAGAAGCCGTTTCACATCACAGGATAAACATCACAATAAGGAAGAAAAGACTATCGTAACTTCCATTTCATGACAACCAGATCAGTGTGACAATATAGGCAACTATTAAAACGGTACATGCTGAATGTGTCCAATGTTATTAATCTTAATATAAATATGAAGATTAACCTTGTTTACAGGAAAAAGTGGAGTCTATGCCCATTTAGATATCGCAAAAAACAAAAAAACAAAAAATCAGGTGCTTTCATTAAAATGAGTAAATCAAGAAAAAAATATTTTTAAGTTCAATAAAATATCTTGGCCTCATGTTTCATTTAACTTAAATATGCAGTTTGGTGTGTAAATTGCACCTCGAACCCAGGTTTGCAAATATACAGTGTGTGAACCTACTATTTATTTCAATTGTGAACCCATGAGGAACCAGTTCCTCTCTCTCCTTCAGTCCTCACCTAAAGTAACAGTGCAGATATTTTTAGCATAGACAGACAAAGTGTTGAGCCCAAAAGTGAATTCAACTGAGCTCTGCAGGAGAAAGATATAAGGAGACATGAGAAGAGATAAAACCTTACATCTCAAACACACTGACAGGGTTTGTTTTTGCATGTTCAGTAGTTGCTGGGGAAACTGTCTAAGAAACATATGCGTGCGGTTTGTCCTTTCGAAGGTTCTCCGAGAGACTGTGACATGCACACAAGACTGGCCTTGAGCTTTTGAAAAAAATAATCTTTATATCATGTGGGTCTGCGCATATCAGTGTATGTGCATGTCTTAGAAAAGATGTGGAACAAACTCAGAAAGACTGGAATGCTTTCTAGTGCTTCAGGACACAATCATATTCAGGATGAAAAAATCATGTTGACATCGCAGCTCAGACTGAAGCATGTTCAACCTCAAAAGCCCTCATTCACCCTTAGAAAAAAGGGGTTCTATATATGAAGCATATATGGTTCTTTACTCAACTCCAAAGAACTGTTTATGCTAAAAAATGGTTCTATAATGAAAACAAAGAACCCTTTTGGCACAAAGGTTCTTTATAGGCTATTATTCATTCATATATTACACTATTCTGCAACATTTTGTACAGTTTATTAAACTGTTGTAGTAACTTAATATCACATTTTATTGTTGGAGGAGAAAACCTGAAATGGCACTCTTCGTGTGATATTGATTAACTACATAAAATGACATAAATATATACATTTTCTAACCCCCATATCTTGAATTTTGTGATCATTCACATGCATTCATAAATACATTTTAGGGTCTTGATGTTTGTCAATAATATGAAATACTGAATCCAGAAAGGACAAAACAAATGATAATGAATGAACCCAAAAGGTTCCATATAAAACCTTTTTCCTGGTTACAAAGAACCCTAAAGGGTTCTTATTATTGAAGCCTTCAAAAAGGGTTCTGTATAGAACCTGTTAAGGGTTCCAAATAGGCTACGTCGCACTGACAGAACCTTTTAAGGTTCTAAATAGAACCTTTTCTTCTAAGAGTATAGTATCAACCCAGTACCTTGAAACACAGCTTTGTTTCGAGAGTCATAAAAAGCACTTCAAGCTAGCTGAACACGCTAGACGCTCTGCTGAAGACGCCGAGCTTTGGGCGCTTGAGAGCGTTTTGGCAGGGCAGCGTTTTTTCCGTTGAGACGTGACGTTGCTACACTCTAAAAATTGCTGGGTTGGATTAACCCAATTTTGGACAATCAAATATGGACAAACCCAAACGAGTGGTTAAAAATGTAATTTAAAAATTTAACCCAAACACTGGGTTTGTCCATATTTGACCCAAATTTGGGTTAAAACAACCCCCCATTTTTTTTAGAGTGTATGATAGAGAATATCCGCAGCACAGTTTACTTATTTCGCAGATAATTTGTGTCATACTAAAAATGTATTTTTCATCCATTTTGTTGGGTTAGCTCTGCTAGTTTATGTCGTTGTACATAAAGAATGTTGGAACAGTTGGTCAGTGTAGTTTAGTCCCGCCCCTCCTCCACTGTGATTGGTGGCTAAGTAAGAAGTGACAGTAATTAGCGCAGCGTTTTATCCAAAGTTGAACATTTTTCAACTCTCGGCGACCAGTAAAAAACGCTGGCCGCTCGGAGCTTCAGCGTGAAAAAACGCTCAGCGCCTCGTTACAATCATGGCGTTTAAAAAATGCGGCGCTCCCATTGAAAACAAACGCCAGGCGCATGGTGGACACCCGGCCTTACTCCCAGAAGTTGCAAAGTCAGCCAATCAGATTGGAGCTTGCCAGATCAAGCAAATATTTTCTAATTTTGTCAGTGAATGGGCTGTAGGCAATCTGTTGGTTAAATTCATTTAAAAAAAAAAAATCACTGTTAAAAGGATAATCTCAGATTAAGTCAGCACTGAGTGTGTGGTATGTACATGTAGCCGTCACTCGTCTGTCTCTGCCCAGCGAGCACAAGGCTGTCACACTTTGTTCACCTTACAAGTGTCCCAGTTCCAAGCTGTCAGTACATTTCCCCATCTTCAGAGCCAACGCCTGCTCCCTCACACACAGCTCCGATCATCATTCCGCTCACATATTTCACATAAGAGGCCAGTTTGGTAGTTGCACAAATCCGTAAAGCTTTCCTTAGCTAATTATGGCCTCGTTATATCTGCATAACTGATAAGAGTGCGTTTCTATAATCACTTCCAGCCATTTTGCGTCTAACGAGCCTAATTTCCTTCCTGAAAGGGTTTTCTCTTTGTATTTCAAGGGAAACCAGCAGGGGCAGTGAAATTTGGAAGGGGGCCTGGAGTGGCCCTAAAGTGACTTTCCCCATCTGTTTCCACAATATTGGAATGGATATCATCACCCGACTTTCCCCTCAACATTCAGACGATTGAGGCTCAGCAGCTGCACTTCAACGAGGACGGAAACACAAGTAGAGGAGCCGTCACAAACCATGGTTTGAAGATGAGGCCTGACGAGGGATGAAGTGGTCTAGTTGTGTCTCACTGACAGGCTGAATGGAGCTCTAAAGAACCGCGGGGAAAACAGGAAGGAGGTAAAGTGTCTAAACAGCGAGGGCTGATTTGACATTTTAAAAGTGTCTGTGGTGAATTCCACCCAGAAGTTGAAAATTTAAGCAAGCACACTCAATATTTTATGTGTGATTCGGAGCTTGATTGTAGGTCATCGCAATGTTTTAAACGCTTAAAAAGGTATAAATAAACATCAGCTGAACGTCTCAAGGTTCTGATACAATACCATCAGGCACAACCGCAGTTTGTTGCCACATATTTACCGCCTCCCGAGATGATGCCTTTCTGTGATCGCTTGTTTAACATGCAGCCACTTGGGAGAATTTGCATCTGTTTTGGCAGGAGCAAACACACACACACATACAGGAAACTCTCTTTCGGGCCACGGCACATTTTTAGATGCCAGGGGAGTGAAGAGTGGCCTGGTTTTGTCAGAAGCATTAGCTGGGAGACGGAGCACACAGCAGCAGCGCTCTGATGTGTCCGGCGGTGAGGCGGGCGTGATATCGAACCCTCACTTCAGTTAACAAGCATTCATTATAGCGTGAGGACCGACTGACACAGTGTCCAGCTGTGAGGAGACAGGGAACAGGTCATTTCAGGTCTGCTAATGAAATCCTGAATTGGCCTTCTGCATTTAGACCAGAACAAGCTTCCCTCTGCTCACTGTGACCTCATTATGGGTGGGCGGAGTGGTGAAATATCTAGCTAGTAACAGAAAGATAGTTAGTTTGAACTCCACAATGAGGAAGTCATTAGCTCATTTGGTCAAAGCAGGATTTTCAAACTTTTTGATGCTAAGGACCCACCAAAATGACGATCCTAATGTGAAGTACCCACTTTGTAAAATAAAAATGCAGATTTATAAAGATTCATGTATATTGTAACACATAACCCGTCCACACTACTGCGTTTTCGTTTAAAAACGGAGGATTAAAACGAATACGATCTCCGTCCACACCAGCGTTTTATTTGCGTATTAGAATTGATCTCCGTCCACATTAAAACGACTGAAAACGCCAATCACGTGACCATTCACCAACACTGGGCATACGCGTGCTGGTGTAAATGGGAAACGGATTGACTATAGAGTGCCAAAGTTATGACGTCACTTTGTAGGACAACTCGGAAGCTGGCGGCGCATGGGTTACCTCGGTCAAAAAGCTATGCATTTTTCCCGTAGACTTTTGAAAAATCGCAAAAAATAATATCTGTGTTCAATGACCAAGATTATCAAGATAATCTTTACAAGTTAATCCAAAATTTATAGATTCTGAAGCCTATATAAAGTTTTAAAAACACAAGCAGGTTATAACTGTGTGTTTTATGTCATAGATCAAAACGTGAAAATATTTAGAGGCTTTTTTAACCACAGACCTTATTTCAGGCGATTTAGCAAAAACCCATTCAAAAAAACCCATAGACTTTAGGGCGAGGAAACCGGGAAAGTGCTAAAATGCTAACTCACTTCCGCGTTTAGCCTACAAAGTGACGTCATAACTTCGGCACTCTATTCCTCAGATTTGATGAATAAGAAAATAACATTAGCTACCTGATGGATGGCTGACGAATCAGGGAAGGACACGTCATGACACCCAATCATAGAGCCGAGCGTGAGCCTCTGCGTCAGCGTTTCTAAAGTCCTCCGTTTTGTCCCGTCTTCACTAAAACGCCCTCCGGATATTCAAAACGCAAAACGGAGCTGCAGCGTTTCTAAACTTCTCCATTGTAGGTCATTGTTTTTTCCGTTTTAGTCTGGACGGGAGGTGCAAACGTAGCAAAAGGTCTCCGTTTTTAAATGAAAACGCAGTAGTGTGGACGGGGCCTTAGACAACTTGTTATTTCCAATTTTAAATCATTAGCTTTTATATTCGTGTTTATATCCTGATACGTGACTTTGGTTAATCCATCCATTAATTTTCCAAACCCCTTTTCTTACGTAGGTCTTGGAGTAAAAATAAAATAAAAATGTATATATATATATATATATATAGCTGTGATTGAGTGGCGCATGTGGAAATCATTAGTTTAAGTGGTTTCCCAGAACCACTGTATGTTGTGTTACTCACTCACGTACAGCAAGCTATATATATATATATATATAAATGTAATTGTTTAAAAATGTATAAAACAATTTTCCAAGGCCCTGCTAGCACTCAGAGCATAGTGCTAATGATGTGGGGTTGTGCATTTCATCAGGCAATATAATTCTAGTTATGTGGAATAGCTGGGGGCAGGCAATGTTTCTATATAAAGAGAGCATCATCATGAGCCATCACCACTGTGCCCTTGAGCAGGGCACTTAACCCAGGTTTCTAAACACAGCTCAACACATGAGGCATTGATGCATACAGTATGTGGCAAAACTAAAAGAATTGTGATGGCTGAGATAACATGGCATATACCTCACCACTGTATGGATTATTACGAAACAGCCAAGTTTTACTCACTGACATCTAAACAGAGTCTGAGGCTAATACTTAATATACCGCCCTGTGCATGAGAACTAGAAATCATAGGGGGGACTATTAATATTACCGTGCTCAGACCAAAACACTTCTCGCTTTGTTTGTGTGAACTTATACAGTATATAAATCGAGAATAACACGTTTCTTATTCAAGCAAACCACACAAGTACATGTACAGTGATGGTACAGTTCCCAGCAATAACACAGGCACAAACAAGTGTAAGGGCTGTTCACACAGAACACCTTTATTGCTGTTAAAAAAATGTGAGACGCAGGACCGTGGAACAAAAAATGTGCAATGTAGAGACACATTTTTAAAAGCTGAACTTCGTGAACTTTTACATTTTGAACTTCATCATACGCAAGACACTGCAAAAGATGCGAGACGTCTAGTGTTTACATTGAAAAATAATGAAAAAGTAGCTAAACATAATAATAACTTATAGTCTCTAGTAAATAATTTGCATTTTTAAATATATAACTGTATAATTTTTATATCATTTAAATTTTTATAAATAAGTAATATTAATATTTCTTAATTTAAATTGTTAATATTTATTTAAAATATTATAATAACTGAGTACATTTATTTAAAATATTACAAAACATATCAAATATATTAACCGAATGTTTTTTTTTACTCTATTTATTATGAATTAAAGCAAGGTTTTAAGGTTGTCCAAACACTCTAGACACATGGCTTGACCCGACGAAGAGCGAAGTGTGTGACTGTACTCTAATAATGGGGAGCGAAGTCCTATTTTTAGGGTCCTAGAAATGAGTATCTATAATTAGAAAAGGAGAGCAGTGACTGGCGCATGTGGAAATCATTAGTTTAGGTGGACATACACACAGGTTTCCCAGAACCACTGTATGTTGTGTTACTCACTCACGTACAGCAAGCTGACGGAAAGCCAAGTGGAACAGAAACAGGAAGAGACAGGGCAGATTTCTCTCCGACTCCGTTTGAGTGTGTTGTGCAACTGGCACTTAAAAACGTACGTAATACACAAGCTTTCGTTTCATTTCCGTAAAGTACAGATTTGTTTGTGTGTTTGTCCGAGTGCTTACATGGAGCTCAGCCTTAACGTCAGTCAAGTTCTGCGATAAGACCACAGAGACAGTAGACAATCAATCAATCAAGCTAGCTATCACTGGAGCTCAGAACAAGCATCAGTAAATCTGGCTGGTTCTGTGATCGATAGCACTTAGACAACACAGAACTAAACAACGCTGCTCCACAATTGAACCACTAGCAGTAAGGTTACATCAGTCTGTGGTGTCCACACAAATGGTACTCACAAATTGTGTGTCCTAAAGGTTATCATTCACACGTTCATGCAAACTTGCAGTGTCCAAATGTAACTTTTTGCCTGCCAAAAGGTGGGTGAATGAAAATGTACAGGTCTTAAAGGGATAGTTCACTTTGAAATTAATTTTTGATATGTTTTAGATTACCTCAGGGGAATCCAAGATGTAGTCGTCTTTGTTTACGCAGTAGTTTCAATTTTGATATTTTTACGTCAAACCGTTGTTTGTCAGTCATATAATGGAGGTCTATGGTCACCACCTCAAAGAGCATGCACAGAGAAGTCCAAATTAAACATGATTTAATGACTCGTGAATGTAAGTACACATTGATGTCCTCAGACACGAAACGAGCGCTCATAAATCATTCCATCCAATCTAAAATTAAAGCAAGAATAGATTCGCAAACGATTTATGCACAAATTAGTTCTGCATGTTTCATAAATCAAGCCTATTGGATAGAATACATGTTTTTCATAAAATAACAAGCATAAAATGTGGCTTCTTTGTCAAATTGATCATACAAATAATCAACATAAATCAACAAATTAACTGATTATCAAAATAGTAGTTCATTGCAGCCGTAGTTTTTTTTTTTTTTTTTGGGTAACGCTTTACAATAACTTAATTCATTAACAATAGTTAGTACAGTAGGTATCTTGAACTAACCATGTACAACATGATAAAAGCAATTATTTAGGTTAACATTTATTTCTTCCGGCGATTTCCAGCGCTTGCACACATCGAAGCGCCCATGCCTTCAAATCACTTGGACGTGGCTGTGGTTACAAAAGCTAAAAACGATATAAATACTGTTCGTTTTCTCACACAAACCGCTCGTTTCGTGTCTGAGGACATCAATCTGTACTTACATTTACGAGTCATTAAATCATGTTTCATTTGGACTTCTCTGTGCATGCTCTTTGAGGTGGTGACCATAGACCTCCATTATATGACTGACAGACAAACGGTTTGACCTAAAAATATCAAAATTGAAAATACTGCGGAAACAAAGACACCTACATCTTGGATGCCCTTGAGGTAAGCTAAAACATATCAAAAATTAATTTCTATAAAATTATTAACGATAAATCGCTCATTTAGGAACTGTTGTGAGATGCACACAGAGTGACTTTCTATTGCATGTGAAAAGATGGATGCTAAAGTTTGAGCTGACTCACAAATCTACTCTTATCCTCTTCTCAACATGGACTGTGTGTTCCCGGGGGCGGGGTTTATGTCACTAACCCCGGAGGAATGTCGTGTAGTCCCTACCAGCCGTTTGTTGTAGTCCTTTTCTTTAAAAGCAAATATCTTCCTTTGCTTTGAAGCGCTGTACTGCTTGACCATCAACAACATTACACACTAACTAAAGTTAGAAAAGTGAAATCATACTTTACCACCCCTTTTAACGATGTTAACACTTGCTAGCCATTTTCCCAACTATGCCAACCTTTCCAACAGAGAAGTAACAATGTAACTCTGTCTGCATGGAAAAAAATGCAGGAGAAGGAAGAAGTGTGTGTATTACTATCGTCAGCAGTTCTGTGTTGAGGCGCAGTATGACACTGTTAAGTAGAGAAACAGAGAGCCACTGTGCCTGTGTGTGAGAGAGAGAGACACAGTGCTGACTCAAGCCCTCTAACCTTAAATCACACAAAAGAGGCTTAAAAGGAAGAGAAGGAAAGCGAGTGAATATTGGAGAAAGGTACCCTTTGTGTTAAGGCTTTTCTGTGCCTAGTTTAAGCAGGAACCCAGCTGTGCTGGAGCGAAACAGCCATCGGAATATGAAGAGGCTTGATTTAAAGTCACACTGACTGAGCAATGATATCCCAGCCATCAAAATCAAAACCAGACACCGAGTGAATGCAGAGTATTTTTAGCGTGGACATGACAGTCGTTTGGATGATAAAGGGATGGAAGAGGTGGGGTTCAAGCTGCTTTTCCTGCTGCACATGCCAACGCCCAATACTGTATATCCTGTGCAGGGGGAAAATATGACTTCCTATTCAGCAAATATTCACAGTCTCAGAGGACAGACAAGAGCGTCTGTCCAAAATAAACTTATGTAAGGAGCGATGAAGATCACAGTAATGATTAACGTACACAAACGTCCTGTCTGGACGATAATGGCCATTTCTGAATAGTTTCGCAGAACATTAGAGAGATAAAACTCATACACATCTGTGCACACACTGCGGCTGAAACATATTCGTGTGCTGCTGGTTTTCCCTACAGGCATATATGGAATCAGTGACTCGCTATCAAAGCTGTCACACGTCTGACATTCCCTCTAGTCCTGCACGGCAAACACGCACGTCTCCATCCATTCATCAGCACCAACTACACTGAAGGAGATCACATCTAATTACTGTAATATAACAACATCAATAACAAAGAATTAATTATAGTCAAGCGCTAATGAGTTATTCACTTCTGCGTCAGTGAAACACAAAACAGAACCATTAAAAACCACTTTGTTTCATTAATTAACTGACACGATGGTTGTAAACTGTAATTTCGCATGTACTGAGGGAGATCAGAAGAACAGAACGCAGGACTAAAGGGCTTCAGCGGTACCTGGATCTAGAGGAGAGCGCTTCGGACTGCTGTGGCTCAGACGACACTGACTTCTCTTCGTCCTTCAGAAAACTCTTGGCCTCCCGGGAGTCTGCGTCCACCTCTTTGGTGACCCTGCGGATGATAACAAGAGATAATAAAAAAATCTTCAAAAGCAACTGACAAAATACTATAAACTACTGTTCAAAAGTTTGGGGTTTGTGAGATTTTTCCAAGCATATGTATTTGGAAATACAGTATTTTCTGGTTGTCAAACATAAATGGATCATTAAAGTGATGATCTACTACACCTGGATTCATTTGTTTTCGAATGCCACTTTTGGAATGATATTTTGTGATTTATGAAGTAAAATTCACTTTGAAATTAATTTTTGGTATGTTTTAGCTTACCTCAAGGGCATCCAAGATGTAGGTGTCTTTGTTTGCGGAGTAGTTTCAATTTTGATATTTTTAGGTCAAACTGTTTGTGTCTATCAATCATGTCATGGAGGTCTATGGTCACCACCTCAAAAAGCATGCACAGAGAAGTCCAAATTAAACATGATTTAATGACTCGTGAATGTAAGTACATACTGATGTCCTCAGTTTGTGTGAGAAAACGAACAGTATTTAAATAGTTTTTACCTCTTGTAAGCACAGCCACGTCTAAGTGATCTGAGGGCACGGGTTGGTAAGAGGTAAAAGCGATATAAATACGGTTCGTTTTCTCACACAAATCGCTTGTTTCGTGTCTTAGGCCATCAATGTGTCCTTACATTTATGAGTCATTAAATCATGTTTAATTTGGACTTCTCTGTGCATGCTCTTTAAGGTGGTGACCATAAACCTCCATTATATGACTGATAGACACGAATGGTTTGACCTAAAATTATCAAAATTGAAACTACTGCGGAAACAAAGACACCTGCATCTTGGATGCCCTTGAGGTTAGCTAAAACATACCAAAAATGTATTTCAAAGTGAACTATTCCTTTAAGTATCAAAAGTGTCCAAATATTGTGGGCCCACTGAAGTCTTTTTACAGAACAAGTTTTAATATAAATCACATCTTGCGTTCTTCAAATGAGTTCAAAGCTTGTCAGTGCTTTGTGCTTGGCAGGATGTGAATATTTTACTGGCTCCGCTTTGAGTGTGTGACTGGCTCATAAACACAATGTACTGGAATTCATTATTAAAAAGCAGCAAGCTAGACAAGCTAAGATGTGATGACAGCATTGTGATTAACTACAACAACGTTCACTGAAAATACCTAAATATTTCTGTATGTTTTGACTTCATTATTAACATGCACATACTATTAAATAAAATTACCTATGTGGACAAATCAGCGATTTGAAATGAACATATTTCTGAAGTATTGTTTCCATAAAGCAATCACTGCTAGATACTCAGCTCTGCGTCTGATGAATGAATGTATGCTGCCATCTGGTGGCCATATAAAACACTCACAGTCACACAAGGCAGTCTCACTTACCGGACTTCTTCTCCTGCAAAATCAAACACCTTGGTAATTGTGATTTTGGAGGATTCTTTAGGTTTGTCCTCCTGCTGCTGAGACGCTGTAGAGGGTTTACTGGGTTTATCTGGGCCAGCTGTAGATGTGGACTATAAGAGATTATGCATATTAATCTAAGAGACAATTTAACAAAAAAAAAAGTGCAAAATAAATAAAAAAAATTTTTTTTTAACACATTCTGACTGTAGAAACAAGAATACCAAGACACTGACTGAACCACATGCAAAACACAGTCAGCTCAATGTTTCACCCAAATTAATAAATTATAAATAAATAAAAGGAAAGAAAAGACAAACGTTAGTACAAGAAAATTAAATAAACATGGAATCATAAAATGTGTGAGTTATTGTTAGAATATGTAACAATAAAAAAAAAGCCTACTGTATATATCAACTCTAAAAGTCGACATGTAATGAAGTTGAAATAGTCTTTTCTTCCCTATTCTGATGTGTCCAAGAAGTGAAATGGCTTCTAAAACCAGAAAAAAATCTTAAATCTTTAAAAATGTTTTTTTTTTTTTTTTTTTTTTACTTAAAGGGATAGTTCATCCAAAAATGAAAATTCTGTCATATACTCACCCTCAAGTTGTTCCAAACCTGTATGAATTTCTTTCTTCTGCTGAACACAAAAGACGATATTTTGAAGAATATGGGTAACCAAACAGTTTAAGGGGTATTGACTTACATAGTATTTAAGTCAATGGGGCCCATCAACTGTTTGGTTAACGACAGAAATGACAGAATTTCAATTTGAAGGGATAGCTCACTTTGAAATTAATTTTTGGTATGTTTTATCTTACCTCAAGGGCATCCAAGATGTAGGTGTCTTTGTTTCCGCAGTATTTTCAAGTCAAACTGTTCTTGTCTATCAGTCATATAATGGAGGTCTATGGTCACCACCTCAAAAAGCATG
The DNA here is from genome assembly GCF_016745375.1 of Pimephales promelas. The sequence continues at coordinate 5,099,556 of NW_024121288.1, read as the reverse complement.
CACAGAGAAGTCCAAATTAAACATGATTTAATGACTCATTAAGGCAAGGACACATTGATGGCCTGAGACACAAAATGAGCGGTTTGTGTGAGAAAACCAACAGTATTTATATTGTTTTTATAGTCATTATATCATGTTTAATTTGTTCTTCTCTGAGCATGCACTTTGAGGAGGTTGACAGACAAGAACAGTTTGAAATTGAAACTACTGCAGAAACAAAGACACCTACATCTTGCATCCCCTTGAGGTAAGCTAAAACATACCAAAAATTCATTTCAAAGTGAACAATCCCTTTAATTAATTTAATTAATTTTTTGATGAACTATCCCTTTAAGTTTCTTAAGTTACCTGCTGAGTGTCTGCACTCGGAGCTGATGCTTTGGGTCGAGGGCCGACATCACTCAAAAAACTAGCCCAAAGATCATCTGCTTTCTTCTTCTGCTTAACGTCATTGTCCCCTGTAGAGTTGGTTACAAAATCATCTTCTTTTGGCTCATCTTCCTCTTTCTGCTGGCCTGATGAACCTCCCTCACCATCTTCTGCCAGTTTGAGGCATCCTTTTTTCCTTTTTCTTTGTAAATAAGAGGAAAGTGAGACAATTTTACTTTGATCATTTAATTAAGAATTTAGCTTAAAACATACGTCACTGATATCATACCTCATGGGAATGTCTGCTTTAGTTTTCTTCTTTTTCTTCTTCACATGTCCTGACTGCTGCTCGTTGGGATCCTCCCCTTCCAGTGCGTCCTCCTTCACACATTCATTCATGTCATCCTCGCTCAGATTATCATCTGATCAATAAAAGGAAAAAAAAAAAAAAAAACAACGTGAATGGATATATTCATATTTATGACCCTCAGACTAAATAAACATACGAACTAACGATGCATTTGCCTAAATTTTCGATGTATTGCTGCATTGGTGCATTGCTGTTCGAAAAGAAAAATAAATAAATACTATTTAAAAGGCCTGCTGTCATTTTAAGTAACCTAAAAGTGTGGTTTTAAAGGAAGGAAGTCTGAAGTGAAACCTAAATTCCTCTATGAGTGGGAATGTGTCTCACTTAAAGGCAGAATGTCATGTCTTCTGGTCCAATACACCTCTCAGTATCAGCTTGTGTTTTAATATATAGATAGCTACAACCTCATACTTCCCCATCATTTATCAAACTAATAAAACGTCATTTTATTGATCCCTTTAGTTTCTGCTGTACTCAATTGAACCTAGATTGTCCAGACCACCTCCACCCCCTACATAAACACACATAAATGCGTTTTCTTTACATGCCCAGATATAGATTGAGCTCTTATAGGTGTTAATGCTGAAAATGAATCTGAACAAGTCACTATGTTGGATCTCCTCTACCCACTGAAGAGCCTCCAATGCTTCATGATGCAAACCAATTTATAGACAGGACCATAAAAGACCAGCAGGGTTTTTGGTGAATTATATCAGTAATTGTTTTCATCTTTGTCATCACTGTCACAGCCAAATTGACATCTATCAGAAAGGAGAAACTATTAATCATTGCTTGGATCTGATTACATAAAACACTTGCGATCTTCAAAGAGGGATCTTAAAAAATATATGTTTTACACTCTAGAAATTAAATAATACTGAGTTAAGTCATTGTCTAGATACTGTGTAAGTATGTATGAATCCAAAGTATGAGCATTAGCTAGGATATTTGTTGTACAATTGTGTTTGCGTATGATGTCACTATCATAATGTAAAATAAAAAGTGAAGCAGTATGTGTGTGGAGATATATCTACCACAGACGGGTTAGCTAACGTTATATCTGTGCTCTTGCTACAACCATGCTAACTTCATGCTAAAATCTCTTACCAGAGGGGACATAGTCTTCATCCTCATTTGAGGAATAACCATCCGAGTCGTAATCCGAATAATTCATTCTTATTTTTCTGTGTAGTCTGTTGTATCACCGGCAAAATCAGATGAATACTCGAGAACAATCACAAGAAAGACTATGGCTAACCAGCTAGCTTTACTAGACGCCGAGCATGTTAGCTTGCTAGCATCATCTGATCTATAAAAGACTCAATGCCTCATCAGCCTTCAGAGTTCAGATAGTCGTTTCTTTTCAACTTCAAGTTTTTGTTAGGTTGTACCAACCTTGTGCTAAAAAAAGAAATGACAGAAAATGTTTTTTTATATATGTATTAACAAAATAAATAATAACAATAACTTGATTTTTTATTATTACGGGTAATTAAAGGTAAAATAGTATTATTACGGTCATTATTAAACGTAATACAGTAAATAAATGTAAAAAAATTCTGCCCTCCTGGCTCTTCAACAACAAAACAATGTATTATTAATAATAACAATAACTTGATTTTTATTATTACAGGTAATCAAAGGTAATATAGTATTATTAAGGTCATTATTAAACATTATACAGTAAATAAATTACTAAAATTCTGCCCTCCTGGCTCTTCAACAACAAAACAATCTATTAATAATAACAATAATTTGATTTTTATTATTACGGGAATTAAAGGTAAAATATTATTAAGGTCATCATTATTAAACGTAATACAGTAAATAAATTACTAAAATTCTGCCCTCCTGGCTCTTCAACAACAACAATAATAAATGGGGCTATTATTAACGGTAATCAAAGGAAAATTATTATCATTAATGTCATTATTAAAAGTAATAATAACAAAAATATAGTATACATCTTAATAAGCTAATTTTGTATCCATAGTCTGCATGCCTGGCTATTTCAACACTCCACAATTTAAGAATAGAATAGAATAGAATAGAATAGAATAGAATAGAATAGAATAGAATAGAATAGAATAGAATAGAATTAGCAAAATACAGTCATTCCATCCATATGATATGTGAGTCATGCTTTATGGCTACCGCGAAGGGACATGCGCTACAGCCATACAGGCCCCGCCCACAAGCCTGTCGCAAATCGCAGGTGACAGCCATGGTGACAGCTAGATAATCTCCCAAACCTGACACAGTTGTGGTCGGTCGTTAAAACTAATTTTCCTGGTTTTTCAACTGTATTCCAGAGCATCGGTAGTGCTTTTAGTTTAATGAGAGTAAATCCGCGCACTCGTCGGTTTCGCGCAGTTGAAGTGGATGTTGATGCAGTTGGAAGAGCATCTGTGCTAAAAACAAACGCTCTGCTCAAGCCCACATTCCTTTTCTAATGCTGTTATTCGGATTTGACACTTTTCTCACGCATGATCGCAGTGTTGGTCTTAAGAGAAATTCAGGACGTGGAGATGGGATTCGTTCAGCAGATCCTCAGTTTGAATTTGGTACCGAGGACAAATGCAACCAACTGCGGGAAGAACGACACCTCTCTGTGCGATTTCTCCGGTCAGTCTCCACGCCACAGCCGACATTACTCCTCAGTTCGACCAGCTCATGTTTGTGCTACTATGAGATTCAGATACTGTTATTGTGTTTAATCATTTGTATGAGTTTACAGTGCATAGTGGGTTAAGCTTTCAAACTGATAATGGGTTAGCAACTAATGCTAGTGTGTTAGCTTGTCCAGCTAATGATACTTGTGTTTGCTGAAATGGTGTTACTGAGAGACATCTATCTATCTATCTATCTATCTATCTATCTATCTATCTATCTATCTATCTATCTATCTATCTATCTATCTATCTATCGTTATGTCTGTCTGTCTCTCTATCTGTCTGTCCATCAATCATGATATCCGTTGTTCTTTCTATCTGTTGTTTACCTACCTATGTATATCAATCGTGTTCTATCTAACTCACCTATCCGTATTTCTATTTATCTATCGATCATTCTACCTTTCTGTTCTGTCATCTATCCATCTATCATTATGTCTGTCTGTCTAACAGTCTTTTCTAGCCATCTTATCTATCTATCTATCTATCTATCTATCTATCTATCTATCTATCTATCTATCTATCTATCTATCTATCTATCAGTCTTTTCTAGCCACCTGTCTACCATTTCATTCATCCATCTGTCAGTGTGTCTATCTTGTTCAAGTTGAAATGTGGCAGAAATATGCAGTTGAACATTTCATTTACAGGATTACTTACAGCACACAGGCTTGTAATATAGCAAATGACGTTTCACCACTAACTATCAGTCTTAAATTCCACGATGCCAGTCCTTCAGATCTTTTCTTAGATTCCGTGGGAGATGTTTACATCACAGGCGTGGGAAGCTTCGATAGACTCTGTTGGCTGATCTTAAGACTTTGAATGTGTTTCTTCATGCCGCTGATGTCTTTCTCTCTTTTTTTGTTTTGCAGAGATGTGGTATGGGGTGTTCCTGTGGGCTGTGGTGTCCTCATTGATGTTCCACCTGCCCGCCGCCCTCCTCGCTCTGGCAACGCTCCGCAGACATAAGATGGCACGATTTTTCCCAATCGGCATCCTGCTCATGGCTATCATCGGCCCGCTCTTTGGAGGGGTTCTCACTAGTATGTAGCTCGTTTTTTTGTCTATATGTCATAAATGATGATTATGAAATGCGCATCATACAAAATGTCTTCTCACAGGTGCAGCTATAGCAGGAGTCTATAAGGCGGCTGGGAAGAGTATGTTCTCCTTGGAAGCGTTGGTGTTTGGAGTGGGACAGTCGTTGTGTGTGTTTATCATTTCCTTCTTCAGAGTGTTGGCGACCCTGTAGCACTCAGACATTGGCACACCAGGCTGCCGTCACCTGAGCGTCATATGCAAAACACGGAGGCCTTACTTCCCAAACAGTCCCAACAGTTTCCTTTGATACAGAACAGTGAGTGCACGGAGTAACAAGAAACCTTACGAGCTACCTTTAAACTTGTTACGGGCGGAGTCATCGTGCACGTGTGTTTTATTGATCGTTACGGATGACGTTTTGTTTGTTAGTTTCTTTCAATTTTCATTTTATTTTATACAAATTTGAATGAGGTAAAGATGTACATACTAAAGCCCATTCCAGCTCGCTCTTAAATTACGCTTGAGAGGAACTACTTGTATTCACTTTGCACTGATTATATGAATCCTTTAGGCCAAAGGCTAGAAACTTCAATTTGTTTCTCTTCTGTATATTTTGCCCCAGATCGTGGGCATATTTGGAGAGATTACAGTTGAAACACACTTGTCTGTGGACTTTGACATTTTAATCGTTTCCCAGCACAGGATTTTGTGAAGTCTTTTTAAGAATTGGTTTTCCAAGTGGGCTCCAGGATTTGGCCTTCGCATTGAATATTTCTGTATATATTAGAGTGATATAATCTTGCTTTGACACATGTTTGCCCATAAGATTCTCACCTCTTATGCCTAATATGCGAATGTAAACCAGATTTCAGCTGAAACCATATATAGAATCACTTAAATCTTCACCAAAGAAATGATAACACTAATCTACAGCTGTTATACGTTTCAGATATTGCTCATAATTAGCTCAAGATGTTTAATGACTAAAAAGAACAAAATTGCTACAGAATGTACAAAATTGTAAGTCGTTTCAGAAACCCAAGTATATAAAATAAGTATAGTCACTCATATAGATGTTACATTAACAGCAAGAGGTGTAAAGCTGGTTTTTAGACTAATCTGAGACATCTAAACCAAATTTAATTCTCAGTTTAAGCATTTGTAGACTTGTGTTCTCCCATGTTACAAGCCCTCAGGAAGTTCTTGTGTTCTGGAAGATTCATTCAAAGCTCGTGTGTGCGATTGGAGCGCGCACTGAAAGCTATGCTTTATTTGTCTGAGCCTATGGTCTCTCAATTGCACAAAATGGATTTATTTTTCTAAAGTCAAATCATTCATGGTGGAGTGACTGCTCATTGTTTTTGTGGTCTGTCTTCTTCTTGAGAAATGGATTTGCTCTTTGCGACGTGATAATTTCCATTCATTTTTTTCTGGGCAAGTTTAATTTTCTTACTGTATAAAAAGTGCCAATTGCTAGTATTTTCATGAAATAAAATGGTTTAGATTATAATAACACCACCTTGTTTTGATATGTTAACTTATTATCCTCTGGTTTGGGGTGTAATATGTTGAACGTGTGCCTTGGATATGAAAATATATGCTGAAAGAGTTGTAAAAACAGTTTGGTTTCATTCCAAGTGGAGGGCGGTTTACTCACGCCACTCTCATCTGTGGTTTAGTGATGCTTCTGTGTTCTCCAGCACTTCTACACACACACAGATGGCTCTCCTGTGTTCCATTAACATTCACCAGCCAAATCTGCACAACCGCCACTGAAGAGAGTAATGAGCTGCAGAGTGATGACTCAAATCATGTGGGCTTTTCTGCTGAAAGAGGTCTGCTTCTGTATTGGAATTAAAGGACATTGGTTAACACTTTACTTGAAACGGTGTGCATAAGACTAACATGACACCTTCATAATTGTGACATGATATATGGAAGCTTTATGCATGTTTGTGTCAACTAAACTGTCATTAAGTGTCATTCGCTCAGTTATGACATTTTGAATGCAAATATGACATTGTTTGAGATGACACCTTGACATTAACACATCATAACCTGTCAGTGTCTTTGTCATGACAACTTGACATTACTAAGACAACACAACCTGTCATAAACATGACATATATTAATTATCAAACTTAAGAAAACACGTAGCTTTATGGGATAACATTACATTAAACTGTCAGGTGATTGGTTTTGACATTGGGCCGTCATGAAGTCATTATAACGTTTATAAAACACTTGTTGAGGTCACGAAAATATTCATGACAGTTATAACTGAAAGCCAACCATGACAGTTTAACTTAATTTATTGTCAAGTTGTCATGACAAAGACATCTTTAACAACGTCATATTTGCGTTCAAAATTTCATTATTGAGTGATAGAAATTAATGTTTGGTGTGTTTTAGCTTACCTCTAGGGCATCCAAGATAGGTGTCTTTGTTTCCACTGTAGTTTCAATTTTGATATTTTTAGGTCGAACCGTTCGTGTCTATCAGTCATATAGGCCTAATGGAGTTTTATGGGGTCCACCTCAAAGAGCATGCACAGAAAAGTCCAAATTAAACATGATTTAATGACTCGTAAACGTAAGTTTCTGTTAGGAAAACGCCGGAAGTGATCTCTCGCGCGTGTACATCACTCATTGCGTTTACACAGAGATATCGGATTGTATGAACATATTTATAAATAAATATTTATATAAAAACATATTTATAAATTTATAAACATATCTGAGTGACGTACAAGCGCGAGAGATCACTTCCGCAGAGAGAAGCGTTCGCCAAAATATATAATAGGCTACCAGATTTACTCTTCTTTTTACTTGTAATGTAGGTAACGTTACTTTTAATCAAATCACACCGGCAAACGTTTCATTGCCAGACTTCCTTTGATTCGCACCAAATGGAAGCTGTGTTAAGGAAAGGAAGAGGGATAAATCCATGAAAAAAGTCAGGACTCGTTTATGACACAACAGAATTCACTTTTTAATCATTATTAACAAGTAGATGTATTGATTTACTCTTCTTTTTTTAAACGCATTTGTTCATAATTCATTCTTTTGTACATAATCTGACGTGCAAGGCAAAGGTACACATAGAAAATAGATTTGCGCAGGGTCAGTCCATGTGTGTCTCAGGTGAGGGGGATTCAGTTCTTTGGTCTGATGTTTCTCCCTGCGTTGTGTGCTCCTCTGAGACTGTCTCGCTCCTCTCCTGGTTGGTCACTTGCTCGCTGGGCCCGGATGGGCTTTGCTCTGATTTGCTGTTTGTGACTGTTGTGCTGTCCGTCTGATCAGTGCTGTCCTCCTTCTCCCTAGATTTCACTGTGAATGCACGTGATGAACACGTTAGTAAGATGTCTAATGGAAGTTCTGTATATAAGACTGTATATATAATGGTGTCGGAATGGAGTTAACCTCTTCCTCCGCTCACCTTCCTCACCCTCGGGTAAATCCTCAGAGCAGGGCGTCAGTTCCCCCAGGTTCACTCGCTTTCCCCCCGGTGACCTCTGCCGTCTTGGCAGCGCTGCCTTTAGCTCTGAAAGAGGCCGTAATAACAACGCATTATTGTTTTGTTTGTAATTGTTTTGTTTTTAATTTTGAAAGCAAGAATCGACTTTGTCACTTTTCAAAGATGGCGCTTTTTGTGTTTTAAAGACCACATGAAATCAACATTTTGTGGCTGTATTTTGTCTACATGCTCCATCCAAAAGTCTGGGGTCAGTATAGTGCTGGGCGTTATACCGGTTCATACCGAAAACTGGTGTATATTTTTATTATGATATAACCTTTTAATATAAAGAATAGGTCTATTTTTTCTCGAAAGAATAGGTCTATTTTTCTATCCTGCACATAAAACGTGTTCAGTGCAATCTCGAATCTCTCCTCTTCCCCAGATAACCATTGTAGGTTATAAGAACGTTTTCATAATGCTCCCATTAAAGAAGCTGTTTGCAAGATTGTGGCCAAAACTGGTACTGCAATCACTTTCAAATTAGGGAGTATCCCCCATGACTCGAGGTTGACAGATATGCTGCAGGATCCAGCAGGAATGTAGGCTGCTACGAGAAGCTTCCAATGGCAAGTGACGAGTCCTTTTCTGTTAATTATTTATTTCGGACTTTGTAGAGTATTTCGGATTCATATCGAGTTTTTTTGGGGTTTCGCAACACTAGACTTTTTTTATCCGATTCTGACACGTTTGTATCTGCAGCTGGGGTAACTAGAGAAGAGCTGGCAACCCGAATGCCGCAACACTACTGAGTCAGAGATTGGTTGGTAGATCGGTGGAGGGTGGCGCATCAGACCAAAACTTGACAACATCAACATCAGTCAAGGGCTATGACTTCACTTTTTAAATGACAATATCCTGGCTGGACTACTGTTGTCAGTGATATAATATTATATTTGAAATGAACATGATTTCTAGTGACATATCAGGGAAAATGTATGATGAAATACATTTCTTGCATACACCTCCTTTAAGTTATAAAAATGTTATTGCTGAATGTTCTAGGAACATTCAAAACGTCAATTTTTTAGACGTTGTATTAACATTATTTCTTGGTTATAAAAACGTTATTCAAAACGTTATAAGAACGTTCAGTTCTCCCGTTAAATAAACGTTGTATTTTAAAGTTAATTCCTGGTTATAAGAATGTTATTAGAATGTTAAGAAATAACAATTTTATTAAATGCTTTGAACACCTCATTATGCATGAAAAAAACATCATAAAGCGTAAAACTGTCTTAATTAAAAAAAAAAAAAAAAAAAAAAAACGTGTTATAAATTTTTGGTCAAACTGCCCAGCACTAGGTCAGTAAATTTTTTTTCTTTTAAATAAATGAACACTTGTTCAGCAAGAAGGAATTAAAATGATCGACATAATGTTACAAATAATTCTTTTTCAAATAAATGCCGTTTTTTTTTACTTTCAATTACTTAAAGAATCATATAAAAAATGTAATAGTTTCCACAAATATTAAAGGATTAGTTCACTTGAAAATAAAAAAAATGTCATCATTTACTCACCCTCAAGTTGTTGCAAACCTGTATGAATTTCTTTCTTCTGCTGAACAAAAAAGAAGATATTTTGAAGAATGTCTGTAACCAAACAGTTTTTTTCCAACTATGGAAGTCAATGGGTCTGGTTACCGACATTCTTCAAAATATCTTTTTTGTTCAGCAGAAGAAATAAATTCATACAGGTTTGGAACAACTTGAGGGTGAGTATTATGATGACTATTTTTATTTTAAAGTAAACTATTCCTTTAACCAGCACAACTGAAACTAAGTGTTTCTTGAGCCCCAAATCAGCATTTTAGAATGATTTAGGACACTGAAGAGTAATGGCTGCTGATAGCTTTGCTATCAAAGGAATAAATTACAAATTATATAAAATGACAGTTTAAAGGAGTAGTTCACTTTTAAAAAACTTTTGCTGATAATTTAGTGAGTAAATTATCAGCAATTTTTTTTTTAAGTGAACTCCTTTAATCAAATAAATGCAACCTTGGTAAGAATAAGAGACTTCTTTCAAAAGCATTAACACATCTTACATACACCAAACTTTTGAACGGTAGCGTTAGCATATATGCTAGTTGACTCCAAAAAGTTGTTTGACACATTACTCCTAATAACACCTGCAACTGACTATATATATATATATATATATCTTCTTCAATGTGTAATCAATGTCACATTGACAGTTAAAGCAGCATTACATTATTACTCTTCAAACATCTCCCTCATATTACAGAGTGCTGCTCAGAAACACAAGGTGACATATTGTGAGTGACATCAGAGGCTCACCCTCAGGGTCAAGCATGGTGGCGTGTTGGAGGAGTGAATCCTCATGGACAGACACGGCACGGCGCTGGGGAGAGGGCTTCATGCGGGGCCGTGGAATAGGGAGGGTCTCTATGAGAGGAAATACGGTCAGACTGGGTCCGTTCTTATAAAAGACATGAACACAACACAGCACAACGTCTTTTAGGGACTTTACAGGACAGGGAGGATTGACGGTGGGAATGGGAGAAATTGAGGAACATTACAGTCAGGATTCAAACCTGTGACCCTTTATGTCATGAGCGTAGGAGCCGTCACCGCGCCACAGCTATGAACATCAAAAGGTCTTTTACAACAGATTCACAAATGAGAAAAATATCTGCATCAGGATGTATGGAGGAAGGGTGGAGCTTGAATGAAAATAAAGAATAAAATGACAGGCTACTCACTGTCCACAGAAAATGCTGACACGTACGCAACACTTGACACCGCCAGGGGATGTTCAGCCAATCTCATTATCACAATATTCATATTCTCACTTATGTGGTTATTGCACTAAGATAACATTTAGAGATACAAAGAGTATTTTGGACAAACACTCAAAAGAATGAATGCATTTTCATCAGGGCCCATTTGCTGCATCAGTCTCACAAGCATTGAATTACTGATGGGATAGGGCTAACTGAATTGCGTTCGGACTTTGAGAGCTTTAAGATCAGCCATCGAGGGAGGTGTTGAATGAAAACAGACACCAGTTGAGTCATTATGTGGCCCTGCGTTATTATTATAAATTTATTTAGACAGGGACGGATATCATGAAGGCCGAGTGTGAGTGCATGCATGAAACGAAGTGAAAAGAGCAGAATAGAAGACAGACTGTCAATCAATTGAAGGGATATTCAAATAAATATCATTTTCCATCCATGAAACCACCCAGAGACCCATTCTTTAAAACAACCGGCTCATAAGAGTCATTTGTTTTGAGAACTGGACTAACCTGTGTTTTTGATTCACTACAAAGAACTGGTTCATAAGAGTCGTTTGTTTGTGAACTGGACAACACTTGTCAAATTTTATAGTTATTTTTTGGACAACTCAATGAAAAAAGACTTATTTTTCTGTATTGTACTTTCTTTTTTACTGCATCCCATTAGATAAAGGAAGAGAATTCACATTTCATAACAAAATATAATTGCATTAATAGCCATAGCCCTAAACACCTAAAAGGAAATAGCATAAAAAAGTCGACATTACTTATGCGCTTATATCAAGTCATTTGTGAAGTCACTATACTGATAATCTTGCCCTCTCTAAAATAAGTTGGAGTTTGACAGACACCTTGAAGGTGAGAAAGTTTTAAGAGGGTGAAAAATTAGAATTTAATATTTGGGGTGAACTATCCTCTTAAAGGGATAGTTCACCCAAAAATGAAAATCCTGTCAGTATTTACTCACCCTCATGTTGTTCCAACCCCGTAAGACCTTCGCTCATCTTCGGAACACGAATTAAGATATTTTTGATGAAATCTGAGAGCTAGATCACTCCTCCATACTAGTCCATAGGCTTCTTGAGGGATTGAAACTTGACGGCCTCGAAAAGTTATTAAAGACATCGTTAAAATAGTCCAAGTGACTACAGTGGCTCAATCTTAAGTTTATCAAGCGACGAACACTTTTTGTGTGCTAAAACAAACATAAATAACGACTTTATTTCAACTATTCATTTCCTTCTCTTTGGGCCTCTAGTCAGTTAAACGTCACACGTAGGCTCACTATTGGCCGACGCTGGTCATGTGTGTGATGCGTGTGACGTACAACAAGATAAGCCCAGAAAGAGGGAAATGAGTCGTTTTTGCGCACAAAATGTATTCTCGTCGTTAAAAAAAAGTTAAGATTGAGGCACTGTAGTCACTTGGACTATTTTAACGATGTCTTTAATAACTTTCGAGGCTGGCAAGTTTCAATCCCTCAAGAAGCCTATGGACTAGTATGGAGGAGTGATCCAGCTCTCAGATTTCATCAAAAATATCTTAATTCACTGTTCTGAAGATGAACGAAGGTCTAACGGGGTTGGAACAACATGAGGCTGAGTAAATACTGACAGAATTATCATTTTTGGGTGAACTATCCCTTTAAAACAGGGGTGCCCAATCCTGCTCCTGGCGATCGACTGTCCCGCACAGTTCATCTCCAACCCTAATCAAACACACCTGAATGTGATCCTAAAGACCTTAATTGGTTGCTTCAGGTGTGTTTGATTAGGGTTTGAGATTAATTGTGCAGGACAGTCGATTGGCAGGAGCAGGATTGGGCACCCCTGCTTTAAAACTAATTTTCAACAGCAAATTACATGAAAACTAGCCATCCAAACCCTGCATGCTGCATCATCCCCACTAGACTGACAGGGAGGCAAACCTTCAGTGACGGACTGTGCTCTCTCTGCACGCTCTCTGATATCCGTGCTGAGGATCCTCCGTGGCGAGGGGGCTGGAGGCGTCTCTTTGCGGGGAGATGGGGTCGGAGGCTCCTGCTGGGGCTGGGGGTGAGAGATGGTCTCGGACACCTCTGCCTGACCATCCTGAGAAGGGCTGGGGATCTTGGGAGTGACCGTGGCTGTCCGTGCTGCCTCGCTACCGGGAAGTAGAATGGGTTTCATGGCCGGTTTAGGGGGCAACGGCCCAATAGGACGCTCTGGAAGTAGCGGCCTTTCTGTACGGTGGAAGTCTGTAACACTCTGGGTCACTCGAGTTGGTCGCCTGGTGTCTGGAGAAAATATGTGGTTTAAACTCAGCATGAAATCAATATTGATGTTTGTTTTTGACCTTGTAATTCTTCATCAAAATGTCATACGTCAATATTCTGATGAAAACTACAGACTTCTTGCTGGTTATGACAGACATCTCCAATCATTTAGTCTTAAACTCCACCCCTTCACACAATTGACTGAAAATTCGCATTCAAATTTGCCTCAGTCCAAATTAACAACTGATGGATAGAACAATGTCCCTGCCCAACATTTTTCACTCAGATGTACATCACAATATGAAAGAAAAGATGTCGCGACTCTTAATAGTCATCACTACAATGAAAATGACTGAAGCTGGGTGATTCATTTCTTACCTGAAGAAGTGGACATTGTGCGAGGTTTCATAAATGTAGGCGGAGGCTCAGGTTTGTCAAGTATGGCCCCTAAAAAGCAAGCAAAGTGTACTGAATAATAGGGGAAATGGCTTGACAGACCCATGTAAAAAATGCTTCACATCAACACCAAATGGATGCTGAGCTGTTCTAATGCATAAGAATAAATACGTTGAAAAGGATTTCAGTCTTTTGCTGTTTGCATTAATCATTTACATTTATTCATTTAGCTGACGCTTTTATCCAAAGCGACTTACAAGTGCTATATATGTCAGAGGTCACACGCCTCTGGAGCAACTAGGGGTTAAAGGGTTAGTTCACCCAAAAATGAAAATTCTGTCAGTATTTACTCACCCTCGTGTTGTTCCAAACCTCTATGTGTTTATTTGTTCGGCTGAACACAAAGGAAGATATTTGGAAGAACGTTTTAATCAAACAGATCTCATTCCCCATTGACTACCATAGTATGTATTTTTTCCTATATGGTAGTCAATGGGGAATGAGATCTGTTTGATTAAAACATTCTTCCAAATATCTTCCTTTGTGTTCAGCAGAACAAATAAACACATAGAGGTTTGGAACAACATGAGGGTGAGCAAATACTGACAGAATTTTCATTTTTGGGTGAACTAACCCTTTAAGTGTCTTGCTCAGGGACACATTGGTGTCTCACAGTGGATTCGAACCCGGGTATCTCACACCAAAGGCATGTGTTTTATCCACTACGCCATCACCACCTCATAATCATAGAAATATGTGCAGATATATGGTCTTTGGCATACTTACAAAATATATACTTGGCTATATATACAAAAACACACACGGGGATTGTATATAGATATATTAAACAAACAAAACAAATACCCCTTTTCCACCAAAGCATTTTGAGAGCTGGTTCGGAGCCGGTGCCTGCGCGCGAACTAGTTCTTTGTGTTTCGACCATAGACTGTAAAAAAAGATGGACAACGCCCCTTCACTCTTTTCCATCAGAGAGAACTGAAGCCGCCAGTGTCCCGATATGACGCTGACATCTTGGGACTTGAGTCTGCGGACTTGCGTTTTCAGGACCAGTCATGCGCAGTGGTGAGCAGGAAGTAAAGCCGCGAAATCAAGGCCGCGCCCTCACTCTCGCTGATTCAAACGCCCCGCACTTTCATTAATTGGCCTCTGTCTGCTTCGGGGTGTCTGCTGATTGCAGAACCTCGTTAAAATCCGCTGGTGCTTCAGTGACTACCTCGCACAGAGAACCTGTCAATCATATCGTCACAGCACCGTTTTTATCATCACATAACTAACTAAAAACAACTTATTTTAAAAAAGAACACTTGAAATTACATCAACATGATAGAAACTATCTTTGGATAAAGGATATGTGAAGTGTAATTGAATTGTTTAGTTGGTCTCACGTCCCGTTGAATAACATGGGGAGGTGGGGTTTATGACCTATACTAGGACTGGTCACAGGGGGGCGATCGAGACGTTTTGGCTTCACTTTTGAGGGCTTGTGCGGCACACTTGGTTTCGACAGCCAAAGAACCGGTTCTCGGCTAGGAAAACTGGTTCCAAAGCGGCACCAACTCTTTGCTGGACTAGAACCGTTCTTTTACTCCGTCATGCTCACATCGGGGACTCGGGCGGGTTTAGATGTGATCTAAACATCTTTTCTGATCATAATATAGGATCGCAAAGCCAGGAAAAACATTTGCAGAAACACGATGGAGTCTGCCTTTGTAATTGTTATGCTTGAAGTTGGCGCAAGCGTTTCTATTTTTTTTTTTACATTATAAAATAAATGGAAAGAAAAAAAGACAAGACAGAGGGGTACATAACTAATCTGAAAAGATTACATATCAAATGAAAAGATTAAAAGACTTAACATATTTCAATTGTTTTAAAGCCTTCTTGGTACATGAGTTAGAGATAATCCCAAAGTAATGCACTTGCAAGCGTTTTAGCTAAGAGGTATGGCGACGTACACAGTGACGTAACGACGTCATTCGCTGGGCGCTCTACTAGTCAGTGGAAAAACAAACTGTTCTGAAAAGGTTCGCAAGTTGAACCAACTTTGAACCAGCACCAGTTTCTTTTTTGGTGGAAAAGGGGTAATTGAAAACAAAGACTTGCGACATGAATTAAGGTAAGAAGAGAAACTTCACTATATTTTGCATCTCACAATCAGTGAATGACCTAAACACATTAGAAGCACACAAATGCCACAGTATCATGTGACTCTCTAGCAGTCACACCTGAAAACCCCATTACAGAAACCCTGAGATCACCACCGTCAAATCTCACATCCGAGCACAAGGCCTTAACTGTAGCTAAATAATGAGTCTTACCCTCAGAGTTGGCTTTCCGCAGCTCCTCATCCTTGCTCTGTAAGAGGATAACACTGGTTTAAATCAGATGCCTAGTGAAGTAAGTGTATAATCTCTAATTCACCCACACCTTTTTTCATGCAAGCGATTACTGTGATACTGCGGTTTTAGCAGAGTGAGCGTATATTACTGGGGGAAATGAGTTTTTGCTTGATATGAGGCATTTATGCATCACCAAATTCAATAACAGCAAATTATTTATGACCATTAATAAAGTTTAAAAGGTCTTCAGAGAAGAGAACAGAGTTCTTCGATTAATTCAGTTCAAAGTGGTATCTGTTTTTCACAGTAAAAATGTTTGACAACAATATACTACTCAAAAACATCCAAGTAGGAGAGACACATTTCTAACATCCTAGATAGAGAATTGAAGCATCAATGAAATAGCCACACTTACCTGGCTCTGTTTGGTGTCAGTAGGAGATGTTTTGGTGACTCCCATGCGGTGAAGCATAACATGGAGACGCTGTTCAAAGCTGGATGAGCTCTCCGATGCATGTTTCTACACAATGACCCGAAAGTTTAATTCTTTAAACATTACAAATAGAACAAGAAACATGTATATGACTGTTTTTAGAGAACTTTTTAGGATGTGAGATCAGCCATAGATAAAACAAGAGTCAATGAACCACTAAAAATGACGGCACCCTCTCATCCGGAGGAACCAACAGCGACCAATCCATTTAAAACTGACTCACGGCCTTTAGCATTAGCAGACAGAAATCATATTAAAAAATGGGTTTTAGTTTTCTTTTGATTATTTTATATCTATTTCACTGGAAAACAAAACTTAGAGACAAGACAATGACTTTTTAATTTAATGTGTACCATCTGACACCAAAAGCAACATTCTGCCATTGTACTTTTATTGTAAGGTCTTAAATGAAACCTTTTTTTCACACAATATTTACTCAAAACGCAATTAAAAATCAGCCAATCGGACACGGTTATTGGCCTAATATTTAACCTATAAATAGAGTGCCGAAGTGATGACGTCACTTTGTAGGACAACTCGGAAGCTAGCGGCACATAGGTTCCCTCAATCGAAAAGCTATGCATTTTCCCCATTGACTTTTGGAAAATCGCAAAAAATAAGATTTGTGTTTAACAAAGAGTTGTGACCCTTACACGTTTTGTCTATCAAGATAATGTTTACAAGTTAATCCAAGATTTATCAATTTTTAAATACAGTTTTATATATATATATATACTGTTTTTTATATATATATTTATATATAGAAGCCTATATACAGTTTTATAAAACACAAGCTGACATAATAAAGTTTAAAAAAAACCACAAGCTGGTTATAAATGTGTGTTCTATGTCATAGACCAAAACGTGAAAATATTTAGAGGCTTTGTTCACCACAGACCTTATTTCAGGCGGTTTAGCCCATTCAAATATCACATAGGCTGTGTCCGAAATCTCCACTCAAACCACTACTCCCTACCCCCTATGTAGGAGGTAGGGAGTAGAGCACTACATAGTGAGGTCACCAGCATAATAGAAACATTTCGAACACTACTCGATCGTCTCTCGGTGCCGTTGATTACGCCATTGCTGTCGCCCGTCCGCCGGCTTGGGTTAGTGACCATCGGTTGTACACTACTTTTCAAAATGCATTCTGGGATACATTGAGTGGACTATATAGGGTATAATAATCATCACTATACATTCGGACAGCACTACAAAATGGCGAGCTCACTATATAGTCCACTATATAGTGAGTAGTGGGAGATTTCGGACACAGCCATGGACTTTAGAGCGAGAAGTGGAGTGCTGGAGAACTGGGAGTGCTAAAATGCTCACTTCCGCGTTTTGGCCTACAGAGTGATGTCGTAACTTCAGCACTCTATAACCAAATATAAGTAATCGGGATTTAAATCTTTAAACATCATCTTCATTCATTTAACATCTAGTCTAACTCAATCAGAACCACCACTCAATTACCTTAGTGTGCGTGGCTGTGCCGTCCTGCTCTGGCAAGACCTCCGAGAGCAGGATGAGGGACTGTGATTTGCCCTCTCTGAGAGAGCGACGGATGGGTTTGGGCCTCCGCTCTCCATCCGGGGTGCGACTCTTCTCCAGGGTCCGGCTCTTCTCCCGCTCTGAGGGTGACACACCTGGGACCGGGCTGGGGGTTTTGGTGGGAGTAGGAGGTGCAGCAGGGGACAGTATTGGGGCCTCTTCAGTTTTGCATGGGGATGAGGCAGGAGGTATGGGAGTGGATGCAGGTGGGATCAGTGCAGGTGTGGGGGCAGGTGAAGGAGATCTGGGTGACATTTTGTCCTCATTGATTGGTGCAGTTGTTGTGGAATCTGTGATGGTGAGGATGGTGGGGGTGCCCGCCTTGACTACGTTTTCCTCATCCGGTTTCTCTTTGTCCCTCTCCTTCTTCTCTCGTTCCCTCTCTTTTTCTCTTTCCCTTTCCTTCTCTCGCTCTTTCTCTGCACGTGCTGCCTCCCGGAGGGGTCGGATGAGATCAGCTATTGAAGTCTTTTTTGCCTTGCCCTCGGGACCACCGTCACCCTTGGCCCCTCGACCTGCACGGACTTTCTTAAAGGCGAAAAAGTCACCGAACTTCTTCTTAATGTTTTTGGAGGGGGCTGTGGTGGGGATGGGGGTTGTAGTGGAGGTGGTAGGAGGGACAGTTGTGACACACGTGGGCTCTGCAGGTTGTGCTTTAATGAGGGGCTCCTCCCTCTGGTGCTTTCTGAACACGAGGAGAGGAGAGGCATGATGGGAAATGTCTTTTGACAACCGATAAGGATATTGTTTTGTTAGAGAGCATGTTTTAATCATTTGCCGTCATTAATTCCAGTTCTATGAAAAATGTATGTGTATTAACATTGTTTTGCATACTTGAGTGTTTTTGTGTGTGTTGTGTACTCACAGGGGGTCATCGGGGATGATTTTTTTGGTGAAGAACTCTTCTACACCTTCATCAACCCTCCCTATGTTCTCATTGGCCTCATTCTCACTTTCAGCTGCCTGCTCCTGCACACATACAAAGAAACACAAACAAAACGTCATTCACCCAATTTAAATCTAAGTCTCATTAGAGCGGGAAAAACTGTATTTTCAGATTAACATGATTTACACAAGACATGACTCTCAGACAAAACACCCACAGATCGCCCACAAAAGTTCACTGAGCATCTACACAAAACTTCTAAGCACTTGTGAAAATACCAGACCTCCTGAGAGCTATTTCCTGAGATGGTCCTCACTGCAGAACATGAAATCTACAGGGAGGAGTCAGATCCAGATCCAACTCCTCCCACCTTACATATACCTAAACCTACCCAGCTCCACCCCCTGATCCCTAAACCCACCCCTAAACCTACCCAGCTCCACCCCCTGATCCCTAAACCCACCCCTAAACCTACATAGCTCCACCCCCTGATCCCTAAGCCCACCCCTAAACCTACCTAGCTCCACCCCCTGATCCCTAAACCCACCCCTAAAGCTACCCAACTCCACCCCCTGATCCCTAAACCCACCCCTAAACCTACCTAGCTCCACCCCCTGATACCTAAACCCACCCCTAAACCTACCCAACTCAGATCTGGATCCGACTCCGCCCCCTGGATCTTGTGTACAGCAATGAGGTGCTACTGAACTTCCTGGAATATGGGGTGCACAATTTCCATGTCAGTTTGCAAAGAATCTTAATGGTGTCTACAAAGTACTGAGTTGACATTCTAAAAAATATATATATTTCAACCCTAGATTTGACAAAGTTTGCCAAAAATGAAAACAAAAAATCTGAATGGATGTTTGAAAGAATGTAAACACTGTTTAACTTCCTTTCTACTCAGAAAACACAGTTTTTGTGCTTTGTGTCCAGATTTACCTGGTTATTTCAGCTTTCTTTAAAGTGCCATCCACTGTCAGAGTGAATCTCTATTTTCATTCAGACCACCTGACATTTTTTTTACACTTTGGTCTGAACAGACCAATCACATGCGAAAATCAGACTGAATTTCATGCTGAACATTCATGTTGGTGTGAACAGGCCAATAAGCTGCAGAATGAACCATACTTTATTAAAAGCGGTAAAAAAAAAAGTTCATGGGGTAAGCTCAGCTGTAATGCACTTCTAAGCTATAAACGCTAGTATTTTTTTAAACTCAAACTCACATTTACTCAATAAACATGGCGTGATTCAGACTGTGTTGTAAGTTAGAATGTTTTCTGTCTGCAAAGGATTTGTCTTGTGAATCTGTCTAATGTCCCAAGAGAGAGCCAAACCCTGCCTCAATTTTTCTGTCTGTTCCCCCCACCACCACCTAATATAATTACGCCCCTCAGATACAGCCTCATCACACACACACTTAAATGAGCCTGTGAGTGCTCATCAGTGGTGACTGGTTTATCTGTCATGTAGCCTCAGTAATAACACAATAGCCGCAAACATGGAGGTTGATTGTTGTAAGATCCGCCAGTCCTGATAGTTCTTAAACAACAGTTTTAATGACATTACACCACATTGTGATTGTGATAAATGAGCTAAATGATTTACATGATGGCAACCATTAATCTTTTATTCTAACAATATGTTAGCTGTAAGCTGAAATCGTACTGCTGATCGTTTCTACAAAGGCTTTAGAAATGAAGAGTTCAGATGCAAAAGCCTCTAAGTGCCATTTGAAATTTTCTTTTAGAATGATAATTTTTATCAAGCTTGTATATTTAAGTTCCGTGATTTCACTTAAATGGCAATGATAATTACCTATTAATTGTTATTTAAGTGAAATTACTGAACTTAAATATACAAGTTTGATAAAAATCATCATTAAAGAAGAAAATTTCAAATGGCATTTAGAGGCTTTTGCATCTGAACTCTTCAAATATTGGTTTGTGTAAGTATTGTGAGAATTAATAGATCTTCATGTATATATATATAGAACACATATATTATTAGTACTCCTAATGGTCAGACAGAAAACATTGAAGACAAGGGATGATCCTTAAATAATGAACTAGACTAGAGAGCAGCAGTTCTTAACCAGGGTGTCAGAGGCCTCAGCAAACTTTCAAAGGGACCTCAAGATGAACAATAAGTATTTAAAATAATAAATATTTACATGAATAAATTGTATAATCAAGCTGTAATCTAAAACTGAAAAACGGTTACAAAAAAATGTATGGTACTTGATTTGGCTTCAAGTCAAGAAGGTTGAGAACCACTGAAACAGAGGTTAATTCATATAGCACTTTAAAAACTCAACATTAAACATAATTCACATTTCACAACTCATTTTCCTTTTCCATAATGTGACGTGTTTACCTGGATTGTGAAAGGTAGTCTCCAAATTGTAGGTAGTTGGAGAGGAATAAGAGGGATTGATGACATCAGTCAAAAAGTAAAGTTGTTTTTTAGAGGTGGACTCATTTTCTTCTTTTTTTTTAGTACTGGTGATTTTTTTTAAATAATATGCACATATTAATCACTCACAATAAGACGATGCAAATTAAGAAAGAAAACTGGGTCAACATTGATTGCATGTTGACTTCTTAACTGTGCCAGATCAGTAGCTTACAAACACAAAAGCACAGGGTGCGCGCGGTCTGTGTGTTTTGCCTGTTTCCTGCTGCTGCACAGACTGCGAGGCCTTCGGGCAGTTTGGGTTCTGCAGGAAGAGAAAGAAAGAAATATGGAGGGAAGGAGAGAGAGAGAGAGACCACTGCAGCTCTATAGCAACCATATGCAAATGAGGCACCGCACACCACATGAGAAATGGATTATAAATCATTTAGCACCTCTCGACCAATGAGAAGGCAAAGCACTCATCACTCCATCTTCAAAAAGAGGAGGAGAGCAGGCGCCACGTTGTGTGAGGGATGTTTCCCACATATCTTAATAACACACGATCATTTTCTCCTATTAAAAACACACTGCATGAACAGTGCAACCATACAGCTCAGGTTTAATTATATACCAAAAAAACTGAAAACAAAGCTTTTGTGTGGTTCACATGGCCTGCTGGGTTTGTTAATGCCTAAATGAGATTCATGTTTTTCCACATATACAGCCAAAAAAATTCACACATTTCATAAACCACTAGCAATAATTTTAAATCATAACCGTTTCCTACATGAAACTAGATAATGTCAATACCTGACGGGTTGAGCTGGTCTTAGTCTAGTCTTGCAAAAGTGACACGTTCGGGTCTGAAGAATCTGTTCTCGGATCAATGTAGCAGCTGATCAAAGATCAGTCCAGCTCACATGTCATGACTCATGAATTCGTATACACACTGCCAGATTTTCGTTAATATTCCCCTTTAAATTTCAGTGGAAAGGAGGAGAGATACAGAGAGATGGAGTGGATGTAGTGTTCTTTACCTCTACTGAGATCAGTGTTAAGCTGGAAAAGGCCTGTCTAAAGATGTCAGGTTGAGACAGTGATCCCAAAATTCCACAGGCTTCTGTCTAGGTTTTCCTGGAGGCGAAGCTATAAGCTCTATGGAAGTGATTAATCCAACATAAGCACTTTACCACAAATAGGGTACAAAATAGGGCCTGGTCAGTGAAAGGCGGTGCTTGACCTTTAGAAAATGCTGAAGTTGCAAACCTCATACAATTAATATAAGCAGCTCATACAAAATTTAGTTTGTCCTCCTTAGGTTCACTTAACAGTTTTGAGTGTATTGATCACAAGATTGTTTAAGCCTTTTACCTAAATTTGGGATTTGCAACATTTTGCACACAACTCTATTGTGTGTGTGTGTGTGTTAGGGATGGGCAACGATTAATCGCATCCAAAATAAAATTTGTGTTTACATAATATATGTTTGTGTAGTGTGTATAATTAATTTGTATATATAAATACCCACACATGCATGTATATTTAAGAAAAATGTGCATGTATATATTTTATATATATTTATTCACAATTAATATTATATATAAATATTTGATATATTAACACATTTTTCTTAAATATATACATGCATGTGTGGGTATTTATATATACAAATTAATTATACACACTACACACACATATATTATGTAAACACAAACAGGGGGGGGAGGGTATTTATATTTTTCTGTCAATGAATATTAAATAAACATTATAAATATATATATTTAAAGCAAAAATGGTTAAACAGGGTTACCAAATATTAGTTTAGTTACTGTTAAACTTATATGTCCCATAAATTAAAGTCTGATCCTTGTTACATTGTGTTGATGCTTGATGAGTGCAGTTAATTGACGTATTTGTCAGCTTTCCTTTTAGGTATGTCATCAAGCCATTATAGCAGTGGCCTTTTCCAGTTCTGAACATGGTGACTGAGCACTGCACATAGTTCTGAAGTTTTGTTCCGAATACATAAATGCATATGTAAATGAAAATATGAATTGGATTGCAAAGTTTATGGTTCAGACTAATTCAGACTGATGGAACTATGTGCATGTACACTGACCTAATACATTTAAAATGATTTTAAAATGATCAAATAATCATGAAATTATTGTGGTTGTAATTTTCGAATAGTTAAATACAGTGGAGGTTGTCAAGACCGTTTGAGACAAAAACAAACAACATTTCAAGGTGGGGCACCGACATTTTAAAGGGGCAATGACATTGACATACATTAATATTTTTCTTGAGGTTCACTTGTAGTTAATACAGTTTTTTTTGCACAATTATGTATGTATATATATATATATATATATATATATATATATATTCTCATTAATGCAATTATCTAATCAACCAATCACATGACATGGCAGTTGCTTCAATGCATTTAGGGGTGTGGTCCTGGTCAAGACAATCTCCTGAACTCTAAACTGAATGTCAGAATGGGAAAGAAAAGTGATTTAAGCAATTTTGAGCGTGGCATGGTTGTTGGTGCCAGACGGGCCGGTCTGAGTATTTCACAATCTGCTCAGTTACTGGGATTTTAACGGACAACCATTTTTAGGGACAACCATTTTTAACTCTTTCTAGGCTATTTTAATGATAAAAAATTATGACAAAATTAAAATCTGTCCTTTATTACAATGTAAAATGCATGTCAATGTGGTACTAATTTTACAGTGTTTTACTTAGTGTGCGAAGGTACCAGTGTCCAGACTCTCTTCAGAGATGAAACAACATTGAAGGGATTTTTTTTTCAATATAGTTTTATTATTTGACCAATATATTTGAAAATAAAAAATAAATGTGCTGCATTTTGTCTAAGAAATAATAAGAGACACTTTTAATTTATAATCTCATTTGTTAAAAAAATCGTGAGAAAATCGTATCGTGAAACCGGTATCAAGAATCGTATCGCATCGTGAGTTGAGTGAATCGTTACATCCCTATAATTGTCCACTGCAAAACTAAATTCTCTCATCGTTGGCATTGATAGTAAAACAACTGTAATACACTGAGACAGAGTGAATTGTTTGTTTTAGTCACTATGACGGAATACTAAATTGATGGCTGGGTTTTACATGATGGCAAAGGCAATTTTATTTAAATATTAATTTAATATGAATTAATATAAATTAAATTCAGCAATTATAAATTAAAAATTGCATCTCTACCAATATAGTCTCAATTGTCAGTTATAAAGTCAGTACAGAGTGCATTTTTTTTAATCAGTTTATATCAGGCAATTCTGAAAAAAGGTTCAAATTGCGAGTTTATATCACACAATTTAGGGAAAAAAATGTGAATTGAGATATAAAATGTCGCCACCACAGGATCAGCGAGAATTTAAAAGGGATACAGGGACATTTCTAAAATTTACAGAGCCCTGGACACATTTTGTTGGGTGTGTCGTCTTCACTTGAGACTAATGAGTAGGCGGTACCATAGAGACAGAGACACCCCACATCACAGGGCCTGGTTGCTGCTGACAGCCCTGCAGGGTCATACAGTAAAAAAGCACACACACACACACACACACACACACACTGGACCATCAGAGCATCATCTCTTCTCCAGTCACATGAGTCACCACCTGTCATTGGGTTTTCACCAGCCAAGGCGTATGACCGGGCATCACACAATATGGACACACACCCTCGCCAACAGATCACGCTGACAGGAATACACATAACACACATACTCATTCAGGTGATCGGAGGAAATGACAGGAGTGTTTTTATCCCTCCGTGCTCATTTCTGTGATAACAGTGGCGCCAAACTCTCCAGAGAGAGTCTGTTCTGAAAAAATGACCTCACACACACACAATTACACAGCGTATAACCAGTGTAAAAGGCCAGGGTATAAGGATAACGATATCGGTTTGAAAACAAATATCAGAGTCCATACTGACAACTATAACGATAACAGCACAGAGAAACGGTCTCTTTGGAATCACTTTTAGAGCGTTTTGTTCCAGCTGATGATAAACGATAAAAACATGCTTTAAAGAGTGCTAGCATTTAAAGTGGCAGACGACAGAAGTGCAGCACACACTAAAAACAACATTATCATGAATTGGTGTGGACACTAATATAGTTATCCATTCGATTTTATAGTTATTGGTCTTGGTGAGAACGGGCCTTAACTGTGTGACAATACACACTTTAAAAACTGTCCATAGTGACTGGTACTCACCAACAGGCAATCATGAAATTCAGCATTACACTTACACAAGCCAGTCATCACGACAACACAGAAACAGCCACAGGTCTCTTAAGACCATGACATAATGTAACAGTATAGTGTATAAAAATGGCAACCAAATAACTATATATCATCCTATACTTTACCAACCACGCCTACTAACTGTAAGCACACGCAAGATTTTTACACATCTAATGACAGCAGGTGTAAGATGCAAATACCATGATATTACCATGATTTGTGTGGACACTACTGAGGTATTCTCAGACATAACCTAGTAAAAGAATAAGGTAATTCACATTAGATTATCATTGCAATGCCTTTGTTTATATGGACACTATCATGATGGTAATACATCATACCATGGGGTACTATGATAAATAAAGGTGTAATCATTTGTACATTGCATCACACTACTATGGTATTACCATGGGTTTTGTGGGCACTACCGTAATAGTAATACCATGACATTTTTTACGTACTTTGGGATAATATAATATGGTACCATAGTACTATTGTGTTACCATGATTTTTGTGGACACTACTGTACTGTGGTATTGTTAGACACACCTTGGAGCACCATGGTAAGTGAATACAGTGATTTACATCATATCACAGTAACAAAGTATTATTATTATTTATGTGGACACTGCCATTGTATTTTTAAAATAGCTTTGGAAACTACTAGTGTTATTAAAAGTTGGAATCAAATGGTATCACAGTACTATGGCATTACCACAATATTTGTGGAAACCACCGTGACGGTAATACAGTGTATTATTTGGCAAGTTTCGAAGTACAATGGTAAATAAATCTGGTAATCATAAAGGAGCATATACATATAAACATCATAAGATATATTTATAATAATTATAATATATTTATTTTAAATAAATGTGGTTCTTTTGAACTTTTTATTGATCAAAGATTCTTGAAATGCATCACAGCTGCCAAAATATACAACATGGATAATAAAAATGGAAAATGTTGAACACCAAATCAGCATAAGAATGATTTCTGGAGGATCATGTGACACTGAGGACTGGAGTAATGGCTAATATTGTCATCACAGCAATAATTTACATTTTAAAATATATTAAAATAGAAAACATTTATTTTAAATGGTGATACTATTTCACAATATTACAGTTTTTACTGTATTTTTGATGTGCATGTGTAATGTCTTTCGAAAATATTTTTTTTTATCTTACAGACCCCAAAATTTTGAATGGCAGTGTGTGTGTGTGTATATATATATATATATTAAAAAAACACCATGTGCCATGATATATATATATATATAATGGCACATGGTGTTTTTTGTTAGGCACTATACACTGTGGTATTACTATTTGATACCATCACTGTAACATGGTACCATCATGGCACATTTATTGCAAAAAAACTAAATTAAATGAATTCCAAAAAGAGACAAAATAATCAAAGTTCTGCGGCAAATAAAGAAAATGTGGCTCAAATGACTCGAGAGGGTAGTTTTCAACATACCTGTGATTATATAATACCTGACAACCACACAGATTTGGGCACAATAGCACCTTTATCACAGCATCAAAGACGCACACATCACACCTCACAATGGCGGCGTCAATAAACAGGCCACATGCCATAGGAGCACAAGACACACAACAGTGTAAAGGCATGTGTGTGTGTGAGCAGCTACAATTGAGAACACTGTAAAACCCATCACTATGGCAACCATTTATCAAATGGCCATTCATAGGATGTCAAAGTGGACAAATAGATCAACTGCCTTTCTTTTCTGTCCATCTCACACTCACACAATGAAGACACCGCAGTGAGGATATAATATCTCAGATTAGTATTGACTCAACAGGAAAGACGGGATGGACTCAACAGAATCGCAGTGTGCCAGTGCAACGACACACTGCTGTTGCAGCATCAGCGGCAGAAATACATCGACTGTCACACGGCAACCTGAATATTACATCTCATTTAAACACGCAATCAGTTTCTCCTGTATACGACGCCCAGGTGAACCCGTACGACCGAATAAACAGATTTTGATCCCACACCCTGGGAATGCCACGAATAGAGGGATCCTCCGTTCCTGATGACAGAGGGGGTGCGAAAAGAAAGGGAGAAACCCTCCTTGATCTGGGAACATTAATAATTGAGATGCTACAGCAGTCACACACCAAGCTCACACGGCAATAATCAGTGCTGGACAGAGACTGTGCCCCTTTCTGACAGCATACACACACCGCCCAGCTGAGCTTCACAAACACGACGGCACACACACTGCCTGAAAATGGCAGTGGAGGATACACACCCTGAAAATCTCAACCCACCACAGCGGCACCCTCTCCCTGAGCATCTCTCGTCGCATATCGTGAGCGAGAGAAAGGAAAAAAATGGGGTGGAGGAGACGGTGTGAGAGAGTCTGCGGGCGAATCAACCTGAGCAGTGCCGCCAGAAAGCAGTCTCCCTCCCCCTCTCAGCCTCTAAAAAACCCTTCCCATGCCCCTTTCTTCTCGGTCCTCAACCCTCCCGTCTTACCTGCGGCTTGCTGGGAGGCTGCCTGTTCCGGCGGTTGGGTCTGGGCCTGGAGCGGGTGTAGTGCCTCAGTGTGTGGCCTTCGATGGGCAGGTCCATAGGGGGCTGAGGAGGTGCAGGCTCCGAGCGCCGGGGCTCTCTGTTGCTAAGAGCGGCAGCAGCAGCAGCAGCATCCGCCTCTCTCCCTGAGTAGGAGGGGCTTCCTGGCTTCAGCTGGCCTGCCGCGGTGACTGACAGACCCGTCACCAACGACAACGACAGGGCCCGCCTCCTCTCCTCCATTCCTACCCTGGAGACCTGAGGCCCTCCCCCTCCTCTCTCCTCTACCTCCTGCTGGGGATGTGTGGCCGCACGCGCCTGCTGTTCCCCTTCCACATCTAACAAACCTGCAGAGAAAGAGAGAGAGGAAATATGGGGGACAACAGAGGGAGATAGTGAGGGAGGGGTGAGCCTGAAGCTTTAATGATATGTGTATCTTCATAAAGAGGAAATAGTATCCACATAGAGAAATAGATTGAGATGGAGCGATGGATCTGCAGATGTACAGCGGAGGATACAAGAGGGAGCAAAAAAGGCAGGAAAGAGCAAGGGGGAAGATAAAGCTGGACATTATGAAGGGTTCAGGATATTCACGACACATTGGGGAATCTCATGTCGAAAAAATATGTCATCTTTTACTACAAAATCAATAACCAATAAAAATACAGTATTTATTTAGAATTATAGTTTGCATATAGAAAATCGTGTCGAAATGAAGAGGATTACAGATTTTTGCACCGTGACATTATTTATTATGACAATTAAGCATTTCCCCCATAAATTTTAACTGTAGTTTTTTTTTTGTGGCAATTCTCATTACTGTAATATTTTTAGTGTATTACAATAACAATCACTGAAATCACAAAAAATACTACCAAAACTGTTAACATAGAAGTTTAAATTATATATGTATATATATATATATATATTAGGGCTGTCAAACGATTAATCGCATCCAAAATAAAAGTTTGTGTTTACATAATATATGTGGGTGCACTGTGTATGATTATTTTGTACATGTATAAAAACACACATGCATACATTTAAGAAGAAAAAATATTTTTTATATATTAAATATTTATATATAAATGATATATAAATCTATATACAGTATATACATGAAAATATTTATGTATATATTTATATACAAGCATGTGTGTGTATTTACATATATAAAATAATTATACACAGTGCACCCACATATATTATGTAAACACAAACTTTTATTTTGGATGCGATTAATCGTTTGTCAGCCCTACTATATATATATATATATATATATATATATATAGCCAAAACAAGAGGTAACCCTCTTGGCAAGGATGCATTTATATGATAATAAAAA
Organism: Pimephales promelas; assembly: GCF_016745375.1. The sequence continues at coordinate 5,070,295 of NW_024121288.1, read as the reverse complement.
CCCCATTATTTTACAACATATTACAATTTTTATTTTTTTATTTTACAAAATATTTAACTATTTATACCCATGTCATTATTCCAGTCTTCAGTGTCACACGATGCTCCAGAAATCATTATGCTGATTTGCTGCTCTTATTATTATCAGTGTGGAAACAGTTGTGTCGCTTCACATTTTCGTGGAATTTTTTTCAGGATTATTTGATGAATAGAAAGTTTAAAAGAACAGCATTAAATCTTTTGTAACATAAATGTCGTATGGCTGTCACTTTTGTATCAGTATCTTAAGCATTAGTTTCTTTAAAAAATAAAAAAGCAAATGCATAAATGTGTTTTTTTGCATTACAGTAATGATAATAAAAATGTCACAATAGAAAAAAAAAATGGTCCTAATAACAGGCTTCAATTTCTTTAAGCAAATTATAATTTCTTCATCTGATTTATCTTGGGGTGAAATGTGACTGCAATGAGAAACAGAGGACAGGTATAAACAAAAGAGCAGAGGAAGAGAAGGGTGTGACTGGGTGACTGGGGGAGGGTTGTAAGCGGGTGGCCCCCCTCCCTCATCTGAGGGGCTCAGTGGTGTGAGAGTAACAGGGCTATGCTCCAGTTCTGCTGCCAGCAGTGTGTTACACAGCTGATTATCTATAGTAGAGACAGGGTGGGACCTCCCAAAATCAAACCCCGCTGTCTCAGGCTCATACACACACCAAAGATAGACACCAATTAGAGAGGGAGGGGAAATCCCATGAGAGGGGGATCCCGCTCTCACAGCCAGCACTTCAAACAACAAAGCACGCATTTGATGTCACAAGTGCACATAACAAACTCAATCTCGCACATTTGCACAATACAAGTTGATCACACATTGGGTTGTCATTAAATCAGTTTGCGTGTGCTTAGGTAAAGGTTGTCGTTGAATGAGATCTGCCTGACCATATCCTTTGAACTGCCACCGCCCTTTTTTTAAGCATAGATCTGAACCTAAATGGTTGTAATTCATGAATGCTTTGGAATACAGACCTTCTCTTTTTAAAGAAGAAAAAGGCACCATTTTTTGTATACAACTTTATGGTTTCTGTAAAGCAAATGCTGAAGAAAAAAATATTCTAAACATTTTTTATATGACGCTAAACATATAATTTACAAAATAATTTTAACTCTAAAACTGCTAGAAAATCAAAGCTCTGTGTCTAAGTTTTATTCCAAATTTAAAGTTTATATCACAAAAAAAGTAGCCCGCTAAAAGGTGTTAAAGTACCGTTTTTATGTCAACGCAATGTCCAATTTAAAAAAATGTTTTCACATGATGATAACTAAAATATGATGCATTTTAAGCTTTCAAATGATTACTAAAATAAATGATAGAGAAAAAAGTCAATAAACTAAGTGCAGCAAGTGTCCTGCTACCGGAATACTGACCGTACATTTGATCGGATGTGTAATTATCATGCTGGTTTTGTTCAGATAAGATACTTTAACCCCTCCTGTTCTGACATCTTTGGTGACTGCATAATTAAACAGACCTCTGACCTCAACAGCTGTGGTGGGTGTGTGGTTCCAGGGTTTTGGGGTCTTTTTTTACAGCCAATCAGCTTTCAAGTAAGATGCAGCTATGGTGTCACCAGTGTAAGCTACACCCAATCACATTTGATTTAGGAGTGCAAAAGCAGACGAATGGAAAGAGAGAAAGAAGCACTTGTCGGCATTAAGACACAAGGGACTTACTTTTGATGGAAGGGGCGGGACGGATGCTACGGGAGTGGAAGCTGTTCCTCCAGATGACGGGGACGTACTATGATCACGCAGAGAGAAAAAATGAACTTTACATTACTGCAACAACTTGAATAATAATGGAGTTCATATAACTCTAAATTCTGATTGGATGAGCCATGTTGAAGCCACAGCTGATATAAGCACACTTGTTTTCGCACAGCAATTGAACTGCAAAAGTGGGGTTTAAATGTCTGGATTACAAAATAATTGGTCAATTTAGATCCAATTAGGGTCCAATTCTCACTATCAACTAAGGCTTTTACCTCAAACTGGCACAGGTTAGTAGTCAAAATGAGCAATGGAGAACGCTAAATGCAGATCCCATCACTTTTTTTTTTAAACGCAAAATGAGTCTGCTAGCAAAATGAGAACGCGACAGAGCTTTTAATAAAATGAGAATCAACATTAGCTTGGCTTGAAATTTTGTAAGGCAACGTGGAGATGCCTGTTTTATTATTCATCAGGTAAATAAGGAATTAACAGATAAACTGCCATTTTGTAGCTCTCTATCAGAGTTCATTGTAAAGCATTATCTATTGAGAAGGGTCGTATCATTATGGTTGTTGTAGTAGCGCTGCGCTGGATTTATTTTTCAAGGAATCACCGTGTCTATTAGTGGGTATAGCTACTAGGGCTGGGTAATAAAATAGATTTCTCGATATTAATCGATTCTCATTTTTACGAACTGATATAGATTCTGCAATCTCAAGAATCGATTAGTCATCCTGTTTCATTTGAATGAATGGAAGATTGTATCGCGGCTGCGCGCATCCAAGAAATCGCAATAATCTTTGTCCTTTGTTACTATTGATATGAAACAAAGTCTCAATTTTCAAATTACGCCCATTTTCTTTAGAAATTCAAAAACATAAATAACGTTTTGGCGCTGGCGTGAGATCGCTCTGGCGCAGCACAACAGAAGCAGCAGCGCTGATCTCTCTTCCGGGTTAATAATACCAGTCACAGCGCGAAATAAACATGAATGGGCATCTAAAAGAGTGTTAAAGATAGAGTACAACTTATCGAAATCCGTATCATGTCACATTGATTCGCTCAATCAGCGTTTTCAACCGTGGAAAGACGTCAGCTAAACAGCTTGTAATCAATGTCATGTATCATCATATTTACCTCAGAAAACCCACATAAACTCGTTAGTCAGCTAGAAAAAATAGCTCTAGAGAGGAGCATTTTGCTAAATATATACACCATATTACATATGCATTATAATCTTAATGTTTTTCAATATTTAATGCATATTTGAATAAATCTGGGAAGTTTTTATGACAGCCACCATTTAAATGTTTATATTTCATATAATCGTCTTATTATAAAAATAAATAAAAGTGTATTTTAAGTGTTTGTGTAGCTACAAAACAGTTCATTATTACCTTCATATTAGGCTAATGAAGCCTAGTAGGCTACAACTAGACTCCCATAGTTTACAGCATTAGTTAAGAGATTTGATTTCCTTGAAAATTTGCCATTTATTGCAACTGATATCCAAAATAATGAATATTGAATCGAAATCGAATCGAATTGTGAAATTTGTGTCAATACCCAGCCCTAATAGCTACAGTATTTAACTTGATTATATCTCTTAAGCCTAGGAGTGAATATTTTATGAGCAGTAAGATAACCCTATTCATCTGTACAGTCAGGCAGAGTCAAAGCACTACCTTATGCAATGTTCTTATGCAAAATGCATGCAGTTTTGTTTTTTAACTGCTAGAGGGCAAAACCGTTACATAGTGTACCTTTGATAGAATTATTAATTTCTTTAAAAAAAAATATATATATATATATATATTTCCCCAAACTTTTGCGAGTTAGTGTATGTTAGTCGTGAGTAAGTGGCAGATCAGAATGCTAGAATCGAATCATCTCACATCATCTGTAGGGAATTCATGCTCCATCACTCTGAGCTGAGGAACATTGGCCTTGATATTTGTGGACTGGGAAAACTCCCTCATATGCTTGTCCTAAAAGCAAGAGAGATATATGTTGCATGTCATAAACGCACACACAATTCTCACGTGCACAATAAACCATTCATAAATGCAAACCCTCACCAGCTTCTCCTGAGCCACTGACAAATCCTGAAGAACTTCATCAATTATACTTTCCACCAGAGAGACACTGACAGACAGTTTCAGTTCACTGAGAAAGAGTGAGAGAGGGATAAACATGAGTAACAAATATAAAGAGGTTAAGAGTTTAATTTTGGTAATAGTGATGTGTGTCGCACCTGAGCTTGTTTTTGATTTTGCTCTCTGCCTCTTGCATTGTATTTTGAATGAAGTGTGCAGCCTGACGGGTCTTCTTGGCCACACGATCCGCCAGCTGCTCGCTGACACTTGACCTCTGGACGACTCTGGGGCAGGTCAGCTGAGCGGACTGCAGCATTGCCGTAGCCAGTTCCTGCACAGCACAAAAGAAAGTCTGATTTATTCTGCCATTGAGTTACAGTGACCTCCACTAAAGGAATCTGTACTACGTAACAGACACAACAGAGTTCTGTATGCAAACACACACCCAAAAAACATGACTTTACCTGGATTTCCTCAGTGATCTCACTCCTCAGGGCTGTAGATGCGTCATTGAGAATGCATTTCAGCATGTGGCCACTAGAAGGCGCTCTGCCCAACTCATAGAGTCCTGCAAAAGACTGAGAGGCAAGGCCAAATGTCAAAAACCACAAGTGCAGTGCATCTTTAATATCCTCATCATATGTGTCTTAATATTTTATGTGACTCTTAGATGTAAATCTTAAATTCTCAGTTTTGTTTTGTTATATAAATAAATGATCACATATATTTGTGAATTCTGGTGTACCCTGTTGTAAGTACACTGATTTTTAAAATACTTCACATAGTACTGCGTAACAGGAATGGCTTGTATACTAGCTACTGTTCAAAGTTTGGGGACAATTATAAAAAAGAAAGAAATTAGTACTTTTATTCAACAAGAAAGCATTAAAGTGATCAAAACTTCCAGTAAAGACATTTACAATGTTACAAAATATTTCTATTTTATATAAAACTTTTACTAATTAAAGAATCCCCCCCAAAAAATCACAGTTTCCAAAAATATATTAAGCAGCACAAAGTTTTAACATTGATTACTGTAAGAAATATTGAATTACATTTGAAATATTTTCAACTATAAAGCAGTTATTTTAAATGCATTTACATTTACATTGTAAATGTAAATTTAAAATGATAATAATATTTAAGTTTTTACTGGATTTTTGGTCAAATAAACGCAGTCTTGATAAGCACTAAACATTAAAAAACATTCACGAAAACGTTGAAAAATCTTAGCGATTCCAAGCTTTTGAACAGTAGAGTATAAAATGATCAGATTTTGAATCTGTAATATTGCAAACCATGTGTAAATGTAATCTCATACACAAATGGCTGTCTTTGCATGTTGAAGCGCTTCCTCTGCAAGCAGAATGTCCGACTGCACCTCTTGTATGTTATAGCAGGTTAAAGGATGCACACTTTCCTGTAGTTTTTTACAGAGATCCTGCACTAACTGAGCACAAAGAGAAAGAGACAGACACATTGTCATTACGATCTGAAATCTTAGTATGTATTATTACAATCTCCTATATTATATCATAGGCAAACCTGTTCAGAGCGAGTGGTCTTCAATCCATGCTGTAGATGACACATTTCCTCACCCGTTGCACACTGTCTCTGATTGTTTCTGTATAAAAAGGCCTGGATCTACATGTATGCATATAAAAAGAGTCAGTTACATCTTGTCATCATCTGTTCTTCTGGCTTTCAATAGTACTGCAAATGAAAACTAACTTTTTGTAAAGCTTCCTCTGTCTTCTCTGGGGTGTTTCGATAGGCTTGAAGGAAATCACTCACGGGAATGGACATGTTCTGTAGTGTCAAGTTCCTGTTTGAACACAGACTTTTTAACAAATACAATTCACTGAAAAAAAAACCCTTTAGGTCTGTGGGTTACTCTCACTTTTCCATGGCATTGGCCACATCCATAAATCCTCCAGAAGTCACATTGTTCCGGTCCCAAACCAGCGTTCTGTCAGAAAACAAGGCACAACAGAGACACTTTATTTCATTTGTTGGCATTAATTAACATGAACAACAAATGAACAATACTTCTACCGCATTTATTAATACATTTTTAGGATCAATGGGCTCTATGCACGGCGTTATTTCCGGTGAAGGATTAAGGATGCTCGATAACTTCCGCCGATCATAGAGTCCAATGCAATACCGAGAATTTATATTGAATTTTATACTTAATGGTTATACTAATGAAACGTTAGTCACAAAAACAGATAAAACAGACACCCCTCGTTGTGTTTTTGCTTCTTTTTAAAATTATATTAAATAAACATAACTATATATAAAATTACATCTAAACGTATGTACGTTTCGTTTCAAAGACGGGAGGACAGTAAATATTGAAGACTCTGCCATAATCCCGTTTTCTCCGGTTTTCCTCCGCTTTAATCTACACAACCGGAAATGGACGAGCATCCTTACGTCAAATGCGGAACTTATGCGTGCATATAGCCCATAGTTGATAACATTAAAGTAGTTCACTTTAAAAAAAAACTTTTGCTGATAATTTACTCACCCCAATGTCATCCAAGTTGTCCATGTCTTTCTTTCTTCAGTCGAAAAGAAATTAAGGTTTTTGATGAAAACATTCCAGGATTTTTCTCCATATAATGGACTTCAATGGGAACCAAACGGTTCAAGGTCCAAAAGATCCAGTGCAAACCGCAAACTGTTCAAAGGGGTTTAAACGATTCCAGACGATGAATTAAGCGAAACGATCACTCATTAAAAAAAAAAAAGTTTAAGTTTATAAGCTCAAATGGTCGCCTTGCTCTGTTCTCATTTTTCAAAATGAACGAATCTTTTCCCGAGTCAATTCGTTCATTTCGTTCGTTGAATGAACCAAATGACACGAAAAAAGATTCGTTCATTTTGATAAACGAGTTTCGAACAGGAGAGTCACGAATGCGCACCACAGAACAGAGCAAGGTGAGCATTTGAGCTTATAAAACTTAAACTTTGTTATTTTTTTTTATTTTTAAATGGAGAAAAATCCTGGAATGTTTTCATCAAAAACCTTAATTTCTTTTCGACCGAAGAAAGAATGACATTGACATCTTGGATGACATGGGGGTGAGTAAATTATCAGCAAAAGTTTTTTTTAAAGTGAACTACTCCTTTAACTATGCAACTCATAATGCACAACTAACATGAATATGAACAAGTAACATTAACAAAGGTTTATAAATGCTGTAAACAATAAATGATGTCTCGTTGACAGCACCAATGATCAAGGGGACACGTCCAATTTTAGGAAAAGAAAGCTGCAAGTCAGCATGTGTGCATGTAAAATTACTTTAGCTTGGTGTTGATCATGAGGGCCTTTGCTAGCATCTTCGCTCCTGTGTCGCCTATACAATTTCCGCTGATATCAATCTTCGACAGGCTTGCGTTGCTTCCCAGGCTGTTGATGAGGATAGTGGTGCCTGTTTTTAACTTTGAGTCACATACAGAGAGAGACTCCAGCGGCTAAAAAGTTTCAAAAAGAAAGTAAAAGGTCACTATCCAAGCCATATGCACATCAAGCTATCATAAATTGTATTTATCAAGTTCCATTGATCTTACATTCAGAGTCATTTTATGGAGTCATTAACCCTTGGCTGTAAGTCTCATTAAGATTTCTATCAAGTCTCATTAGCTTAAGAAACAGAATTGACTGAGGAGGTTGGGTCGTCAGAGGCCAGCGCTGATTCTTTGGAGAGCATAAATGCTCTTATTAATGTGGACAAAGTTATATAAAGTTGAGAGTTTGTTTTAATGAGTCCTATCTTTGAGTCAGAGCTGCTTGTGTAATTACTGAGACCGGGCGAGCCTTGATGGAGAGGGATTCTGGGTAATTAAAATTCAAGGCTTGCTGGAGAAATGAAGGGGGTGGGAGGGTCTCTGTGGACCTTCTCTCTTTATTGGTGGTAGTAGTATTACAAGAATAGACGCAAAACACACACACTCCAATTTCCACTGAGGCAAAGACAGCAGCTCTTCCTACTCTTAATGTTACGTGAGAGCTGTGGTCCGTAGGTGGACGTTCTGGTGTATGTAACCATGGTGGATGGGGGACGTGTGATCCAATTTTTCAGTAATAATCATACCATTTGGGAAAGGCTGACTGTAGATATGACCGAGGCCTGATTCTAATGGAATAATGGAAAGTGTGTTAGGATCCTGACATTAAAAGTGATGTACTGTCACGGGTGGGTTGCGGAGAATGGAGTGAGGACTCAAGTGTAGAGTTGAAGTGAAGTTTTAATTAAGTGAAACATAAATCAAAAACACCAACAAAAGAAATCCAGGTCTCAAAAGATAAATAATAAATCCAGGAACATGACATGGCAGGCACAGAACTGCACACGACTCAACACCCACAACATTAACAACGAACAAGCACAGGACAGCAAACACAGGGAGACTGAGGCCTTGTCCACACGGACACGGGTATTTTTATAATCAAAATTTTTCCTCCTGCGTTTAAAAAAAAATCCCTTCCACATGAAAACGCAAAAACACGCTATCAAGAGCATGCCACACCAGCAGGCGGCGATATAACCTTAACCGTAAAGCCACGTTGGCCAATCAGAAGCCTAAGAAAAAGTTATTACAGGATCCGGTAGGCAGATAACGGCTATGTAATGTAACGTCGCGCACACTCTGACGTCGCAAGGCAAAACCTCCAGTTTTACCGTCTACACGACAACACTGTAACCGGCGTTTCTGAAAATCCTCACCCTGACGAGGTTTTCAAAAATGTATGGTTTCAGTGTCCTGATCCTGTGTTTCCGTGTGGACGAACAGCCGAACCGCGAAAAAAAAAGTCACGGTTACAAAAATATCCGTGTCCGTGTGGACAAGGCCCAAATAGGAAGAGGGTAACGAGGGAAACCAGGTGGAACAAATAATCCAATAACGAGGTAACAAGGTAGGAGGTGCTAGACAATCCACATGGCGCACAGAAAAGTCATGACAGCCATGCACTCACAGTAAACAAGACCATACATAAACACAAGACCAGGAATGTCACGGCTCTGTCACCAACCCAAGAATAACCAGAATAGTTGTGACAGAACAGTGACATGTACTCACACACTCCTCCTCCTGAATTAGCTGTACAAGGCGGTGTAACACATCCGTAAGAGCTCTGAGAGAAAAGGGAAATATAGATGAAAGGAAAAGGAGGAAGCAATAACATTTTTAAAGAAATGTGTAAATTCAACAACACTAGCACAACCAAGTTTCCTGAACAATCCCCCATCAAACACTCAAAAAAAATTACACGCATCATCAAAAAAAACATGAATAAACTACATGGCACTTACCTGGACTTCATGGCAAAATTGCGTCCGATTGAAAGGTGACGAATAGAATGACTGCGACCAATGGAGAGAATTAAAGTAACCATATTGCTCTCAAAACCTGAAAGAGAGAAAAATCGAATTATTGATTGTGATTTGTTTTTATTAATAATTTAATTTCACTCTAAGTTATGTTAGCCATTCAACAACTTCTGCCACACTTAGCTACCGAAGTAGACCTCTTCTTTCTACATGCCGTTCACATTGACAGAACACGTTCTAGGTACTAGTAACTAATGAATAAGAAGTACTAGTATCTATTAAACACCTAATGAATACGTACTTGTATCTAATAATAAGTACTATCTAACGAATAAGTACTTCTATTGAATGAATACAAGTACTATCTAATGAATAAGTACGTGTATTGAATGAATACATACTTGTATCTAATAATAAGTAATATCTAATGAATAAGTACTTGTATCGAATGAACTTGTATCTAAGTAATAACAAGTACTAGTATCTAATAAGTACTAGAATCTATTAAATATTTACTAGTACCTAATGAATATGTACTTGTTTCTAATAAGTACTTTCTAACGAATAAGTTCTTGTATTGAATGAATACGTACTTGTATCTAATGAATAAGTACTATCTAATGAATAAGTACTTGTATCGAATAATAAGTACTATCTAATGAATACGTACTTGTATCTAATAATAAGTACTATCTAATGAATAAGTACTTGTATCGAATGAATATGTACTAGTATCTAATAAGTACTAGAATCTATTAAATATTTACTAGTACCTAATGAATATGTACTTGTTTCTAATAATAAGTACTATCTAACGAATAAGTACTTGTATCAAATGAATACGTCCTTGTATCTAATAATAAGTACTATCTAATGAATAAGTACTTGTATCGAATGAATATGTACTTGTATCTAATAATAAGTACTATCTAATGAATAAGTACTTGTATCGAATGAATATGTACTTGTATCTAATAATAAGTACTAGTATCTAATAAGTACTAGAATCTATTAAATATTTACTAGTACCTAATGAATATGTACTTGTTTCTAATAATAAGTACTATCTAACGAATAAGTACTTGTATCAAATGAATACGTACTTGTATCTAATAATAAGTACTATCTAATGAATAAGTTCTTGTATCGAATGAATATGTACTTGTATCTAATAATAAGTACTATCTAACGAATAAGTACTTGTATCGAATGAATACGTACTTGTATCTAATACTAAGTACTATCTAATGAATAAGTACTAGAATCTATTAAATATTTACTATTACCTAATGAATATGCACTTGTTTCAAATAATAAGTACTATCTAACGAATAAGTACTTGCATCGAATGAATTCGTGCTTGTATCTAAAAATAAGTACTATCTACTGAATAAGTACTAGAATCTATTAAATATTAACTAGTACCTAATGAATATGTACTTGTATCTAATAATAAGTACTATCTACCAAATAAGTTCTTGCATCTAATGTCTATGTAGGCTACTTGTATCTAACAAATCTTTCATATGGTCACTACAAGTGTCAAATGATTTCCAGTGCTCCAGTCAAATATGTTTTCACATCTTATAATTCAAATATCTCTCTCACTTCAATCACACTGACACTTCTCCCTCCTTTGTGTGTGTTTGTATGTGTTCAGACAGGTGTGATGATAGCCCTGCAGGGGCACAGTGTGTGTCCAGTGGGTCATGTGCTATTCTGACTGATGTGTTGAGCCTTTCTCCTCATGTAGCCGATACAAAAACACCTATATTTGCTTCATCTCCTCCTGGGTTATAAAAATAGCACGGCCCGATTATATTTTCTCCCAAGGTCCAAAATTTCCACTAGCTTCTGTCTTGAAAATCAACACCAGTTGCTTCGAGAAGCATCGAAAACATCTAAAATCATTTATTTTTCTATTAAGCAGATATCTAGTTTATATTACAAATATACATTCAATGAACTAATGAATAAATACAACATAAGCTCTGAATTAGGATTTTGGACCAATGAGATTAAAACAGTTTTCCATGTTTTTATCCATACCACAGATTTTTCCAAAAGAATCTATGCCAAAGAATGCAGTAAATGCTATATAGATGTACACAACACGCCATTTACTTATTTTTTATCTTATGAAAAGAAGAGGTTTTCTGACAAATGCGCGCACACACAGAGCGAGTCAGATATGATTTACAACCCGATATAAGGAGAGACCCTGTGACCCCTCTAGTGGTGTTGTGAAAGAGACAGTCAAGTGAGAGCAAGATAATAAATCTGACAGAAATAAAGAGGAAGGTATAAAGGGGGGTTAATAAATAGTGATAATAAGAGAATAAAATAAAGAGACTGTACCGTTGTCAGACAGGTCTAGGCTGCGGATGGCCTTGGCCTCGAAGATGTGTTCCTGAATCACTTGAGCTCCAGCCGACCTCAGCTACATTGTACCACAACATCACACACATTTTTAAGAAAAGATTCATACAATACTTTGGTGTGTATGTCAGTGTGTGTACCTCACAGCAGCTGATGTCAAGCTCCAGCTCAGATAGATGAGTGTTGGTGGCCAAGCCTTGTAGTAACAATCTAAACAACATTAACACTGGACATTAATAATGATTTTAAAAAGACATACACTACCGTTCAGAAGTTTGTTTTAAAGAAATAATACTTTTATTCAGCAAGGATTGAATTGATCAAAAGGGACAGTAAAGATATTTTTAACGTTCTGAAATATTTCTTTCAAAACAAATGCTGTTCTTTTGAACATAAGATTGCTCAAAGAATACTGAAAAAATCTGCCACGGTTTCTACATTTGTTTTCAACATTGGTATTAATCAGAAAGGTTTGTCGAGCACCAAATCGGCATATTAAAATTGATTTTTGAAGGATCATATGACTGAAGACTGTAGAAATGATGCTGAAAATTCAGCTTTGTATACATCAAACAATTTAAAACCACAGAATAAAACAATTTAAAATAATTTTCCTCACAATTCGTGATATAAACTCAAGAAAAAAAGTGGCGAAAACAAGCTTCCATACATAATTATTTTAAATAGTAAAAAACATTACAAAATATTACTCTTTTCAGTCTTGATCAGATAAATTCTACCTTGGTGAGCATAAAACATTGTTTAATTTTACTGACACCAAACTTTTGAACAGTGCTGTGCACAAATCTCTCAGATATTTAGACCACAAGCTAATAGATTCTAAATTGAAAGTGTGTCATGAAATTTAAGCTTATAACACATACATTCATGCTAATATTGAAACAGAGCCCATACCTGAGAGCCTCTGGAGGTAGTTTAGTTCCAGCCAATCCCACGTATTTTAACACAGTGTTCTTGCTAAAGAAATCCCTCACACTGCGCGTGACCTCTCGTACTTTCCTAGCACAGCCACACAGATCAGTATGTACATGCTGCCTGCGTAGAGATGCTCACACTTCATAATGTCACTTTTAATGGCTCACCTATGAGAAAAAGTGTTTCTGGAGAGGTTGAGGTAGCTCAAAGTAGTGCAGCAGCCGACAGACAGAGACACAAACAGCTAGAGAGAAACAGAAATAGAAAGGTACGTCAGATTCTTTACTGAAGTGAAAAATTCAAGCATTATTTGGTAAACAACTTAACCAGCTTTGGGGTACAAACTGTCTCATTCCCAGTCTTGTGGGCTAATATTGGATAAATATTATATATGTCAGTATTTTACTTCCCTAATTCATTTTACACCACAATATGAGCAATCAAATAAAATAGAATATAACTATAAAAAGTAGAATATAACTGATGGGACTCACTGTGTCTAAGGGGCAGTCTGTGCAGCTGAGGTCAAGGTGAGAAACTGCATTTGGAGAAGACAGGAATCCAAAAAGGCTCTATAGGAGAAACAGACAAGCATGAGATTGTTCTCCTATTTACTCTTTTTTCCTAATGCTGCCAATAAATAAAACCTATATGACAAAAGACATATGCATATATATATATATATATGCAGTATATATATATGCAGCAAAGTGATGCATATTCATAAACATATGCATATACATATGCAGCCAAGTGAAACCAAATAAATGAGTTCTTTTAAACAAAAATATATATATATATAGTGTATCTTATGGAAACTTGTTTCCAAACAAAAAAACAAATTGCGACTTTTTATCTCACAATTGCGAGATGTGAAGTCAGAATTGTGAGAAAAAAATTTGCAATTGTGAGATATAAAGTCGCAATTCTGAGAAATAAAGTCGCAATTGCGAGATATAAAGTCGCAATTTTGAGAAATAGTCGCATTTGTAAGATATTAAGTCGCAGTTTGGAGAAATAAAATCGCAATTGCGAGATATAAAGTTGCAATTCTGAGAAAAAAAGTCGCAGTTTTGAGATATAAAGTCACAATTCTGAGAAATAAAATCGCAATTATGAGAAAAAACAGAATTGAGTTACGAGTTTACATTTTGCAATTCTGACTTTATAACACATAATTGCGAGTTTATATCTCGAAATTCTGACATCTTTTCTCAGAATTGTGAAATATAAACTCACAATTGCGAGTTATCAGGCCAATTCTAAGGGGGAAAAGGACTTTTTCCCCTCAGAATAGTTTATATCTCACAATTCTGACTTTACAACACGCAATTTTGACTTTATATCTCGCAAGTCTGACTTTATAACACGCAATTGCAACTTTATATCTCGCAATTCTGACTTTATAACACACAATTGAGACTATATCATGCAATTCTGACTTAATATCTCGCAATTGTGAGATAAAAATCAGAATTGTGAGATAAAAAGTCAGAATTACCTTTTTTATTTTTCATTAAGTGGCAGAAACAAGCTTCCATTATATCTAATGTAATACAAATAGTTATTTTTGTGGTGGGCCTGTTAATATATTGGCAGGGCAAGTACAAACCTGAACACCACGCCCCAACATCCCCCCCGCTCTCTTAAACTCACCACTGCCTCTTCTGTGGCCAGGCAGCCGATGTTTCCGCTCAGATCTAGGTGCGTAAGGGTGTTGCAGAGAGATGTACTTTGATGAAGAACTTGAACCAGACAGCCGAGGCCTAGGGTAACAGGAAGACCCTAAATTATCTTTCACAAACCAATGCCATGGCAACCAACCCTTTATTATCTCGAATCTAGTTACTTTTGTAATCGTGAAGCAGCATCTTGACACGTACAAAAGGAGTAAGAGATAAAAACTGCACCTTTTGGGGACATGGAGACCTTGGATAGGTTCAGCTGACTGAGGCCACGGGACAATTTGCACAAACTCTGACTGAGAGCAATCACACCTGAGAACCGGTAAACAGAGAAATCATAACATCAGCTTATGACACGGAAAACCGTGAAGGGACCAAAACCTAAACTCAGATTACAGAGAGTATCCGCATCATACCTTTATCCTCTATTGCATTGACAGACAGGTTGATGACATGGACAACAGAGGCAGAATTGTCCCGAAGAGCGGAGGCCATCTTGACAGCAAAATCCCTGCATCGTGAATTCAAAAAGAGTCAACTTGCTTCAAAGTAACACATAGAAATTGGGTAAATGTGTTTAACTTTTCATTAGTACAATGGCTTTGATTAAACTTACACTTTGAGTCCGCTGGCCTCCAGACTGACCTCCTCCAAAGCACAGGACCGGCCGACCATATAGAGGACCTGCTCCTGCACATCAGGGGTCTGAGAACATGTTTTTGGAGGAAAACAGACATACCAAGATTGACATGAGCATGATGATACACTATGATAAACATGTCGAGTGGGAAGAATTGTGATCTGTGCAGTCACAAAATATTGAAAAAACATAATAAAGAATAGGCTTGTTTGATTGCTTGAATCAAGAAAGTGGCTTCGGCTACTTCCTTGTTCAACCCATCCTTAAATCCTCTCTGTTTCTCTCCATCTAAATGAGTATACTGTATCACACAGAGATCAAAGTCACCCTTGAGCATGTCTTCTTGTGTTGTTTTCATGGTCAGACCAGCAATTTATTTTTTGGAAAGTGGCCTTGACCTTTCCACAGCCATGAGCGAGTCTGACATGACTGAATAAGCCAAGTCTAAACAAGAACACAATTCTGCTCCAAGTTAAAAGTAGGGTAGGCAATGCTTTTCATAAACACTTTGTTATACTGGTTGAAACTCTCTTCACATCCTGATAGCAATCAATAATAGTGGTGGTTTAAATATTTAAAAAATGTACATATATCTTTTCTGTGGAAGTCTCCAACCAGCCTGTCAGAAAAATGTATTTGCATACCTCAGACATGACGTCATGATCAGTGCATTCAGTAAAGCTAGAGTAATAGACAGTCACCAAGCGGCGCAAACAAACAGCAGTCATCTTTTTCAGTTCCTCCTGAACCAACACAACAAGCTTATGCTGCGTTCACGCCATGTCATGATTACCGTAATTACGAGATGGCAACCCGTGACGTTCTGAATCCGTGACTACGAATTAGGTGTTTCTTTGGCAACACTATCAATGCCGGATTTTTTTATTTATTTATTTTTTTTTGGGGGGGGGGGCTTTTATTAGAATAGGACAGTTCCTAGATAGAAAGTATGGTGGAAGAGACAGAGGGGGGACAGGATAGGGAAAGGTCCATGCGCACTTGCCCACGAGGCTGTAAGACTGAAAGAACTGAGAGGGCAACTCTGAGAATACAAAGGAACTCATTTGAACTCTCTCTTATGAAGATAGTATCACCATTTGAGACACAAGTCTCACCTCAGATAACATCTCTCTTTCCCATCAATGCCGAAATGAAACTGCAGTATCAGGTGGTACAATTCAGACCTCTTCAAGTTATTTACGACATGAGGTAATTTAACGCTTTCTCTCGTGATGTTTTGTAGACTCTGCTCTGGCTGTGTACTGTCATGCGTTTTGGAGGATGCGTGGCTTTAGAGACGCTCTGAAGGGAAGGTGGGATCTTATACTTTCAAAGCTAGCCTCTCTGAAACTGCCTACCCTACCTTTAACAGCTTTCTTTATCAGTATGCATGATTATTAGCCCAGTAGTATCCGTACATACCAGTTTGAAGTCCTTGCTGGATATCTTGGTAAACCACTGGTTGAAGGACAGAGCGCCGACAGCTAAAGCCAAGTCCCTATTAACATTAACAGATTATTATTATGAATATTATTTTTTATTATAAAAAACAAAAGATATATTGACCACTTTTATAATAAGCATTTATAAATAAATGAATCAATTTATTTATTTAAAATACTTCCTTTCAAAATTTTGCGACCAGTTGTTTTTTTTTTAGCACATTATCTACATTAAATTGATCAAAAGTGTCAGTAAATATTTTCATATTGTTAAAAAAAAACACTGACACTGAAAACTGGAATAATGATACTGAAAATTCAGCTTTGCATCACGGGAATAAATTACATATTAAAATATATATAAAATTTTTATATATTTTTTATTTATATATATATATATATATATATATATATATAAATATATTTTATATCCTTTTTTAAGAGTAATTACATTTCACAATATTGCTGTTTAACTGTTTTTGATTAAATAAATCCAGGCTTGATGAGAATCAGAGACTTCTTTCAAAAACATACAAAAACCTAACTGAGCCCAAATGTATATTTAGATATTAGAAATTATGCATAGTTTTTAATACATTTTTTCTTAACCATAAATCTAAGTTTCATTGTATACCTGCTGTCTAAATGACTGAAGTCGATGAGGTTGAAGACCCGACAGTTCTGAACATGGTAGATATTATCAACATCCTAGAAACGGAAGCAGCAGTTATTAAAACCATCATTGCAAAACCTTTGACATTTTCGATTCTTATTAGTAGTGACTCCCACAGACCCACTGAACTTCCACACAACATGGGAACTCGTTGAAGTCACACAACGCTGCATATGTGTCTGAAAAGCCTCCTGTAAGGCACCAAAGAGGATGAGAAAAAATCAAATGAAAGCACATTGATATCTAAATAACATAGATGTGATTGTCAACAATCTGACCACATGGTCCAACTGCTCCATTCACATGTTCTTCAACTCTGGAGGCAAGACTGCATAGCCGCTCTTGAAGATCAGGAGGAACTTTCTTCAGCAATTTCCTGAAAGCAAGAAAAAGAACATGGAAAGAGTAAAAGGAAGTGTAGGATCAGTGTTACCACATCAGCCAACACAAATTCAAAGGTCATGTTTGTTCCATTTGCGGGCAGATAAATCAAGACTTACCAGAAGGAGTGAGTCAAATTGGAGAAGACCTTATGGTATAAGTCATCAGAGTTTATTATAAGGGACAATATGAAAACAATTAAACTCCATCCACTTTTGATTAAACGCAGAGGTTGTGTTTCCGGACCCGGATTTTACACCAGATCTTCGATACACAAACATCTAAATCAATGTTGCAAGTGAACTAATATTTTATGCCAAAGGGGTTCTATATTAGGAGAAAGGTCTTAAATGATTGCGTAATACTTTCATGTTTTACAGGTTATTTTTATTCGGTTACACTATAATGATGGTCCACTTTAGACATTCTACTAACTATAAGTAAATTTGCAACTACATGTCAACTAACTCTCATTAGAGTATTAGTAGACTAGTTAGGGTTAGATATTAGGGTTTGACTAAGTAGAAAAAGCTGACATGTACTGTATATGCAAAGTTATTTCTAGTTAGTAGAATATCTGTTGAGGGACTATGAAAATAAAGTGTTAGTAGATTAAAGTCACTTTATTAAAAAATAAAGTGCTAAGCAGGCAGTTTACTAGCACTCTAATGAGAGTTAGTTGACATGAAGTTACAAAGGTACTTATAGTTAGTATCATCATGTCTAAAGTGGACCATCGAAATAAAGCAGTACCTTTTTTTCTTGTGAAGGATGTTTACAAGCTGTCTCATAAAATTTACATAGAATTGAGAATGACTTAAATCCCTATCCCATAATGGGATCCCCTAATATATATATATATATGATGTGGCTTTAGAGAGAATGAATCTTCGACTGAATCATTGTTTTCAGACCCTTTGAGAAATCAGGTGATGTGCAATGTATATTATGAAAAAATAAAGTGTTTTTTTACCTTGGATGAATGCAAACCTATTCTTGTAGACCTCCAAAACAAACTAAGGAACCTTTATATAGCATAATAGGGATATTACTGAGGGTGTATTCTTTAATTTTCCTTTATTGGTCAGAGTTCAGAGTTGAAACACTACCTCAACGTTGCTTTGTTTAATATTATATTTACACTATGGTCCAGTTTCACAGACAGGGCTTAGATTAAGCCAATAGGCTTACTATCTCTACAATAGTTCAAGTAGCTTTTATAAACATACCCAAGAAAAAAACTTTACAGGTGTGCAACTGTGCATCATGAGACAAAACAATGCCACCGACATATTTTAAGATGTGTCAAAGCAGGTTGCTTTTGCTGGCAGCTCGCTCAAACACGCATTTTACTCCAGGACTAGCTTAAGCTGTCTGTGAAACCGTGTACCAAACCAAATGCACCATGTTTGATCAGATGTGATGTTTCTCAGATCACTCACCCTGGCGATGAATCAGGAAAGATCTTCTTGAGTGAGGCGGTGACATGGCTGACCACAGCTTCCAAATCTCTTACTGACATCAGGCTAAGAAAGTAGCTCTGCTTGTCTGTCTCAATAACCACCTCACAAACACAAAGTGCAAGATGATACGTGATAAGCAACTGACTGGCTGGCTGATTAAAAGAGGATCTTTCTTTTGAGATGAAACTACTGAACCCCATTGCTTGCCCCCAACAGCTTGACATTCATAACAGTTTAAAAACCACAGGCTTTACTTATTTGGAAAAACATCAGGGTTGAAAAATGACCTCAACTTCCCTGTATTTTCAACTTCATGTTTACATTATACTGTAAATATGGTAGCAATTTAAACAGAGAAAATAACCTTAAAATACTAAAGTAAAAAAGTGTTATTGAACCCTTTTCACATTTCGGAGGTTCTTCAAAGCCGGGGTCATCATAGTTGGGTAAACTTCATTAGTGGTGAATAGAAACTGTAAGAAATCTGTTTTGTACTCCCATTTGCTCGAATGGCAAAAGAAAAAAAATCCATAATAGAGTTTCCACCACTTTCCAAAAGAATTGATAAAAAAAATATTGAGATTGATTACAGCCGTCAGAAGAGAGAATGATGTGAAATTTGACGTCAATCCCTAGGGTTCTTCAATTAATTTTTACCAAGGGCCAAATTCTGCTGACAATACAGAGCCAAGGGCCACCAACCACAATGTTATGACCTCAATGTTTGCTCTGCCATTTTTGTTGTTGTTGTTTTGTTAAAAAGAGTCACAAATCACCACATAGCCCAATTATTCTATTTTTATTCTATTTTTATTTATTATTTTCTTTTTCAAACGAGTCTGTTTTATTCAAGAAATTTTGAACAGATGTTAAAATGGCGTTTGATATTCTCAGACTTACAGACAGCCACGGTCTGCTTGCATAGCAAACACGTTGGCTTTGCGTTGTGGTGGTCAGGCAAAATAAAACAAAATTGTTCAGTCCATTCAGATTTAAATCGTTTGTTTTCTGTGTCAACTTTTCTTTTCTTCGCACTTGCCAATGTTTCCGTTGCGCGCGAATGCCTAGATACTGCGTTTGAAATTTTGCTTACACTGATGTTACCATGACAACCTGGAAATGAGCGCGGGCCAAACATTTTCCTTTCGCGGGCCGGATGTGGGCCGCGGGCCGCCTATTGAGGAACCCTGCCCTAAGCCATTGTTTTAGAAACGCACATAACAATGGTAATTTGTTTTTTATACATATATACTGTATATATATATATATATATATATATATACGTATAGAGTTTACTACCAAGGGAATATAACCAGAATATAGAGTTATAATTAAATTAAAATATGAAATTAAAATATAATTTATTATAATAAAATATAATAAAATATAATTATATTTTAAATATAAAATGTAAATAAAATATAATTCAATTAAAATATAATTCAATTAAATTTTAAATTAAAATATGAAAAACTTAACTAGATTTAAGAAAAAAAGTTGTTTTTGTTTTACATGTAATGCATGTATTTGTATTGTACAATTTGAAAATGTTATCTCATAATTTACAGAGAAAAGTCATATTTGACAATATTATACTACCGTTTAAATAATTTGTGGTCAGTCTTTTTTTTTTTTTTTTTTTTGTAAATTAAATTATTTATTCAATGAAAACTTTTATTCTCCAAGGATGCATTACATTGAGAGTGAAAACTTTTGCTTGCAAAAGAGCTCCATTTTAAATAATTAACTTTCTACTCATCAAAGAATACTAAGAAGATGAATCACAGTCTCTACAAAAAATATTAAGCAGCACAATGGCGTTCTTGAAATTGACGATTCATGAAAATTTAGCTTTGCCATCACAGGAATAAATTAAATTTTAAATATATTAAAACAGAAACCAGCTATTTTTAAAATTGTAATAATATTTCCTTAGAGGATGGTCATTTTTATTAAGAAAATAATAATGTTAAATAATCGGTAAAAATATATCAGTGTATTTGTATTATATCACAGCTGCCTATTTTAAATTCACAGATGCTTCAACCCAAAGCAATAAATAAAACTTATGTAAATACAGTGTAGATTAATAAGCAACTTTAAATGGCGTGTTGTAGCTGCAGATCTCTTACCTGCTCGATGCTGTCGATGATGATGGCATAGATCTCGAGATAACTAAAGGAACTCTCCACCTGAAGCAAGAGACAGGAACAGCACACATACTCTCACTGGAAATACAGTGACTCACAAATTAACAGAGAAGAGAATTTGAGGGTCAGGGAGGCTGGGTTACTTATTGAAACTCAAACACAGAAGTTGAGCTTTGGAACGAGCATTTTTTCTTTCCACGGGAACTTGTATTGAGTCATGCACTTTCAGTGTCTAACTGCTCTCCATTAAGAGCTAATAGCTCTTCTTTCACAAATCAAGAAACAAAATCATCTCTTAAAGGCGAACGTCTTTCCCTCTTTTACAAAAATCCACTCAGAGGAAATATAAAGCTCTATGAGTAATTATTCCCGCCTACAGCTGTTTAAGTTAATACTGGACGTGACCTACTGGCCCTCCTGTTTCTAACCTACTGCTTGTTTTATCAGCTGCATATTTTCAGAACTGTGTCAATTCACTGTTCAAGGTTATTGTGTTTTTTTATTTATTTGTTTTTTGGCTCTCTGAACATTTCCTTATTCTATCAGAATGAATGTATTTCACACACCTGATGTTCTGAATGTGAAGTTTAACATTATGATTTCTGAATGTTAAATGGTTTATTGGTACTGAAACATGAGCTATGTGGTCATGTAACATTAAAGTTACATTACTTTGGATTTGAAGCATTTCATTTTAAGATACTCCATTAAATTAGCCTGTTCTGATACACATTAGGCTCAAAACATAGATGGACACTTAAAGGGATAGTTTAAAGGGACCTGTGTGACTTTCTGTCATCTGTTTAACACAAAAGAAGATATTGTGTTGGCTGCCAATGGCTATCGTTACCTGTCTGGTTAAAAACTATTACTAACATTCTTCAAAGTATTTTTTATGTTCAGCAGAAAAAAACTCATACGAGTATGAAATTAATTTTGACTTGAGAACAATTTCAAAAACATCTGCGAACAAATCGTACCATTTTCTCAAAACTTAGATGTAATTTAAATTTAAATGATTCGATTTGATTTAATTCATTTTATTGGCTTATTTAATTTATTATTTGACTGTCTGTTTACATGAAATATTGTAAATCCTTTTGCAAATATTTTACTTTTTAATTTTTATATTACCGTTTTCAGGCTACATTTTTTCAAGGGCCGGGCAACGATTAATTGCGATTAATCGCATCCAAAATAAAAGTTTGTGTTTACATAATATATGTGTGTTTAGTGGATATAATTATATTGTATATATAAATAAACACACATGCGTGTATATATTTCAGACATATTTGCATGTATATACATTTATACATCATTTATATTAAATATAAATATTAATATTTGATATATTAATAACACATTTTTCTTAAATATATACTTGCATGTGTATGAATTTTATTACATACAAAATAATTATACACCGTACACACACATATATTATGTAAACACCAACTTTTATTTTGGATGCGATTAATCGTTGCCCAGCCCTAATTTTTTCATAACAATTTTGAACAATATATGTTGTATATAACCAAATATTGACTAAATTTTAAATGTTTTGCTTGAATGATGAGAGCAACTTTATTTATTTTTTTCATTCATCTAATGGAAAGGCATTTAGACATGTTTAAAGGGATACTCTCAAAATCCAAATGAATCAAATAGGATCGACTCAGAAACGAGTCAGTGAATGCACAAGTGTCACCTCATCCACACATGCACATCTTACTTGTTGCATGCACAAATTCGGGCCAACATTAATAAAAAATTGAGCTTTTATATTAACAAATATGTCTCTCTTTATACAAAATGCTGCACGTTCATGTAATTCTGTATTTTGCACACAAGTTGTATTGTATTAGTTTAAATGTAGCGACGTACATTTGTGATTTGTCAAATAAATGGGCTGTTGTGCACACATAAATAATTAGCACCAGGCCTATTTATTTGTAGTTGTTTGTGTGTGGGTTGTGAAATGCCGTTTTTGAATCAATTCAGCCGATTTTCTGATATTTAGAAGAATATCAGTAACCAGACTGTTTCTGTTCCCATTGACTTTCTATATTAGGAAAAAAATATACTATGGAAGTCAATGAGACCAGAAACTGTCAAAAAACATGGAGCATCCCTTTAAGTGTGACTTGAGTGTACAAATATTTATGGGATCACTGTTATCTGAAACAATTTTTTTTAAAGTGTAAGACGGCGGTGTAGAAACCATTTGATAAGTCTGTGTGCATGTATGTAGAAACATAGCTGAGGAAAGAACGTCTCGCCAGTTAAAATGATTGATACGGGCCTGGTCTGAGATCTATGTGCTCTGATATAGTGTTTCCCACCTTCACTGGCAGCTTGCTGTGAAACACATGAGCTCTCCATTGAGACATCACCTGTTCAAGAACAAAAACACAACAGAACAGTGTAAATGAGTCTAGCGCCATCTGCTGGTACACAAAAAGAGCTCACAACAACAGGCTAGCTACTTCCTTTCAGTTGTACTCTGTTATCAGTCTTTGTGGCTTTCAGTTTTATGGCTCAGCAACCAACCAAAAAAATTTGTTTTTATAACAACATTGTTTGGCAAAACCACGAAAAAATATTGTGGCCTTTTCGGTGCTTACTCTCACATTAAACAGAGAGAAGCATGCAGCCCTTCAGTGATGAATGAATGAACTGTCAGCAGATTCTTGCAGAGCATGAGACATGCTCATTTCATCTGCACCATGAGCAACGAGTGCTGCTTTCTACATGAACATCACAGTCGGGATTACTAATGACACTGTGAGAATCCAGAGTTTTCAAAGGAATTTATGACATTGATCATGCGAGTCTTTGAACAGACATGATGCCCTTTTTATATTATTCTCAAATCATGCCGGAGAATATGATTATCAGGTTTTGAACACACTTAGAGAGTTCATGCAGCTCTCATAAAAACAAAATACTAATTTCATTCTGAAATTCAAATTCATTTTTTTTCTCATATTTGTTAAAAGTGTATTACAAAAAAAGATTTCATTAAAAAAAAGATTTTTCCACAAATATGTAACATGATCTTCTCGTCTTGTTTTGATCGGTTTGTCGCAGATATTTGTCTGTGTTGTATATACTGAATGTATATATATATATATAAATTATATTCCACAAATAAAATAAATATATATTCATTATATTACAAAATGTGTGTGTGAAAGGCTGACATACCAAAACTCTGTTCTCTGCTCGTCCCTTGCACTGGTTGATATGCACCAGACTCATGAACTGAACCCTTTGTGGCTTCAGATACTGAGTTATGCCTTCTGTAAATCAAGCATAGAACCATTAATGCAGAACTGCACATCACTCTAAAAGATAAATATTCTAAACACTGCCCAATAATTTATCACATCACTAAAAAAAAAGTAGCATGTTTCTGAAAGTATTGTATAAGAACCTTACCTTTGAGGCAAAATGGGACCTCTGTCATCGCCGCCATAATGTCTGCTCACTATGTCAGTGACAACGGGGTAAAGTCAGGCCAGCGCCGGCACTGTGTAACACACTCTTGAACATACACACACATCCTGCTGCGTTATGATTCATGCTCATAGGGGAAAACCACAGTTTGAGAGTACAGGTCTGAGACAGGATGTGACACCTGAACTGCATGAAGAGCATCCTATCGCAGTCACTTCAAGATTTGCAGTTTCTCACATAGCACAATCATTTCAACCCCAATACACATTAAATATATGTTTGCAAATGTTAATGTCAAACTCTAGTCAGTGGTTTTGCCGTCAGCCTCACAGATGTAGAAAATCAAATGCTGCACCTCTAACCTTTACTCTTATGATCTACTGATGCTAAGAAAAAAATAAATAAAGCTGCTAAATGGACATTTGTCTACCCAGTATCTCCCTCTAGTGGACTGATCTACTGTCACTAGCTGCCATCCTGAAAAATACCGTACGTTTATAAATTGTGAAAATAAAGCTCTACACGATCCTAAGAGAATTTCCACTCCAGTGCTGAAGCAAAATTTAATTAATTTTTTTTATTTTGATTATTTTATAGTAGACAAATTAAACTATTTTTAAACCTTATTGGTGCAAATACAAACTTTAAACAACGCTGGGTTGTTTCAAGCCAAATTTGGGTACAACATGGACAAACCCAAATGTTGGGTTAAAAAATGTAATTTCAATTAACCCAACTTCAACTTTCAACTAATTTTTGATTTACATTTTTAACCCAACATTTGGGTTTGTCCATATTTTACCCAAATTTGGGTTGAAACCCCCCAGCATTTTTTTCCCGTTGGCACAGAATAAAAACAATCTGTGATTATTTCAAGTAGCAAACAATCGCATAAAGATGGAATAACAGACAAGCATTGATAAGGACAATATTTTTTTTATTAGCTGTACAGCAATACATTCTCCACACCATCTTACCTTATAGGCCCTCTATATACCCTTACAGCCAAAATAAATGTCTTTATAAGGTTGGTTTTCTGACCATTGTAAAATTCAAATAGTACAGCTAGGTTAAAGAAAAAAAAAACAAAAGCGTTAACCTAGAATTAAGAGCTTAAAAAAGCAATTTAAATGCAATTACATGTTGGAGGAAAACTTCATTCTGAATCTGAAAAACAAAACGATCAGAAATAAGGACATTGCTCTTTTGAACAAGTGATAACTTTTTACAAATATCCTATCCAAGCTTCCTCTTCTAGAAACAGCTCATATCAAAATAGCTTCCTCGAACACTCATATTAAACTTCTTAAATTAAATGTGGTCTGAAAAACCTATTGTAAACTTTAAGTCTCCTTCCAGAATGCCATGAAATTAACAACTCGTGTCACAAACGGTTTAATGTTAGGGGTGGTTGTTGGGAACACGACCACATCAAAACAGATCAAAATGATTGGAGTCATGCACGTTGCTGTACCTGCCCAGTTCTGTCCCTTTTCTTCCTTTTACAAAAGCTAGAGCAAAATCCAACAAGGAAGCCTGTCCGTTAGGTAGAACGATAGTAAAGCCACTCTCTCATAAAAAGACTAAGCAACCCTTCCCCATCAAGCGAGTTGAGCAGACTCAAATGCAACGATTCAGGCTACGGAAGGACAGAAAGAAAAGGGGTTATGCAGCCTACATGATTGTTCAGGCTTTTATTTTTCCGCCACAAGTCATTTGAAAGCCTTCCGTGGCATGTTTCCAAACTAATGTTAAAAGCCATTGGCCTAGCATTCAAGGTCATCAATTCACTAGAAAAAGATTAAAATGTTCATAATAAAACAGAAAATAAAAATTATTTACAAGCAAGACTAGCCAAGATTACCTTTTGTACAAATGTATCAACTGCAGGTTTTTTTTTTTTTTTTAACATATGGATGGATGTCATCATCTCTGGCATGATAATTCGGCGGCTACATTTCTACGCTCCCTAACATTATCATCTGTGACCAGTAAAAGAGCACATGAAGAACAAACAGGGAATAAAAGTCATCATAAATGTCAAACATTGAGAGGATTTTCTTGGACAGAAGGGGTAAAAAAAACACCCATTTCTACAGCAGTGACAGCGATTCTAGATAGCAAGGCTTGACCAGGCACAAAATGATATAGTTTCTCAATATTGCCATGTTAATGTCAGATTTGAATGGACAAATGAAGACAGAAGGTTAGCTGGGTAAAAGAAAAGTCTATATGCATGTATTACACCACGTTATGTTAGAGATATTCCTGCTCTCAAAAATCATCCGGCCTCTCCAAGTACACAGCAAAAAAAATAACTCAGCAGTTGAACTACTGATGTGATAGAAACAGTAGAAAAGCGCAGCTTTGTGATCATCATGAGAAGACAAAATGTAAGAACTTTAGGACATTGATAGTTTGGAGTTTTATAGGAAAAGGAAGAGGAACAATGGATTCTTTAAGAAATTTGATGAAGGACATGAGGCCTTAGCTTGGGATTAAAGGAGGTGAGGGGGGGGGGGGGGATGTAAGTGAGTATGTATGCATGTGTGTGTATATATATATTTATAAATTCAGGGGACACATATGGGGATGTGCATATAAGCAAGCATGTGTGATCAGCCTGTGTGTCCACACGCATCCCCAGATCATCGGTCCATCATGCTAAGGATCATTTCAGGAGTAAGATCACCGTTAGGTGCAGCTTCAGGGACAGCTATCTGCACTGTTTCAACACCAGCCTCGACTGCCTCCACTTCCTCCACCACTGGCTGGGCAGTTACAGTAGCATCAGAGCCCTCGGGCTCCTTCTTCACAATGATGTTCTCAATGGCCCCTGTGCTTTCATCCTCCACCTGGATAATGGCAGCAGCTGCTAGGAGAAGCAAAGAAGGTGATTTAGTTAAACCCTGAGATAAGATTTTGAATGGTTTGTCTTAATGCACAGACGCACACACAGTACCTGTGGTGGTTTTGGCGATAGATTTTGTAGGTGAGGGCTTGGGTGCATTCTTGGGGGGTCTGCCCCGTTTCCTCTTAACGGGAGGTTCAGCTGGTGCAGGCATGGGAACACTGGGTGGAGCCTGTTCCACATCCATCTGTTCATCGTCAAGAAGATCATCCTCTTCCTCTTCATCAATGTCATCAAGGTCAGGTTCTCCATGCTCATCTGAGATATTCAGGCAACAGTTAGTCATTAAGAGTAATATAAATTTACATTTAAAACATAATCATACACATTTCCTTCTAATAACCCACAAACAGGTTCAGATAACCTAGTTATCTTAATAATAATCTTAATAGTTATCTTAGCAGAACTAGAGCCAAGCTACTCACCGCTATCATCGTCGTCATCGTCCTTTCTAGAGCGCATCTTCCTCTTTCGGCCACCACGAGCCCTTTTGGGTGGAGTACCGTTCTCTCCATCAGCAGAATCCACACCAGTGCAGTTCTCTGCATGTCTGGCCATGGTATTCTGTTAAAAGTGTAAAAAAAAAAAAAAAAAAGTTTAACACAAATTGCTGTATTCAATGCCACCATAAAATTAATCTGACCTCTTTAAAATGTACCATACCCTGCGAGTGAAGGTCTTGCCACACTTGGTGCAAACAAAGGATGTGGGCACAAAGTTGGGATCATGATAGCGCCGAAAGTGCATATCCAGGAGCTGTTTCTGTCTGAAAGTCTTCTCACATTGGCTGCAGGCGTATGGCTTCTCCCCAGTATGGGTGCGCTTGTGCATTACCATGTGGCGCTCCTGTTAGCAAGGAGAACACTGCAATTAACAAATGCTTCTGCTGAATAATGCTGAACAATTAAAACAATTTCATAAGCTGTCTGACCTGACGGCATGCGTAGTCACACTGGTCACACTTGAAGCGCTTCTCATTTTTGTGGGACTTCTGATGCTGGATGAGAGCATAGCGCTCATGGAAAACCGCATCACAGTAACGACATTTCCTGCCCTGCTCAATGTAGGAATGCTGCTTACGTAAGTGCACACCTGGAATGGGCACAAATTAAAACATTTTAACTTCAATACATCACAATTATGTTCCAAGCTGTTATTGCCATTAAAAACACCCACTATAATTAGCCATTAAAAACTAGAAAATTAAAAATTAAATTTTACCAAGATCGCTCTTGCGAGCAATAACCGTGTCACAATGAGGGCAGTGAAATTTAGCCACATTTTCTGTGTGCTTCTGCAGAATGTGCATCTTCATGGTACCACTCTGGGTAAAACGTGCATGACAGATATAGCACTCATAGGGCTTCTCTCCTGTAGGACAGAAAAAAAGTTGAGTTTTTTTAAAAGCAAAAAGTCAATTAAATTTTAAAAAACAAAAAAAAGGGTCTGCAATAATTAAAGAGAAATGGTGCCATAATGTTTATATTATCTATAATATGTATAATGTGCTACTGACCTGAGTGGGTCCTCATATGTCTTTTCAGCTTATAGGTATCTCTGCTGGCATAGCTGCACAGACTGCACTGGAAGGGACGTTCTCCAGTGTGGGAGCGAATGTGCCGCTTCAGCTTGCTGACCTGAAATGTGTCAATGCTCACTTAAATTCTGGCACAATAAAGGGAATCAGAAAGGGCATGCATTATTGTATAAAATCTAATTGCGATGCTATAAGACCAACCTCTACACTAGCGTAGTCACACATGGAGCACTTGAATGGTTTCTCATGAGTGTGCTTGTAGCGTCTGTGTCGCACCAGCTCTCCACTGGTGACGAAGGCCATGTCACAGTCAGTGCACTTATGTGGTCTAGTGCCTGTCAGAAAGAATAAAAGGTTGGTTCAATTTCTAATACAAACTAGACAGCCTATATTTTCCTCTCCACTAAGGAGATCATGTACCTGTGTGAGTGTTTAGATGGTTCCTCAGCAATGTCACAGTTCTGAAGGCTCGTCCACAAAGATGGCACTTGTGAGGCCTCTCATCAGTGTGGCTCTTCATGTGGCGATCCAGATTGGAACGGCGAGGGCAGGTGTAACTGCACAGCTCACACTGGAATGTCTTCTTAACACCTGTACCCAGTGAACAAAATCCAGCGATTTAGTAGACCTGCCACAGATCTTACATTGAAATTATATTTGAAAATTATGTAAGACCCTGTTCACTTTGTATGCATCACACATTCTCACCTTTCTTCTTGATTTTGGTTGGTTTAGGTGGTTTCATATTACCCACAACTTTCTCAGCATTGACTTCAGAAAGCAGTCCCTCCTGTTGCTCCTCCTCAAAGTCATACACAGACACGTCCATGTCTTTATCCCCCTCCGTGTTGTAGCGCAGCTTGCTTTTCTTGGTCTTCTTAGCCTTTTTAACAGGGGGCGTGTAATCTGGATCTTTGGACCACGCGGGGTCTTCATTTTGGGCTTCAGCCATTTCCTCTTCCTCCTGCTGTTGAGGCTGATCCTCTTGGGCCTGGAGCTCGTCTTGCTCCACAGTTTCCACTTCTCCATTTGCACCCACCTTGACCACCTGTAAGAGAAAATATAACATTTAAATTCACCAGATAGTCAGAGCCCATCGCATTTAAAACTGTAGTCTGTTCAAAGCCGAACCTGGAAGCCCTCAGGCAATGGCAGGGTGTGACAGATGACAGGCTCCCCGTCTTTAGGCATGGCAGTGGCATCAACCAGTGTCCCTTGCAGCTCTTCCACAGTGGCAGCAGTGACCGGGACAGCAGAAACCGGCACCTGCACTAGCTGAAGCTCTCCCAAGCCCAACTGCTGCTCCTCCATGTTCACCACCTGCAGGGTGATGATCTGAGTGTCATCGACAGTTGTGACTGTGGCTTCATGGGCAGCACCAGCCACACCAACAGGTGCTCCAACAGCAGCCTCCATGACTTCAGTCTTCATCTGGAGTAGGGCAGGGTCCAGGGTGTCCATCACCATCATCTCCACACTGCTGTTGACATTAACTACACTCTCGACCAACTGTTGCTGGGCCTCCACCACAGGCTGTCCTTCAATCTGGACTTGCTCTAATCCAGCAGCCTGCAGCAATTCAGCTCCCACTTCCTCATCTTCTCGCCGCCTTTGGTAGGTTTTGCATTCCTTGGCCTTAAAAGCATCCCCTGCATCCTCCACCACCGCCTCAGTCGGTCCCCCTTCCATGGGTAATACCTATTGCAATTAAAAGTGAAAAAGTTAGAACGCAACACTAGATGTAAAACGCTAAAGTTTTCCTACCTGACTGCAATCTGTAGTGTTCACTTACATACACACACTCAGACAGGCTGATATCAACCTTGCAAAAAGTGAACAAAAAAGTTGAGTTGGCACTTAGGTATCCATGACTTTGGTGTTTGTATAGAGTACTGTGAGTTTACCTGCATCAAAAAGGAACACTTCATCTCTCTACCCCTGCCTTGACCACTTTCTGCCTCCGATGAATGTGCTACCTGTCTCAACTTTGCTTCTTACTACCTAGCTCAACCTGTTGGGATGCAAACAAATCAATCCATCAATGTGAAAAACAAAACATACTTTCAGTTTACAGCTTTTTCCCCCTTTAAAGGGATAGTTCACCCAAAAATGAAAATTAAGTAATTACTCGCCCCCATGCTGTACCAACCCCGTAAGACCTTCGTTCATCTTCGGAACACAAATGAAGATATATTTGATTAAATTTGCGAGATGTATCACTGCTACATAGGCTGCCTAAGGGATTGAAAATTGACAGCCCAGAAAGTCAACGAAGAAAATGTTTAAATATTCCATGTGACTATAGTGGCTCAAGTATAAGTTTATCAAGCGACGCGAATACTTTTTGTGCGAAAAAACAAACAAAAATAACGACTTTATCCGACTATTCCATTTCTTCCTTGTAGGCCTGAGACGAGAGCTCGAGAGATTTCAAAGAGATTTGGAAATCGTTATTTAAACGATTTGTTTATTCATCAATAAAGTAATTATTTTGTTTGTTTTTTTCACGCAAAATGTATTCCCGTCACTTGATAAACTTATAGTCGAGCCACTGTTGTCACATGGAATATTTAAACATTTCCTTTAATGACTTTCTGGCCTGTCAAGTTTCAATCTTTTAGGAGCCTATGTAGCAGTGATCCACCTCTCAAATTTAATCAAAAATATCTTCATTTGTGTTCCGAAGACGAACGAAGGTCTTACGGGGTTGGTACAGCATGGGGGTGAGTAATTAATGACTTATTTTTCATTTTTGGGTGAACTAAACCTTTAACACACCCCTCCTTGGGGTTAATTAGTATAACTATTAATATTATAGTGTATGTGTGTAATATATACATATACACACACACAAACGTATATTATATATAACCTAAATACACACATACATGTGTATAAATATATATAAAGTTTGTTTTCCTAACACATTAGCGATAATACATAACCTCAGAAAACTTGAACGTGACTTCTATCAAACCAAAACCGAGTCTTGCACTCTTGATTCGAAGCCAGAAAGCATCATCTAAACCGATTCTCGCTTCTACTTCCTCATGATCGCGCGCATTTGGCCACCAACCCATTAAACCGAAAAAACGTGTCCCCCTATCCTTACCTTCACACGTTTTAAAACACCCTTATAATTTTCCACAGCAAGAGGGCATTCTGCGATGGTTAATCGTGTTTTTGTACCACTACCAGTCGGGTTGTAGAGGGAGCTCTCTACAGTTTTTATCCCTTCAGTCGTTTGTTGCTTGAGGTTAGTCTTTCAAGAGTGAGCGGTCGCACCGACACCAACGACTGCGGCGATCCGGCTGTTTTCAGGCGATAAACGCTGGGATTCGTGGAGTGTAAGGCGAGGCTCGGTCTTGCTTATCGAAAATGGCTATCCTTATAGTTTGGCAACGGCATCTTCCTCGTTTCATTTTAACCTGCGCAACACGCTAGCATCGACGACAGGACATATGCTAAATCAAAGACGCAGTTATTTTTTTGTATCCAACGTAGACTTAAAAACACGTCATTTTGGATTTTAGGAGTGATAAGGACCGAAGAGCGAACAGAGGCCATCGTAATGGGACTTTAGTATCGCAAAACCGGGTCAATGTTTCATCGCCTCGGGTTTGAATTTAACTGCTCGAGGAGGGGCGCGAACAGGGCGATAGGCGCGAGCTAAAATGTTTTACGGCTTAAAATAGTACATATTATGAATAAAACCTCGGGGATTTGACGTTTGTGTATCTAAATGTTTTTTCTAAACTGTTTTGTCCGTGTATGGTTGGAAATTGGTTAACTTTAAGAGGCATATTAGCTGGTTTGCTAAGTGCGCGTGCAGAAACGGCGGGTTTCTAAAGACAGGAAACAAAGAGAAGAAACAGAAAATGGACGCCCGGCCTAAAGATTGAAGCAAACATCCTGGCGTTAAATAATGGCATCGTGGTGAAATGCCGTCTGATATAGTCTTAATAGTGCTTAATAATCAGGCTGAAGCCCGAACTTCTGGGTTATAAATGTTTTTTGCTAAATTTTCGATAACGATAGAGGGAGACAAACACCCCCCGCCAGCCGCCTGCACTGGGAGCCCCATCGTGACACCTAGAGGCCGATTAAAGCTCCTGCAAAACTCCCCCCTTTCGGAAAAGTAGCGCTGTTTTACCTGCGTTTGGTGATTTGCTCTCGCGTTGAATTCGACAGAAAGCCCAGGGTTTGTTCTTCCTTTAGGACGAGACGGAGTAATATTGCGTCCTTCACCTCCGGCGGTTTTAATCCTCTCCCGCTTTTGCAGAGTAGGCTCCGCACAAAATGGCGGCCCTTAGCGGCTGTTGCGCATGCGCCTCACGCAGGGGGGCGGTGGCGAGGGGGAGGGCTGTAAACAAAAGCAGTGTGCGGATTGGCCGTGTGGGGCGCTACTTTTGAATTACGGGATGTGGGCTTTTTTTAGACGTTAAGTCAAATTTGTACCAAAGTATGTTTAACGTTACATTATCTGATCCTCTTATTACAATATAAAAAGGTATTCGAAGAGAATAGAATAGCTTAACTGTGTTCCCACACTCCCAAATTGGAAATATCAGTGTGAAAGCCTATAAAATGTACATGAAATCTGTATCTGAAAAGATAGTGTTTTTATAGTATACAGTACATATAAAACATACTATATATATATATATATATATATATCAAGTGTGTCTATATATCACACCAAGTGTGGAAACCCTGGTTTAATCAATACACTATTGATATTTGACTCCAGTTATGTAATGCTGTTTTGATTTATGTTGATTCCTTTATTATTGAATTAGTCTATTTGAGCATGTGTGCATACATGTGGAAATGCTCAAAATATGTAAGCCCTTTTTTCAAATTTTCTTTGTGACAAAGTACAAATATGTAAATATGTAAACAAATCAGGCAAGTTAGTGTTCATAATTTTAATAGTTTCCTTTACAGTTGAATTGATGTCAACAATATCCTTGTCAGACAATATACATACTTAAGAGTAAATAAAAAAAATCAAAAGTAAATCAGTTATTTAATGCTGCACAATCTGTAGATAATAATGAAAAATATATTTAAATCTGTTCTGCAGTTTGCAATCCTAAACCACAGTCTCGCGTTTTAAATAAAGTCTATCTATCTCATTCTCTTGCTCCCCATACTAATTTGAGGCACTTATACACTGAAGAGGCGTTCTTTGTCATATCGAAGCCTGAAACAGATTTAACTAGAAAATCATGTTATTTAAAAACAAATGAACCTTCCCTGGTTTCAACTCAGAACCTTTCAGTCTAGCAGCACTGGAGAAATGCTCTAAGTCAAACATGATCTATGGCCACCCTAAAGATCACAAGCACAGAGAGGTTGTCGGGAACCCATTTCAAAAGGCAATATTCACCACTGTTTACAGCTTTAACTCCATAATAATGATGACATCTTTAAGAATGAATAAAAAAAAATGAACAGCTTCACCACTTCTACAGCAGATATTACATTGCCAGTGGGTTAAATGTGAAGTGCATGGTGAATCAAATCAGATCTGCATTTGCTATTGAGCATTTAAACATTTAAACTAAATTACAACACAAAACATTTACACTTCCAATGGGATATAGATATATATTCTGTATCAGTAAAGAATATGACAGTATGGAATGGCACTGTTACACTTTTATGGCAACAAAGTCCCTATGAAAGTTTGGGATTAATAAGGAATTATTTTCCAAGATCCCAATCCTACTTTCTGAGGTGTGACCTCTGCTATCAACATACATTCTCCAATCAATATGTACACACGCATAAGCACTCTTCACAAAGTGGTCAATCGTATTCTCCATGTACTCTGCAGCTAGTCACTGCCTACTTGCATCAATAAAGTGAAAATTTCACTTTATTTCCTATCACTATCAGTCATCACTTGGGTCCAACTTCATTCAATGAATCATGAAGGCAACACCATTGAGCCGAAACTTAAGGCAGCAAAACATTGTTTGTAAACCCACCACACCCACCTATGTATCTTACCTCATCACTTTACAGTAGTTCATCCATGTCCAAAATATGAATAACATACAGACTGACATACAAGTCCTCTTGTCTAATGATTGTAAAGCATTCGTCCATGTCTTCGAGGACAATGCTGACACTCTATCTGTAAGAGTGTGATCACGCTGATTTGTGTCATTTAAAACTGTTTGATAGTAGTGTGCATTTAATAGTTTGTAATTGGCATGATCGTGACAGTGAGGATACTGAGGCGCAAGTACATTGTTTTCAACAAGTATCGGCCAGTTGATTGTGTTAGAAAGCCGTACTGGCCATACTGCCGGGTGCAAAAAGCCGGGACATTCCATCTTGTGAGGACTCGAGGTGTCGATGGGCTATCTTCCCCTCCTCACCTGCAATTAAAACAAATGAAATGGAAATAAGATACATTGTCCTCCTCTTTAAAATGACAATACCTTTTGACTACATTTTATTTTTGGCATTTAATCGAAAAATCATCAATTGTTCACAAATTATATGGTGAAAAACTTTACGTATTTGTAGCCCTCAATCGGGTCATGTGATCTATACGACCCCAATCGACTTTTACTTACTAAAAAAAAAGGTTCCCTTCATCTCATTGGAATAAGATTTTGTGACTTTTCATACATTATCTATCTATGCACACTCAAAAAAACTGGGCTTGATTCGGTTGTTCTGAAGGTAAAAAAAAAAAAAAAAAATTACACTTCTGGTCTTTGGGGTCAATATGACCCCACATTGAAATGAAATGAATGGGAAATGTGAAAAAAAAACTAAATATATTTTCTTCATGTGTCAAAAAAAATAAATAAATAAATAAATCAGGCATAAATCTGAAAATGTTTACACAGAAATGAAGGCCTAGTACTACAGCATAAATGCAATGCATCATAAAAATAATAATATAAATAAAAAAATATATATATATATTTATATAATAATATAAATAAATAAAAGTTACCTTTATATCAGTGGAATAAGATTTTTCATACATTATTGTGACTTTTCATACATTATCTATCTATACACACTTACACTCACACAAAACTGGGCTTGATTCGGTTGTTCTGAAGGTGTGTAAAAAAAAATTTACACTTCTGGTCTTCGGGGTCAATATGACCCCACATTGAAATGAATGGGAAATTTTCTTCATGTGTCAAAAAATAAATAAAAACTCCGACATAAATCTGAAAATTTTTACACAGAAATGAAGGCCTAGTACTAGAGCATAAATGCAATGTATCATAAAAAAAATAATATTTCATATGCAAGCTAATGGTGTAGTTAGAACAGTAGTCACATTCAAATCCAGACTCAAAACACATCTGTTTAGCTGTGCATTTAACTGAATGAGCACTGTGCCACTGTTCGTCCGACTGTTACTGCACTTCATTTTATTTTTGATTCTAAATTGTTTTAATAATTTACTGTATTTTATTATCATTTTATTTTATTTATTTTATTCTAAACTGTTTTAATTATTCTGATTTCTTTTGATTATTTTAATTTCTTCTATGTAAAGCACTTTGAATTGCCATTGTGTATGAAATGTGCTATATAAATAAACTTGCCTTGCCTTGCCTAGTTGAGGAATTGTGTGGTATATGGATACAAAAGTACTTTATATCTCCAAAAACACAGCATTAATGAATAGATGAGAAGTAAACAAAAAACTTTACTGATATTACACAATTATTTCACATTTGCAGCAGATCCATGCTTTCAGTTTCATTACTGATCTTTTCTTTACTAGTCCATTTTCTGTTGTTTAGTTCATTCCCTGCTTACCTAGCACAAGTAGAGCTTGTTTGGCAGCATCCCTCACATCCTCTTTATCTGTCCGGCACAGATACACCAGCTGCTCAATGCTCTCTTTGGCCTGTGATGCACAAACACAGACAGACACTTTACTTAAAGTCCTCCACCAACACTGAGGAGTGATGCTGCATTCAATCTGATTCCCACTCAAATCACTACAGCACATCTAACCACCAGGTTCTTGAAGTTATGCAAGCATATATATGAACAACGTAGGAAAAAAATAAATGTTTATTGAGTGGGACTGAGTTATTGAGGAGAGAGGTTTAGCCATGCATGAACTGACCTTCAGACATGCGAGTGCTTTACATCCACACACTCGCGTCTCAACGCTTTCATCCTCCAGCAACTCTAGACAGCTCACCAGCGCCTGAGACAGAACAATAATGAGAGGATTCAATCTAAACCCTTTCTGAATAACCAAGCATTAAAACTTAATGGTGATGATTAGGGATGCACAAATATTAACATTCAGCCAGTACCAAAGCCCATGTTATGGGCAATCACTGATAAATGGTCAGTATTAAAGTGACATATTATATATACCGTTTTGCCTAAAACATTAAATAATACAATAAAAAATAATACTAAAAACTAAAATGTATCATTTTAAATGCTAATAGTGAATTTAGGCATCACATCATTATGTACAATGCAGTACAGTATGAAAAATGCATGATCTTTCAGAAATTTTTTTAAAGATTACATTTAACAATGCAAAATGATTAGTGTTTTTTTAAGATTAACTTTAAAGGAGTAGTTCACTTTAAAAAAAAAAACTTGATAATTTACTCACCCCCATGTCATCCAAGATGTCCATGTCTTTCTTTCTTCAGTCGAAAAGAAATTAAGGTTTTTGATGAAAACATTCTCCATATAAAGCACTTCATTGGGAACCAAACGGTTCAAGGTCCAAATGAGAGTTTCAGTGCAGCTTCAAAGGGCTTTAAACGACACCAGACGATGAATAAGGGTCTTATCAAGCGAAATGAGCGGTCATTTAAAAAATAAAGTTTTATAAGCACAAATGTTAGCCTTGCTCTGTTCTGTGATGTGCGCTCGTGACTCTCCTCTTCGAACTCGTTCATCAAAATGAACAAATCTTTTTTCGAGTCATTTTTTAAATGAGCGATCGTTCCGTTAGATAAGACCCTTATTAATCGTCTGGTGTCGTTTAAAGCCCTTTGAAGCTGCACATTTGGACCTTGAACTGTTTGGTTCCCATTGAAGTCCATTATATGGAGAAAATCCTGGAATGTTTTCATCAAAAACCTTAATTTCTTTTCGACTGAAGAAAGAAAGTCACGGACATCTTGGATGACATGGCGGTGAGTAAATTATCAGCAAAAGTTTTTTTTAAAAGTGAACTACTCCTTTAAGTGAGCATTAGACAATGTTATTTTAGTATCACTGATGTACTACTATAGTGTTTTTTACCGTTATATTTTCTGTTTTCATTTTAATTTTAGTAATGTAGTTTTGTCTTTATAGTTTAGTTATGTTAGTACTTTAAATATACAAAAGTGAGAAACATTGCCTTTGCAACTAGCTGAAATAGTTGTATTAATTATAATTATTTAATCAATTATAATATTTTTAATTATTTAGTAATTTTAGTTTTACTTAATGATAACCATTGCATTAGATGATTAGATGACAGAAAAAGTCACCAAAATTTAAAAATAGGGTAAATTTAGTATTTAGCGTGAAAAATTTGGAGACAGTTTTTTAAAAATTTTGCACAATTAATGCTTCTCGTTATATCTTAAAAACCATGTGATCTCATAGCTTATACTTAAACTTGTGATATTGCTTTTGTAGAAAAGTATTTTGTTTTTAATTTGAGCCAATACTTTATTTTTATGTTTTTTTTTAAGTAAATCTTCATTATAAACAAGTGGAACATGGGTAAATAACCACACCTGTGCAAGTTTATTTGACCTGCAAATCTGTTGAAATATTCACCTCCAAAACCACAAACAGAGAGTTTTTGCAGGATGGTTTTGGATAAGTGCTCTTCTTACCCTCTCCCTGTGGCGGGTTTGGTCCGCTAGACTCCGCAACAGGGAACTGGCAGCGCTGGACACTTTTCCCCTCGGGTCCCTCAGCAGCAGACTGACTGCCCGCAAGCCCTCCCTCTTCAGACTGCACTCTGGAGGCTTCTTCAAAGATTTTACCAGAACATCTTGATCTCCAGACTGCAGGCACTGAACTAGCCACACTGCAGGAGAAGGAGAACGAAAGAGAGACATGGATTAAACGGATACACTGCAGAGAAAACATGAGGCGGGGGAGGAGTGGAAAGATGCACGGAGAAACCACAACAACAGAGAGGTTGAATGGGGGTGTTGGGAGTGGCTGATACTACTCCGGATGTGTTGCAGATCACTCTTGCTAATAAATGTTATAGTCCATTAAAGGAGTAGTTCACTTTTAAAAAAACTTCTGCTGATAATTTACTCACCCCCATGTCATCCAAGATGTCAACGTCTTTCTTTCTTCAGTTGAAAAGAAATTAAGGTTTTTGATGAAAACATTGCAGGATTTTCTCCATATAATGGACTTCATTGGGAACCAAACGGTTCAAGGTCCAAATGAGAGTTTCAGTGCAGCTTCAAAGGGCTTTAAACGACACCAGACGATGAATAAGGGTCTTATCTATGACCTTTTGAGTCATGACTCGAAAAAAGATCCGTTCATTTTGATGAATGAGTTCGAACAGGAGAGTCACGAACGCACATCACAGAACAGATCAAGGCGAGCATTTGAGCTTATAAAACTTAAACTTTTTTATTTATTTTTGAAATGAGCGGTCGTTTCGCAAGATAAGACCCTTATTCATCGTCTGGTGTCGTTTAAAACCCTTTGAAGCTGGACTGAAACTCTCATTTGGACCTTGAACTGTTTGGTTCCCATTGAAGTCCATTATATGGAGAAAATCCTGGAATGTTTTCGTCAAAAACCTTAATTTCTTTTCGACTGAAGAAAGAAAGACATGGACATCTTGGATGACATGGGGGTGAGTAAATTATCAGCAAACGTTTTTTTAAAAGTGAACTACTCATTTAACACTTATGGGCACTCACAACATAGCAGTGACAAAAACATTTATTTGAGAAGCACAATTGTGTATTTTTTTAAGTATGTTTAAATTTTTTACAGGCCGATTTCTTGCTGCAAATTACTGTCAAATACACAAGCCTTCATCTAGCCCTCAAATGTACCTTCTTCAGCCAGCTCAGGAATGTGTGTGTCCAAGTCATTCACTCCCTCTGCTTCCAGGTAGCTCCAAAACTGGAAGAGGGTGAGAGTCTCTTTGGACGCGCATCCTGCACGCTTGGGCAGCTTCCTCTCCAGGATCCGCTCCAGCAGACGAAGAAACACTAACACACACATAAGTTCAGTGTAACAGAGAGCGTCTGATTAGGCCTAATGCAATTTAGTCTACGGACTCATCAGAAACAATGATCCGCAGGAGATTAAATACTTCCGGTGGATTCAATTCAGGAAGTTATGTTGATTAATGGATTGAACAGCGATTTCAATTTAGAAACAAATCAGCCAATAACTCATTTCCAGTGCTTGTTCGTGCATTAATAAACTACAGCCACACACACACATACCGGTGTCTGAGAAGCCGACCCCTCTCTCTGGGAGTCTGCTGGCGTAAGCGTCGCTGAGCGCCTGTAAGAAGGCCTCTGTGGAGGTGCTGTACACACTGCAGCCATCCGTGCACTGCCGCCATAGCAACACGGCCCCTTGGCACTGATCTAACTGAGGAACAACTGCTCCGACAAACAAAGACAATGTCAGAAAAAGAGCTGGTTCTGTGAGGAAAAAATACTGACAAATATGTGAAATAAAATTCTGTTGTATAATGTAAGATCTGAGACACATGACACACAATGTATGAACATTTGCATAGAAATAAGAGAGAAAACTGAGGTAAAAGTAGTAAAGTAACGGTTTAATTTAACAACCTACGAGACTCACCCTCCTCTGGTTGGATGACTCCGCCCCTTGAGTCCTTCACAACCCATCGTATGAGCTCGAGGACTCTCGCCTCCCTGAGAAGTCGGTCCAGAGCGTACATCTCCCCACAGCGCAGAGGCCCGAATGTGCCTAACCTCTGTTTACAAAAACAAAACAGAGTATGAATACAGACGCTCAGACACCGTCAAAACACTTCCGTGTTAAAGGGATAGTTCACTTTGAAATTAATTTTTGGTATGTTTTAGCTTACCTCAAGGGCTTCCAAGATGTAGGTGTCTTTGTTTCCTCAGTAGTTTCAATTTTGACATTTTTAGGTCAAACCGTTCGTGTCTATCAGTCATATAATGGAGGTCTATGGTCACCACCTCAAAGAGCATGCACAGAGAAGTCCAAATTAAACATGATTTAATGACTCGTAAATTTAAGTACACATTGATGGCCTAAGACACGAAACGAGCGGTTTGTGTGAGAAAACGAACAGTATTTATATCATTTTTACCTCTTGCCACAAAGCGCCCGCGCCCTCAGATCACTTGGACGTGGCTGTGGTTACAAGAGGTAAAATCTATATAAATACTGTTCGTTTTCTCACACAAACTGCTTATTTCGTGTCTTATGCCATCAATGTGTACTTACATTTACGAGTCATTAAATCATGTTTAATTTGGACTTCTCTGTGCATGCTCTTTGAGGTGGTGACCATAGACCTCCATTATATTTCTCCATTGACTGACAGACAAGAACGGTTTGACCTAAAAATATCAAAATTGAAACTACTGCCAAAACAAAGACACCTACATCTTGGATGACCTTGAGGTAAGCTAAAACATACCAAAAATTAATTTCAAAGTGAATAGATGCATATATGCATTTAGACAAAAAGTTAATTTAAGACTTTTTTAATTTAGAATTTTAGAAATGATTATTAATGAAGATTATTTATTCAAGAGGAACAAGAAGAACATTAATACTTCTGTGGGTTATAATGTATTTACACTTATGCTTAACACAATAGAAACAAAACAGAATTCTGCACACATTCCGATTATTCTCATATTTGAGTAGACAAATGTCCATAACTGACCAGCAACTGTGAGCTGCAGTTCTTCAGATGAACCAGCAGGGTGTGATCTAGAGCCGGGCAGCCCGAGCTTAGAGGACCTGAGGGAGTGTCCCAACATCGCGCCTCACAGCCCTCATCCTCTCCTGCGCTCTCCACAGCCGCTGGACGCTCCTCTGCGCTGTATCAGTCAAAACACACACAAGAACAAGCACACGTCAAACGAGAGAAGAAAAATGGCATAAACATTTTCAGAAAAAAAGAGCAAAGAGACACTAAACATAGATAATAAAGTTGTGCAGTCATTCACTCTATTGGTTGTCTTTTCAAGCCACTGGGTGGCAGTAGTGTCACGTAACATTATAGAAGCAATGTATTTTGATGAAAAACCTTGGTTGAACTTGGTTTCTTTCTCGCTCTCTTTTCGTTTTTTACTATAAAATACCCCTTGACAGCAGAAAGGTGTTCTGACCTGTCTGTCACACTCTGCCTTTCGCCATCCTCCTCCTCCTCTTCCTCCAAGTCTGATGTATTGAGGAAGTCAAAGCTTCCAAGAGCCGTCTCAACCGTCAAACTGACACTGGACGACCGACTGCGACTTCGTACCTGCAGATACACACATTTGCAAACTATAAATCTTGTTAGTTTTATAAATAATTAAAAAATGAAAAACTCTTGAACTCTAAAGTGTAAAATGTTTCAAAAGGTCATTAAAAACTACAATCAAATTATTATTATTATTATTAGTTAAAAGAAGAAAGGGGTAGTTCACCCAAAAATAACATTCTAGTCATCATTTGCTCGGTTGACGGCAGACATTGATTTCCACAGTACATTTTCCCTCAATGGAAGTCAATGGGCCAATATTCTTTAAAATATTTTTTTTGTGTGTTCAAAAAGAAACTCATACAGGTTTGGTACAACTTGAGGGTGAGTAAGTAATGACACAATTTTCATTTTCAACTATCCCTTTAAGGCCTAAATTTCTAGGCTGAATTGTTGATTAGATGATATTATTGTCAATTACCACAGTGAACACTCAAGCAAAAATCATGTTTACAGCAATGCATTTCCAATTGAAGTATATTGGGGCGAAGCACTGCACAGGATTCTGTTAAATACACACTGTTTCTAAAATATAGCCAGATATTGTGAACATTAGATGATAGAAATATTAGTAATAAAGTTAGTAACATCCAATCTGCACATTTTTTATGTTAAACTCTTAAAATCTCAAAATAGCTTGAGCAATATACTTCTATTGAAATGGTTTTTTTTTAACAAATCGAGGAGCAATTATATCTGTTCATCAACAACATGACAGCCGTTGTCAATAGTGCTTAACTTGTAAAACCTGGAGTTAAGCTCTATTTACAACGGGGATATTCAAATTAAATGACCCATCATACCATTGATCAGATCAACCAAACATGATTGTCTTTTTATGAATAAACAAACACTCTTATGTTGTCTTGATTGATTCTGTGAAGCAGCTTTGATACAATCTGTATTGTGAAAAAGTGCTATATAAATATATTTGACTTGACTGGAACATTCATAAGGCCAGTTCTGGAAAGAGACACATTGTGTTAAGTCTATGACTAAGGTAAGACGTGCCGGGAAAACCTCCTCTGTAGACACAGGATGAAACGGTCGGTTAACAATAAAAGCAAGGGGCATGTCTTTGATGAACTCTATTGTTCTACAGATGAGGACCAAAGCTTCTGAACCCAAACCCGGATCAGAGACTTTGATGGTTATCGTGAGTCATGGATGCAAGGAACACCCAAAGGCTTCTGGACCTGAAACATGGAGGATCTAACATCTCAGTCAGCCAGGAAGAGCTACACCCTAAAAGCCCATTCACACAGAATGGTTTTTTTTCCAGTTCACTGTGCTACTTTACCACTGTTTCTCAATTCAATCGCACTAGACGGACTTGTTTAACAGTAGCCAAGTCTTAAGCAGCATCTCCTGCATGACGGAGTGCTCTAAAAAAAGTTCAACTTGTTTAAAAACACATCTTTTTTTCCTGCCCCACTGACCTGCATTTTTTAAATGTGAGGTAACGTTACATGAAACCGCTCGTCTGCGCCGCTCATTCACACAGAGACGAGCAGAACATGCAGGGTTCATATTTAAATAGTCGTTTTGCAGTTTAATATACACAGACACCACATCAGCAGCGCCGCCGGTGTGTGGTGAAGAGATGAAACCCACTGAAGAGATGGGTCCCAGCTAAGGACCCCATTAGTATGCCTGATCTAAATCTGTTCTTGCGATAGCTTATAGGCAACGTGAGCTGTTTTGGCGTTATGTGTAGCTTGAATGCTAAATCCCACTGCTATGTGCTTTTCATAGTAGGTTGCGTCAATAGCAGAGGAGAAAAGGCAG
Source organism: Pimephales promelas (assembly GCF_016745375.1). The sequence goes on along the minus strand of NW_024121288.1, from coordinate 5,026,143 downwards.
CGAAATATAAAAATACTACTTTTATTGTGTCACAAAATTTAGTTTAAAAAGTTTTTCAGTCAAGAACTTTAAACTAGGGATGAGCAACGATTAATCGCATCCAAAATAAAAGTTTGTGTTTACATAATATATGTGTGTGTGGTATGCATAATTAACTTGTATATATAAATACACACACATTATTTTTTATTAATATATCAAATATTTATATTTATATATAATATTAATTATGTATAAATAGTAAATACATATAAAGTATATACATGAAAATATTTTTAAATATATACATGCATGTGTGTATTTATATATACAAATTAATTATACACACTACATACACATTTATTATGTAAACACATACTTTTATTTTGGATGCGATTAATCGCGATTAATCATTGCCCATCCCTACTTTAAACATATAAGTTAAAAAGACATTAATGACTCGTTATAACATAGTTCAAACGTCTTCTATAATAAAAGTGATTTTTTCTGATTTTTAACCAGGGACTAAAGCGATTACCCATAAAACTAGCTTTGAACCAATCGGATTGCTTGGGTCCTTGTCTTCAGTGGGACTCATCTCTTCACCACACCAGTCACCATGTCTCAGAGCTTTCATGAAGAGGACGCAACTTCACACCCTCGTTCACGCATGCGCATCCAGAACCGGGTTTGACCGGGTACTCGATACCTACGATACTTGGTAACGTGATGTTTACATTTTTTTAGTACCGACTTGGTACCGAATATTTTGACAACTCTACTCCAAACTAGAGCCCGACCGATAAAGGATTTTGAAGGCCGATACCGATACAAATATTTTTTGGTTTTAAAATCCGATATTCCGATATATCGGCCGATATATATATTTTTTTTTTCAGAAACGTGCAACAAAACATTAACAGATTTCCCTAACATTAGTTACTTGTAGTTATTTATGAGTTTTAACTAAAATAATATGATAATTCATTTTAAAAAAAAACTTTATTTATTTCTTTTATTGTCACAACAGAACAGACTGAGGATAGTGGCATTAGCTAGCTTTGTGGTTAGCTAGTCTATGATGAGCCATAATTTAGCAATGGATAACGTCATACTGCAAATTGTAAAACATACATTTTCAATATAACAGGCCAAGGAGAGATGATACGTCTCATTGCTATAACGGTCACGCGCTATTAAAGAAATACTTCAGTCACATTGTCAAAAGTTAAAAGGACAGTCAGTCGACTACACTGTAACAACGTTACGTAACTATTACTAGCTAATTCCGCTTCACTCTCGGCTTATTTAACAGCAGCAAAACTGGAGATGATTTCATGTCATGCTTATTTGAGTTAAGAGAACTGATGGGGATGTTCTTTTAATTGTTATTCAAGCAATGTATGTATCGTGGAACAGGAACGGTGTAGAGTGCCCTCTGGTGGACAAACACTACAACTCCAACACTATGACATGGTTCAAGCGTATTTCGTCCGTTTTTATTTTATTTTTAAAATATTCATTTATCGGCCATTATAACTGCCGATACCGATAGTTTGGAAAATGCCTAATATCGGCCGATATATCGGTCTGGCTCTACTCCAAACCACAACAACAAACCCACAAACAGTAAAAAAAAAAGTTGCAGCACTCACTGTTAGCACCTCCTCCAACAGCTTCAGCTCTTGCTCTAAGACCTGCAGTTCTGGGAACTGGCCTCTGTAGTCGTCAAGCGAGGACAAAACGCCACTAAGGGCCTCTTCCACGTTGCTGTCTGCTGATTGTTCCTGCAAACCACCCATGGGTCTGGTGTCAACTAAAGAACCAGATTTCTCTGCCAGCAGGTCACCTGTTTGTGTCTTTGTGAGGTGTGGCTCGTAAGAGGAACCAGTCCTAGGAACACCATTGTCCATCTGCTGAGACGAAGCAATAGCACTGGAGGAAGAGTCTTTGTCTCCACAGGTGGGCCTAGACGTGAGCTCTGTCGCTTTTATAGCCGAGTCACAAGCTGTGGTTTCTGCAGGAGAGCGACTTTCTGAAGAGTTCAGTGGCTCAGTGGGACAGATTGTGGAGGGATCAGGAATGGGACAGATCTCCTGAGTGTCTGGTACTACAAAACATGGCTCTGCTCGGTGGGATATATCATTGGCAATGTCACTTACAAACACAGAAGAGACCTTCGAAGTTACTTCAGTGGCCTCCACAGATTCCACAGCCAGTCTTTCTATCGAAACACCATCTGCGCTGTTCTCGCTGATATGGCTAAGTGAGCGAGAATAGCTGGGGTGGCCATTGGGCACTTCCTGTTTTACAGGAGCCTCGGTGGTGACTGTTATGGAGGCTGCTGGTCTCTTCAGATCCTCTTCTTCCTCCTCCTCCTCCTCCTCTTCTTTCTGATTGGCCAGGCGGGTGGGAGTAGAGGTCACTGATTCACGGGGTGCAAATGAGATTTCAATGGCAGGAGGAGCGGTTTGTACCTCAGGCTGTACTAAGTTCTTGTGTGCGTGACGCATTCCCAAGGAAAGCTGAGGACTGGATGAATCATCTGAGGATTCAGAGGAGTTTGACCAAGCCGTTCCGTTCTCCATCTCTTCTTGCCTCCTCAACATATTCTAGTGGGGAAGAAAGAGATTATGAAGAGGAAAACATATGATTACGATCATTTAAATAAAGACCCTTTCACATGACTCGCGGTAATGTTTCTCAAAGTATCAAACTCTGTGGAGCAAAGTGTAAAACTGGAACACAATGCTCAAAGTTCAAATAATCGTAGCTTTCAGATGCTTAATACACAGAGTTTGGGGCAAAAGTTTGGGGTTGGAAAGATTTTTTTAATGTCTGACAGTCTTTTATGACCAACAAGGCTGCATTTATTTGATCAAAACTAGAGTAAAACTAATAATAATTTAAAAATAACCTAACAATATGAATATACTGTATGTTAAAATGTAATTCACTCCTATGATGGCAAAGCTGAATTTTCAGCATCCTTACTCCAGTCTTGAGTGTCACATGATCCTTCAGAAATCATTCTAATATGCTGATTTGGTGCTTAAGAAACTTTTCTTATTATCAATGTTGAAAAAGTTGTTCTGCTTCATATTTTTGTGGAAGCGTAATACTATTTCTCATGATTCTTTGATGAATAGAAATTTAAAAAGAAAACTATTTATTTGGAATAGAATTTTTTTGTGACGATATAAATGCATTTACTGTCAGCAGTTATTTCTAAAATCTTACTGACCCCAACATTTTAAATACTCATGATGTTATACACGTTAGATGATTCTATGCAAATAAATACTAAGCAGAAGAAAAATTAATAATCTTAAATGGTCAATATAGCAGTCTTTCAGTTAAAGGCCGTACTGATACAGCATGCACATTAACAAGTTAAGCCTAAAAACAAATCTTTTTTAGGGCAAACTTGCAAATAAATTGCAATATATTCAGTATTACTCGTTACTGCAAATTTGAAATGTTTTGTTGACAGTTTCCTTTCTAGATATCGGTCTTTCCTTATTTAATGCCTGTTTCAGATTACACGATTTTTTTGTCTGTTACGATAGTCACGGTGTCAGATTACGCGATTTTGACTACTAAAATCTTGTCGTGTCGTGGACAAGACATGTCAGACATGTTGCTTCCTGACCAGTCATCGCATGCCGTCTTTAACGGCGCGTGATGTCATCGAGAAGGCGAAACTAGTAGCGAGTGACTTTCGGAAACTAACGTAAACAAACAATGGATGAAGCGGTGAGTGTCGTATTGGCTGTCCTGTGTTCAGAAAAAAGTAAAAAAAGACGTTCCTGGATTGCTCGAAGAGGACGGTATGGGCTGTCAATCCTCTAAAGAGAACTTGAGGTAAAACATTGTTTTCTTATATATTTTTACTTTACGTTTTAACGTTAGCACCATCGTCTCTCTTTTGTTTCGCCATTTTTGAAAGTTGTGTACGGAAAAGCTTCTGTGCTCCTATTGGTCAACGTCATACATGTGACGCAACCGTCGTGGACGACCGTTAAAAAAATTAAACATGCTAGTCTTTTAGTCGTGATGTAGGTTGTCGCCCACTATGACAGACTATACGAGATGATACGATCGACTCTTGCGTCCCAACGCCCGTTATCGTTTACGAATCCCCACGACACCCTACGTCAAACGGATCGTGCTAAGATCGTGTAATCTGAACCAGGCATAAATGTGCGACTATTGCCCATAGAAAATAGTCTAGGGGCAAAGATGACCACAGAGTGAACTGACTTGTCTTAAAGAGACTTTATACATAGCAAAATAGTAAAAATATGAAATAAATAAAAAGCCCTGATGGAGTCATGTGAAAGTTCATTACTATATGCTCCATAGTGAGAGATTACGCTAAAATAACACATGACGACTGTGAGCAGACAGCAGGCTAATTTGTGGAGGGAGAAGACAATACAACAGGCTGATAGGAGCGTGTTGTTCGTCACTCAGCATTAGCGTGTATATTTGGACACGGGGGAGCTTCATTATAGTGGAGAGCAGACTGGCATCAGGCCGAGTGAGCTAAAACACTCCCTGCTCCCTCTAATTAACTTCTGCTGTTGCTGCTCCCTGCCTCGCTGGGCTAATGTGACCACCCTTCAAAACAATAACAGCATCAATGAATGCATTATTGACAGCTGTGGATGCTACTATTGTCACTCACAGTCAGACAGACAACGAATAATATGCACAAGGATCCAATTTGCCCTATTATATTTAAGAGCACTGACAGTAACTACAGGACACAGAGGAAATCATCACTACAACAACTATAATTTCTTAGATAGATGGCAGATACTACTCATTACTAGAAGAACCATACAAACCTGTTTTAGTCACATCTAGGGATGTGGCCGAAGCCGAATATTGTGTTCGGAACGGAAATGACACATTCTACGAAGCCCCTAAAAGGGACATGGTGATGGGAAGAAATATGAGATGGGAGGAAAAAATATATTTCAATGCCTCTCGCAAATATATATTTCGATAATTATGTTGTATATAATGTGTGGGGATCAGGGCACCGCTATCAATCGCTTTGAATGTGGGCTCGCTTTTTACTTTCACTTTTCAATTCGCGATCACTCATACACTGTGTATTGGGATGGATGTAAAAGTTCAAGGAGTAGTTCACTTTTAAAAACACTTTTGCTGATAATTTACTCACCCTCATGTCATCCAAGATGTCCATGTCTTTCTTTCTTCAGTCGAAAAGAAATTAAGGTTTTTGATGAAAACATTCCAGGATTTTTCTCCATATAATGGACTTCACTGGGAACCAAACGGTTCAAGGTCCAAAAGACAGTTTCAGTACAAACTGTTCAAAGGGCTTTAAACGATTTTAGACGATGAATAAGGGTCTTATGAAGGGAAACGATCGCTCATTTAATAAAAATAACAAACTTTAAGTTTTATAAGCTCAAATGCTCGCCTAGCTCTGTTCTGTGATGCGTGACTCTCCTGTTCGAACTCGTTCATCAAAATAAACGAATCTCTTCCAGAGTCGACTCATTCATTTCGTTCGTTGAATGAACCAAATGACACGAAAAAAGATTAGTTCATTTTGATAAACGAATTCGAACAGGAGAGTCACGAACATGAATCACAGAACAGAGCAAGACGACCATTTGAGCTTATAAAACTTAAACTTTGTTATTTTTTTTTTTAAATGAGTGATCGTTTCACTTCATAAGACCCTTATTCATCGTCTGAAATCGTTTAAAGCCCTTTGAACAGTTTCAAGTTTGTACTGAAAGTGTCTTTTGGACCTTGAACCATTTGGTTTCCATTAAAGTCCATTATATAGAGAAAATCCTGGAATGTTTTCATGAAAAACCTTAATTTCTTTTCGACTGAAGAAAGAAAGACATGGACATCTAAGATGACATGGCGGTGAGTATTATCAGCAAAAGTTTTTTTAAAAGTGAACTACTCCTTTAAGATATTTGTCAATGACACTCAGGATCTGTTGCGCACCAGATCCTCCGCCATCGCCCTGTCAGACATCTCTCTCTTCCCATGATAAGTGAAATCTGAAGTTGTGTAATGTAACCGACTCCAGCAGCAAGCCAAACCATGTCCCTATAGGGGCTACGTAGAATGCACAATTCATTTTCCATGCCTTTCCGAATTCATATTTGGGCTTCAGGCACATCCCTAGTCATGCCTTTTTAGCGAACTACCGACTACTAACTAAAGCCATACTACTAGCGCTACAGACCGACCACACTTACATGGCTGAACAGCAGAGAGGTTCCCAGGCGGGCCGAGGTGACGTCGCTGCACGAGCAGCTCTGAGTAAGTTTCTCTGTCAGAGTGTCTCTGAACACGTCCAGTAAGGACCAGCGCTGTCGGGATATCATGCTCCCTGGGGCGGTCTGCATGCAGTCAGCGGGAGCATGAGCATTTTATGCAGGCTAAAGCTACATCACTTTTGGCCCAAGGTAATCTGACCCAGTAAACTATGAGTCTGGCCTAGCCAAACTTCTTCCATTTCATCTAACTCGTCTGAGCTGATCTGAAATGGAGACATTACTGTGACCTCGTGAGATCAAGATGCTTCTGAGAAATTACTAGTATAAAGTCTATGTGGAGTCTTAATTTAAATCTTAAGAGGGTCTGGAGAACTGTGAGACCTCCATTAGGAAGGGGAGAGAGAAGAATGGTATATCGACATTATGGTGGTGTGCACTTAGAAGAAATGTTTTGTTTGAATCAATTGAGATCAAATGAATCTCCCTGGAGTATATCGGAAGCAAACTAGATTTACAGAGCAGTCCAAAAGTCTGCGGCCATATTGAAAATATTGGGTGAAAAATTCCAAATAAATTTTGTAATTATATTATATTTTTTTAATATATAGATTATATATTTTTTATATATTTTTTGTAGACAGGGTTTAAATTGAGACAGTCTGTATCATTATGTGTTGTCTTGTTAAATACCAATATATATATATATATATATATATATTTTTTTTTTTATCCCAAACAAGTCGTTTGTGGAGCTTGATTTCAATAAAAGCCGTTTATTGACTAAAGAGGAAATGTTGAGTTTTGAAACTTTTATATTACAATGACCTCTTATGTCAGAAAATCAAGGAAAATTTGATTTCTCAATTCATAACTCATTTAAATGATATTATTTATAATAAAATGTACTATTGTAGATTCAGGTTTTTGTTTAAAAAAAAAGTTAAAAAAAAAAAATAAAATAAAAAAATATATATATTTCCTGTAGGTTTCAGACATTTGAAACCTCATTGTGTATAATCAAGGGACAATGTAAATTGAATAGATTAGGACAAATGGACAGACTCACATAGAAAGCCTGCTCTCGTAGAGAGGGTGTGTCTGGAGGACTCTGGTTGTAAGTAGAAAAGCGTTTGTTGACAGTAGGAGCCTTGTTCACGGTGCTAGCTGAGGACGACTGGTCATCTTTGTCGAAAGGACTACAGAAGAAGAAGGAGAATGTTTCATGACAACGGCATTTAAACTAGATTTAGTCGTCTCATTGATCGATTTCATCCCCAATTTTCTGATTATGATCTGACAAAATTTTATGAGATTGCCTCAAAGCTGTACTTACTTCCAGGTGACCTCAAGACTGAGTTTGATGGTGCCCAAGTCATTGATATCCACAGCTACTGTTTGGGGCAGGGCAGCAAACAGGTCCTTCGTCTCACATGAGACACTTCCCACCACCACGTGATTGGCCAGACTCTTCAGCTCCGTCACCTTCACATACATACAAGACGTTTATTTAGGAGGAAATTTCATCATCAGATTTAATGACCAGTGCAATATGCTAAACGTTTTAGACTGCTGTCATTTTTCAACGAGACAATGCACCAGCCCAAATTCCAGATTTGAACCCAATAGGGGATATTTGGTCTCACATTAAACTCGAAATAACTGGGAGACATATTTTTTTAACTACTCGAAAATCTGTAAAAATCTTTCAAATCTGTCTGCAAATCGGGAAAGGTTATTCCATGCCACATTGCTTTATATACAGTATTTGTGCAATTCTTGCTAAGTAATTTCCTGACCAGTGATTTGTGATTACAAAAAGGTTAAGACCATTAAAAAAAACACTAAAACTTTTTAGCCTGGACCATTTTTATATTAAAAAAAATTGCCCAGGAGTGTACATTTTCCATCAGCTGCATTCTCTTCATTCTTCCCCTGGAGTCTCTCTGTTTTAATATCGCTCGCTATCTTCTGTAAACTTCCAGTCTTCCTCTCTCCATCTATCCCGAAGTAATGTCCCCCTCCCCTCACATGCAGTTATGTGTCTTGGACCCATTGGGAAAGAAAAACAAGTCAAAGTCCAGCTGCAGTGCTGTTATGTGCATTAATGTCTCACAGATTGATGTGACAGTGGTGCACATGTGAATGTGACAGGAAGGAGAGACAGAGATTGATAGTATGTGTGAGAAAATAGAGGGAGGGAGAAACAGCAACTTTATATGTAACTTATGTAACTTTATATTCATATAAAAAAATACCTTTATAGACAAAAACTCTGTGATGAGGGGGAGGAAGACCATGTCCTCACTGTCCCACACTTGCTTGCCATTGATTTCAATCCGACCCCGCAGCTTCCACCGCTGGCGACCGTACTTCATAAAGATCTGTGGAGGGTTTTAAATAACAGCTTCATTCAGTCTGATTAACAATCAATCAAACTATTCAAATATGTTATTGTCACATTGTAAGAAATCTCTAATATAAACAAGAAAAAAAATGCTGATTAAGAAATTAATCAGTCACAGCTTCCACTGCTGGCAACTGTACTTTATAAAGAACAGTGAAGGAATTTAAATGACACCAATCAGTCTAACAATCAAATAACAAATTCTTAAAAATATAATATAATTATATAATTACGTATATTGTAACTCAACAAAAATACTTCTAATAATAACTGTATTATGTATATCCTGTTTTTTCTCATTATGTTTAAAAACAAAATGTATAAAAATAAATTATATCTATATATATATATATATATATATATATATATATATATATATATATAGATTACAAGATTTTAAACCCTATTTTCATAAAATAAAGCTGAAGTTAACATTTTCTATCCTATTGGAAAATGTGATTTTGTATTGTATTAAAGGTGCTATATGTATTTTTTAGCGGCCTCTATTGGTGATGTTTCAGATTGCAACCAATTTTTACAAGAGCGCTCGTGCTCGAACACAAAAGCGAGCACTCATGGTTAGGGACGTCACTTTACGTTCGAAAATCGATTGCACAATCAAACGGACCAACCAACACAAGTATCGAAAACGAAAATAGGGAATTGATTTTAACAGGCTTCTCTCGGACACATCAAGCGCGTCACACAGAAACTGCAGGATCTGACACACACACACACACACACACATAACAGCAAACTATACTTCTGCATAATGTGTCTCTTTTTACAACAAAAATGTGAATTCTGCCGGTTTTCAGACGGTTTCATACATACAGATACAGATTCGGGCTACAAACGCCTTCGTATGTAAAATTACTGACATTTCACTAACTATTTGTGTATCTTTCACAATCAGCAATGTCAACATAGGTGAATGTATATTGATAACGAAAACTAGACTGAACAATTTCAGTGTAACAGTAAGATCGTAGGAAGTAACATTACTGTACTGAACGTGTCTGGAAATGTGTGTTATAAACAATATGATAGTAGTGGGATGAGTGACGTTAAACAGTAGATCTAGAACATAAAAAAAGTTACATCCTAAAGCACCTACTTTTTGTTATCCTGGAACAGTCTTTTGTGTTCATTTCATGTCTCATATATGTAGTAGTTTACCTTGCTATTTCACAATAAAAATAGCGGAGGTCTCTTCATAATTCAAACGTTCTGGTCCGTGTCAATCCGATTCACGGTTGGCCTGACGAGCTTCAGCAGATACATTTTTGTTTTGTTTTTTATATTTATGTGGAGTTTGTGTTGGAGTGTGTGTTGTACTGGAGGCAGGAGTGTTTTGGTGTTATCAGACTCAGTGCCGTCACATAGGCTGTATATAAAAAAGAGAGAGGCTCGGGAGCGTGCATGCATGTCATCCGACCCGGAGACTTCACATAGAAATAGGAATACTGGCCTTCAGAGGTAATAGCAAAACCTGACAAGTGGATCATTGTAGGGTGCGATTACAACCCTTTAAGAAAACATCTAACATAACTTTACACTTTTAAATTACTTTATTAATCCACGTGGAGAGGAGGAAAATCTTGACTTTTGTGTGTTTTTGCACTGTAAAGCAATGAACAGAGAAAGAATAACAGATGGGCTGAATAAAAAACAAGTCTCTTCCACCCACTCTTTCATCCATTTCTAGATCCTCGAGTCAATTTCTTGTTCTTTTTCACACCACCTCCCTTCCTGTCACATCTCTGAGGGCTCTTGCTGAGAAAACTGTGCTGACTCACTGCATTGATTGGCTTGTCAGTCACTCTGAAGCTCTTGCATGTTAAACAGGTGGAGCTGGGGCCGACACATTAACATTCGTCCTTCTTTAATTATCCTCCGCCTCCCCAAATCTGTTCCTCAATGCACAGAGCAGATGCCGAGATCTGTCTCTGTCTGCCTCTCTTTTGAGCAGTCGTTTAGCAGACGCTTTCATCCAAAGCTTGCTTAAGGGCACAATGGTAGTTATAGCTCATCGATTGCCTAGTGCAGTGTTCAGACCAGCCAGGTCTTCAATCACCACTATCTGTCATATCTGCCACTGACAAAAGTACAAAGCAGATCACTGATGGCATCAAGGCAGCTTTATGAGGACATGATGAATGTAAAGATAGAGGAGAGTCAAAAATCTGGTTTACTTAAGTAATGTGACTTTAAAGGGTAAGGTGGGACTTTATTGTACCCAACAGAAACTGAAGGAATCAGGAAAAGTGGGAATTAGTTAATAGTGGAGCGGACTAACGTTTTGACCCAGGTATCAGGCCATATTTTTCAGAGTTTCTACCTCCTGCTAACCAAGATGACAATGCATCTCTAAATGTTTTTTAATGCAATCTTTATTACATTAACTGGCCTTTTAAAGGAGTAGTTCACTTTTAAAAAAAAAAACTTTTGCTGATAATTTACTCACCCCCATGTCATCCACAATATCCATGTCATTCTTTCTTCAGTCGAAAAGAAATTAAGGTTTTTGGTGAAAACATTAAAGGGTTTTTCTCCATATAATGGACTTGAATGGGAACCAAACGGTTCAAGGTCCAAAAGACCTTTCAGTGCGATCTGCAAACTGTTCAAAGGGCTTTAAACGATTCCAGACGATGAATAAGGGTCTTATCAAACGAAACGATCACTCATTAAAAAAAAAAAAAAAGTTTAAGTTTTATAAGCTCAAATGCTCGCCTTGCTCTGTTCTGTGATGTGTGTTTGTGATACTCCTGTTCGAATTTGTTAATTAATACAATTAATAAAATTAAAATAAAATTTCTAGTTGACTCGGGAAAAGATTTGTTCATTTTGATGAAAGAGTTCGAATAGGAGAGTCACGAACGCGCATCACACCCTAACCCTAACCCTAACCGAGCAAGGTGACCATTTGAGCTTGTAAAACTTAAAACTTTTTTTTTTTTTATTATTAAATGAGCGATCGTTTCGCTTGATAAGACCCTTATTCATCGTCTGGAATCGTTTAAAGTCCTTTGAACAGTTTGCACTGAAACTATCTTTTGGACCTTGAACCGTTTGGTTCCCATTCAAGTCCATTGAATGGAGAAAAATGCTTTAATGTTTTCATCAAAAACCTTAATTTCTTTTCGACTGAAGAAAGAATGACATGGATATCTTGGATGACATGGGGGTAAGTAAATTATCAGCAAAAGTTTTTTTTTAAAGTGAACTACTCCTTTATTAAAATAATATTACGTGAAAACTATGTCCAGTTCATGCTGACTATAAATCAAAGAGAAGGTAAATTATCAGCTCACCTCATACTGATCTCCAGCACAAAGCCTTGCAAAACCCGCCAAGCCTGAAACAAAGGCACACGTTGTTATTTAAACACAGCACACTGTTGGAATAGAAATTAAATCAGATGTGCGATGGGAGTAATGTGGTTATAACTGTAGAAAACTACAAATTAAAATCACTCTGGAGTTCAATATTACCCTGGCATACAGAGACAGTCTTACCCTTCATTTTGACGTGGAATTCCCCCAGCTGGTTCTCCAGCTCACTCTCTAGCATGCACATATTCTGTAGGGACAGAGACAGTGGGTAATTACACAGAGGAAAATAGACTAAGGTCGCAGGAATAAGGGAAATAAACATGCAATGTTTAGAAACAATAATGTGGCACACTACAATTTTGAAGCGTTTATCGTGGAATAACGCCTACTGTTTTACTTAACATTTAAAAAAAATGAGTAGACAGCATGCAGTATGTACTGTGCAGTATTTAGTAAGTAGTAATAGCCAGAGAGATGGGGAGGAGAATCATGGGGAATACTTTTCCTACAGCTGAACGCTTATCTTGCAGTACCCATTAGGGTAATGAAAAGCACTTGACTGGGAAAGGCTGTCCACTCTTAATCAGATTGCCTCCCTGCATTATTTCCATAAGCATTACGAATGATTCTAGTTCCACGCTGTATCCATCTATCTGGATGCAAAAAAAACCTGTGGTGTGAGCCATAATCATAATCAAAGCCATAATAGTGGAGTGTAAGTCTCAACTTCCTGACAATGTCATAAAAGTAATCCCATTTTTCAGGGTCACACTTTTACCAGAACCCATTCGTTATAACATTATTTCCATATTAATCTCTTGATGTTTATCTTATCACTGAACTTCAGTCAGCTCCTTGTTTCCTGTTTGCCATTATTGGACAAATTGATTAATTCAGGTGTGCCTTAACTCAGTAGTCACGGCAACAATAATCAGGCACACCTGAATTAATCAAGTTTGTCCAATAATGGAAGACAGGAAACAAGGAGCTGACTGAAGTTCAGGAAGTAGTGCAGCTGTGCATAAAGCCAATTCAGCTGTAAAGTGGATTAATTTCAGTAACACTAAACTGAAGTGAATTTCAGTTCACTTACATTAAGCTAAAATGAATTTCAGTTCAAAGTGGACTCAGTTCAGTAAAACTAAACTGAAGTGAATTTCAGTTCGAAAGTGGATTCAGTTCACTAATACTAAACTGAAGTGAATTTCAGTTCAAAGTGGATACAGTTCACTAACACTAAACTGATGTGAATTTCAGTTCAATGTGGATTCAGTTCACTAATACTAAACTGGAGTGAATTTCAGTTCAAAGTGGATTCAGTTCACTAAAACTAAACTGATGCGAATTTCAGTTCAAAGTGGATTCAGTTCACTAAAACTAAGCTAAAATGAATTACACTTCCAAAGTGGATTCAGTTCACTAAACTGACGTGAATTTCAGTTCAAATTGGATTCAGTTCACCAACACTAAACTGAAGTGAATTTCAGTTTAAAGTTGATTCAGTTTACTAACACTAAGCTAAAATGAATTACACTTCCAAAGTGGATTCAGTTCACTAAAACTAAACTGACGTGAATTTCAGTTCAAAGTGGATTCAGTTCACTAAAACTAAACTGAAGTGAATTTCAGTTCAAAGTGGATTCAGTTCACTAACACTAAGCTAAAATGAATTACACTTCCAAAGTGGATTCAGTTCACTAATACTAAGCTGACGTGAATTTCAGTTCAAAGTGGATTCAGTTCACTAAAACTAAACTGAAGTGAATTTCAGTTCAAAGTGGATTCAGTTCACTAACACTAAGCTAAAATGAATTACACTTCCAAAGTGGATTCAGTTCACTAAAACTAAACTGAGGTGAATTTCAGTTCAAAGTGGATTCAGTTCACTAAAACTAAACTGAAGTGAATTTCAGTTCAAAGTGGATTCAGTTCACTAATACTAAGCTGAAATAAATTTTAGCTCAAAGTGGATTCAGTTCACTAACAATGACAGAGGGTCCATTATTCTTCTTCATCTTCCTCCCATACTCTCATCTACCCACACACTCTTACCTCTGTGTATTCTTTGAAGCTCTTGTTAGCTTCAGACAGACTCTCTCTGGCCTCCCTGCTGCCTGGAGAGGCATTGTACGCCTTCACCATCTTATCAGCTCCGTCTCTCAGTCTGCGCTGCATGCAGTAGGCCTCATAGAGCTCATCAATCTGCAGACACACACACACACACAGTGGTTATTATAATCAATCGATGAAATACATTATGTGCAATATGGATGTGGGTGTGAAATGTCTTCAATAGCATTTCCTGCTGAAAAATCACCCTTGAGCTGTATATTTAAACATGGTAGCTGGTTTCTAGCTGGTCATTAGCTAGATATCAATTCTAATCTTATCCATTTTGCTTAGCACAATGTATAGACATTAAAAATATTTGGAAAAAATGCTGAGAAAGAATTGTTTGCCTCTTCTACCAGCAACAAACTAGCATTTCATATTAGTTTAAAATGATCAGGCTAAATTTTGAAAAAAGGTGACTGCTCAACCAAATAATGACCAGCTTAGACTAGCAAGAAACTAACTATCCTGTTACAAAACACACCTTTCTACATAAGCAGGATTTTTCAATAAAGGTTAGTATTTTTATGACTTAATGAGGTAGCCACAGTTTAGTCTACATCCAGATGGTGACATTGACTTGATCTAACTGCACATGCACAAGCCACAACATCTTCTTGTTAAATCTTTTCATGCCCAAGTACTTCCTGTTGGGCCTCATTGTCTCTAATAGAAGTAATTTAGATTTTATTGATCTATCCGCAACACCTTGAGCAGGTTTGCAAATGTGGAAGTCAGTAATGGAGACAGGAAACTGTTAAATCTCCTTATTATGCCAACACGAATTTAGGCAGATGTTCAGAGTAAGAGACAAACAGTTACAAACAGTAATTTGGTAATTATTCACAGCACGAGTCTTGTAATTCTGAGATTAGAAATAGAATGAGCTGTCTGTTGTAAACCAGTATGAATGAATGAGAAACATGCAAACAGTAAGAAAGCCCCATTGACTAAAAGAATGTTCAGCAGGAGAGACATTAAACATTAAAGGGACACTCCACCCATTTGCATTAAGCTTTCCATTGTTAGAAACCCAGTCATACTATTGAATGGTCGTGCAACACTCTAATTTTTCCCTGAGACGAGAGAAATCTGCTATTTACCCTTTTCACTTCCTCCCACAATGACGCAAAAATCGTCATTTTACGTCATTGTAGGAGGAAGTGTAAGAGGGGGATTTCTGTAAAGACTACAAGCACTAGATATCACCCTTTTAAACCCGCCCATAGGGGGTTGGGCCTAATGCGCTAACAGACCAATCACAGATCAGTGCCAGTGCGTTTGAGTTCACCGGCAGAAACTTTTTGAAAATAAGGATGAAGCTACTGAATACGCAGACGGATGCATTATGGAGGATTGGGATTACACATAGTGTCGGCCATCTTTTTTTGGAAGCTAAGCTAGCAGGCTCTTGTTCTGTGGAGAAAGCTGAGTAGTAACTTTAGGGGTTACCGTGCTCATTTTCCCGGACATGTCCGGCTGTCAATGTCCAGGATTCAGCTTTTGCTTTTTGCAGTCGCCGTTCATTGTTTACATGCACAGCTTTTGTTAATTTCAATCTAACTGAATTCATTCTGATTGGTGAATCTGAATGTAGTGTTTACATGAACGCTAAACAAGTGATCGGTTGATGTGCGTTTTAACATCGCTAAGAAAATTCCCGCTCCTCCGTGAGAGATACGAGACCGGTGCGTCTCACAGGTGACGCTCATCGGTAATCACGCCACCGGCCTCGTGCTGTTCTCACTCGTCCCTCACTCGTCCCGCTCGCCACAGTAAACATGATGAATGGCGACTGTAGAACGCAAAAGCCGAATCACAGACATTTTGGACGATCTCGAAATCCCAGGCAGACTCATCAATGAGACTCACTAGACTAGCCTAGACTTGTTGTTTAACGACTGCGCTCTGTTACCGGTAGCCGTGGCCTCCTAGGGCAGTGCATTCTGGGAGTTGTTGTCTTTCATCCACATAAGCCAAAAATACATTTTCTGGCTTTTCTCAGTCTAGAAAGCTCCAAATTCAAAAATAATTTCACATTTCTTCTACATAAATGACCCATTTCATTTTAAATACACATTCATCTTTCCAGAGGTGGAGTGACCCTTTAAAAAACAATACCCAACTGAGGACAATCAAAACCGTTTAAGCACTGCCATGAAAGGCCGTTCAAAATTACTAATCGGGTGTAAAAAAGAAACGTTTTGTACATTTGTGTGTTGGGATGC
Organism: Pimephales promelas; assembly: GCF_016745375.1. The sequence continues at coordinate 5,009,801 of NW_024121288.1, read as the reverse complement.
TTTATAGCTTGAGTAAAGGAATGTCCTCAAAAGGACAAAAAAGTTAATAATGATTTTGTCTTTCTTATAGGAATTGGGTTACGAATTAGAGTTAGGCTGCAGTAATGCTCAACTTTTGAATGGTAGTGTGTTGCCCTTCAAATTGCTAGGCAATGTGGCAAGGCCAAGGTAATGAACCAAATTGCCTGAACTGCATAAATAGTAGCCCTATCCAACAGAATTACCAAACACAGAGAGGGAGGCTCATACTGGGAGCACACATAAACACACACAATGCGATAAACGCACAAGTGAAGTTACACAAACACACAAAATTCCCAAGACTGAGGGCGAGAACGAGGGCGAAACAGTCCGCGGCCCTTAAAAGGTTCCCTGCAATAACAGAAAGAAGGATGAAGGAAAGACATAAAGTGGGAGAAGGAAAATTTCCTCTCAGTTTGTCCATCTGGAGGTGGTTAGGTGAGCGTGTTCCAGCATACTGGCAGGGAGTCAGTGGGACAGTCGTAAGTTTCACAGAGTTATGACAGTGCTCCTCTCGCTAATACACACTGATATACAAAACTGATAACTAGGGATGCACGATATATCGACCAGCATATCGGTATCGGCCGACATATGTTCATTTTTAATGTTATCGTTATCGGCCTGGTAAGAAAATGTGGCCGATATATTAAAGCCGATAAATAATGTATTATTCCCTTCAGCCGAGACGCTTGTTGAGCACTGTTTATGTTTGTTGAATTTCTTGAAATATGATTGAAATCTTTTCAAAAAATGAAAATCTGGTTCGGGACAACATGTGCAACGCAAATCTGTCATATCGGCTATACAACACTATAATAAGAACATCATTATAATTGTGCGCTTGGGACATGGATTTAATTGTGATACTTTTGTTTTTGTAATCAGGCTCTCAAAATTAGATAAAAATTTGGATTTAAGTTTATCGGCCGATATATCGGTTATCGGCTTACAAATATAAAGAATTATCGGTTATCGGCCAAAATGTTCATATCGGTGCATCCCTACTGATAACAACACGCCTTTATATTCACATCACAGACCATAGCCAATACACAAAGGCCAGAAACCGAAAGTTCGTTGGGACTGTCATCAGCAAAGCCACTTAATATAAAGATCTTTTGGCATTTTCTCACTTCAACCCCTCTCCACTAAAATAGAGGCCCACCATAACTGACCAAGCCAAAGCATGGAGACTCCCTACAGCGCCCTCTGCTCATAAAACACACACTAATCACACATGAATTAGGGCAGGGGAGGAAGAGGACGATAGAGGAAGGGCTCTTCCTGTAGTGCAGCTGGCTTGGGTTAGTTTAGGCTGTTAGTTCAGACTCCAACAGGTCCAGTGGAGGGTTTAACCACTCCCCAAACAAGCCAAGAATGCAAGCAGACCCTGAAGCTGTCCTCTGCCTGTGACCCGTGTCCCCTGTGTGTGTGAGCATCCATGGAAAAGGGAAATCCATGGTAGAGGGGGAAAAAAATCTGTCTAAGAATGTGTCCTCAGTGAGGGGGAGGATTAGGCTTTACTGTAGGTGACCATCTATCAGGAAAAGCACTATTTAGACACAGACGTACGTGCATGAATGCATGTGCACAGCCATACAGAGGCTGTTGTCATCAGGGCCACTGGGCCATGCAAGAGCAGTCACAAACACGGGGATGTTTGAACAAGAATAGACTTGCTGAGCTACAACACACACGCAACTCTGTTTGACAAGAGTGCCACATCTGGCAAGCTTTCAACAATTTCAAGAATATTACAGTATTTGTTTATACAACTTAACTTTGCATAGTTCCTCTTCACAACTGATTTGCATTTCAGTTAAACGGCAGGCTTACCTTGCTGAGATGAAACTCCAGCCGCCTCATAAATCTCTCGATCACTTTCACTTGCTGAGAGAACAGAGAAGAATATTTATGATGCTTAAAATAATATTATTAACAGGCATCAGCAATTCAACAAAATGAAATGCTACTTTGGGTGCAGTCTCTATCCCCAAACTAAAGTCAAATGAAAATGAGGCATCCACTCACCTTGTCAAGTTCATACAAAAACCCCTACAACAAAGCGAGATTGCAAATCAGACATATTCAAATTTGAAAAAGACTTAAATACTTAGATTTAAAGAGCTTAGCATGACAATTTGAAAGTTGTGAAATGGCTTTTAGTTTGAAAATGAATGTGTAAATTAGAGCCCGACCGATAAAGGATTTTGAAGGCCGATACCGATACAAATATGTTTGGGTTTTAAAATCCGATATATCGGCCGATATTTTATTTATTTATTTATTTTAAACTGGACATGAGTCACAAATTTTATTTTTTTTATTTGAGTTAAGAGAACTTATGGGAATGTTCTTTTAATTGTTATTCAAGCAATGTATGTATCGTGACCAACTCAACGAGTGTTGCCAACAGGAACGGTGTAGAGTGCCCTCTGGTGGACAAACTATACAACTCCAACACTCGTGACATGCTTCAATCATGTTTCATCCGTTTTTATTTTATTTTTTAAATATTCATTTATCGGCCATTATAACTGCTGATACCGATAGTTTGGAAAATGCCTAATATCGGCCGATAATATCGGTCTGCCGATATATCGGTCTGGCTCTAGAGTAAATTAAATTAAAATCTTCTTTTTATGTTTAGACTTACCAAGCGAGAGTTCCTCTTAGACTCCTTCATTTGTCTGTTCAGACTGTCCAGCTCCATCTGATGAACCTGCAGGTAGGATCTGTAAAAGTATGGGGCAATATCCAAGTCACAATCAGCAGAATCATCTTCGTGGTTTATTTAACTCATGTTAAAGAGTAACTAAACACTAAACCAACTTTTTTTAGTTAATGATCTGTAAGAATGGATCTTTATTAATACCAGTCATTGATTCGAGTAACTTTTTTGGCACTTGTTTATAAAGTGTTCTATTTCTACAATATATGGTGTAAAAACGTCTTAGTGCTGCCCTCTTCAGGTTGAACGGTGGCTACTGCAGTTGAATTTTTCTATTGGATGTTTGAGGTGGTCCGTGACACAGCGGTTGTTGGTGACGTAGGCAAGTTCCATACAAAGAGATGCGTCTCAGGTGCACGGCACCCCCCCCCGCCGCCACCCTCCGCTCCGCTGGGCCCTGCCCACTTTTCCAGCATTTTTCAAATATTGCCAGTGGGTGGAGTCAGGCTCTGACCAGGAGTTTAGTTACCCTTTAATATTAGAAACGATTTCATGCGCTGGAGAGACCGAAACGGAAAGGCCTCAAAATGGACACAGTTGTTTCTGCTCCATACGAAAGAGTAACATTGGTTTTGCAATGTTTCACAGGACCAAGATCTGCTGTTGCTGTAATGTTAGCTGTAGTAATTGTGAGTGTAATTATTTGCCTGAAGCTGATGTGCTGCTTGCAATTAACAACTAACACTTGCTTGTAAATACTCTTGTGTACTGTATGCAGAGTTGTGCCTGAATGCGTTAATATTTTGGGCGAACGTGAACTGAACATACTGTATTACTGCCTGATGAACGTTCATTCTGGTGTCTGTGAACGCACGCTCTCTCAGTTTAACTTCGGACATAGGGTGCCAGATTTCTATAGAGCCTTCCAGGCGAAAACCCGGCTAAAACACACATAAACAGGCCTTAATATGTAGCGAAAAAACACCCAATCTGGCAACACAAGACGCCGGCGTCGCACCGCGGCCGCCGTCGACAAAGCAGCGAGCGAGGAGGCGTCGTACGATCGTTTTATGACGAGGTCGGTGAGGATGGGACAAAAATCTTACATTTCTGTGCAAACTTTGCCTGTCGATAAAATAATTGACGTCTGTGGTTGTATATGGGCTGTGGCAACAATAATAATAAAAAAGCTTGCAACATATGGAAAAAAAGAACTTTAAGTATGAACTATGACCTGAACATTTTAAAATGTGTGAACCGCAGTGTTGTAGTACTCGAGACTCGGACTCGTCTCGGACTCGGTCTCGAGACCATATTTTAATGGTCTTGGTCTTGTCATGGACTCGTGTCCATTTGGACTCGGAATTGACTCGTACTCTAACATTTTTTTTTAGGACTCGGAATTATTCCCGAGTCCACTCGAGTTCAATTACAAATATTTTTCATGATTATTAATGTATGTTAATAAAATATTTCTTTAAATTGATTGACACGCCCAGTGATTAGTGATTTTCTAGTGCGCAACTGTGCATGACAAATTGTAATAAAATTACTTTTAACACCACCTACTATGTGGCCTTTTTACCCTAAACTGATCATATTTTTTAAACTTTACTAAAAAGTAAATCAGTAAAAAAACAAAAAAAGGATTTCTCTAAGTAAATAAGTAAATTAGGTATTCAACCCTCACTGGTCTCGGTCTCGACTCGGACTCGACCATCTGTGGTCTCGGACTCGACTCGGACTCGACTCTCTATGGTCTCGGTGTCGACTCGGACTCGAGTGAGGTGGTCTCGACTACAACACTGGTGAACCGAACTCTGAAATAGTTCATGTAGAAAGTGAACTTTCCCAACACTGACTGTATGTTAATTTTAGTTATTTCTTGTCGTTAGTCATCTACGTTTTATTTATGTGAAGAATTGTTTTCCTATGATAAAGAGATATCCACTCTTGTATTACGAGTTCATGTATTTTGGGGGCAGAGCAATGAAGGGAGGGGCATGTTTGTTTCTCAGAAGCTACTGTAAACACATTTACAATACATGTGTGTGTGTGTACATACTGTAGTCCTCTCTTTAGGGCCTCGTACACCTCGTCCAGCCTCTCAGGCTGGGGCACCTTTGGGGGAGGTGATTTAGTAGAGAGTGTGAACATCCTGCTTGCTCTGGAGGGAGTCTTCCTCACACACGCGGGGGTGCTGAACACAGAAAGGTTCCTAGGACACATACGAGGTACATAAAGTTTTAGTTTACATTCATAATTTTTTGATGTGCAGAGTCAAATAAAGTAAAGTTTTGGTAACAGCATGTCTAACATGACGACACCATAATCATGACATGACATGTTATAAAAATGCAGTTTTATGCATGTTAAGTGTCATTCGCTCAGTTATGACATTTTTAATCCAAATATGACATGGTTTGAGATGTCTTTGTTATGATATCTTGACATAAACACATCATAACCTGTCAGTGTCTTTGTCATGACAACTTGACATTACTAAGACAACACAACCTGTCATAAACATGACTTAGCAGATTAATGATCAAACTTAAGAAAACATTGGTTAACATTACATTAAACTGTCAGGTGGTTGGTTTTGAGATTGGCTGTCATAAGGCCATTATAACTCTTTAATGACAAATTCAATTAGTACCACTGTAGTTGAGGTCATGAAAAATATTCATGACAGTTATAATGACCTCATGACAGCCAATGTCAAAGCCAACCACATGACAGTTGAACTTAAATGTAAAGACATCTTAAACAATGTCATATTTGCATTCAAAATGTCATTATTGAGCGAAACACACTGTCATAAACATGCATAAACCCTACTTCATATTCAATATGTCATGTCATGGTTATGAATGTGTCATGTCAGTCTAATCCACACCCCTTCAAGTAAAGTGTTACCATTAATTCTAACTCCATAAAAGCTATTCTTACTTTATCTCATTTTATCATTTGCAACATCAGAGGAAACCAAACATTTGAGTCTGTATGACAAAAAAATGCACATGATAAATATATGCAAGATTTAATTACAATGCAGAAAAAGGTCCATCAACCAGCCCATAATTATTGAGCATGATGGCCATCTGTATGGCAGAGGTGTTTGAATGCAGAAAAGTATTATGGTCAACCAGGGAAACAAACAATCTCTTATCTCTTAACACTCGTGCTGATCGATTCAAGCTGCAATTGCTCTTCCAAGATGACAGAGAGCTCAATAAAATGGAGAGAAAGACTGATGTGTCTTGATATGAGGATACAGTCAGCAACAGTAGTCGCCCCTAAAGAATTCACAGTAACATAAAGATTTCTCATTTAATCATAGTAATGCTTTATTTATTACAATATCATTTAACTCTGAACTCCTATTCATTGTTTGAGTTTCTATCTTTTATCCTTCTGTTCATTCTGTCTGGATCTCTTGTTTGGTGATCCTGATAGTGGTCTTCTTTAATGTTTCATGCGTTCTCTGCTCTATTTCAACAGCAGGGGTTTGAAGAGGGCTGTACATGCTTTTGAATGAAACTACATCAAGCAGAAGAGCCACTCTGCTCCTCTGAAAAATTAACATGTTGCCACATGCTAACCTCTACAATATGGCACACATATACACCTGAACAAAAATATGAAAAAATATTTAAAGCGTGAAGTGTATAAAATCAAAAGGCTGAAGATTGACCCAGATTTCGCACAAAAACCATTCCCCTGTTTTGTTGGAGTGTCTCTTTTAAGTCGATAACAAATGACCACGCTTTCCTGCTGCCTACAGCCATTAGGAAACGTATGCTGGTTCCACAGGACGTCCTGTCAGCTGTGACTTCCCTTTAAAGATATCCAATGCCTTTGGTCATAACTGAAAGGGCTAATGCTACACATGAGAAATAGTATTTTGAACAGTTATACATTTTATATTTTTATCTAAAAAATGATAATACAAAAATACATTTATATTAGTATGAATAATAATAATAATACTTGACATATCTCAGCATAAATGTGTTTGCTTCAAAAATAACTGTTTAATGTATGAACTAAATAGTTTAAATCTAGTTAATTACAAATAATGAATGTATTGATTGTATTGTAACCATGGATGTTCAATAACTTGTATTTATTTTTATTTAAATTAAATCATTTTTGTTTATATAATAGTATCATTTTTATTTATATGAAAGCATGGGCATTTGTTATAGAACAAAATCAAAAGGTTTACCAGCAACATTTTAAGAATATTTATTCATTTATAAATATACAAAAAATGTTGCTGGTAAACCTTTGTTTTTGTAATACAACAAATGTCCATGCTTTCATATATTCATATGTTTTAGGCTAGTTAAATAAATGTGGGGAAGTGTTGCTGTTTTATTCATTTATAAAACAGCAACACTTACCCAGATTAATTTAACTAACCTAAAACATTTTAATAATGTCACAGATGGACTTGGATGAAAATATTTTAGCGATATAGCAAACAAATCGCTGAATCATCATCAAACTTACTAAGTAACTCTATATATCATAGTATAAATCATAGACACTATTATCATCAATCATAATACTCTCATACTCGCAAGACACAAGACAAGAATGGACCGTCGACTCATGGTCTTTAGGATATTTATTGGTCCAATAAAAAGCTCATTAAATTCACTTGCTGAATTGCTGAAATATACATAATCGTCAATATAACATGAATATTTGATACATCACCCACCCCTAATGCATGCTTGTGAGCAATGCTTCGGCTTTTTATCATTTATGCCTCTTTCGTGTGGCCATGTACATGTGTAAGTCAACACTGACCTGTAGGATTTGTCGTAGGAGTTGACTCCGGCGAAGGACTGGCTCCTAGTGATGGATCTGGCGACGACCCTCCGCGAGGGGCGCACAGAAAGGGACATGGTGGATACAGATTTGGAGGGCCTCCCTGCAGAGAAACAGAAATATCAAATGAGGTCAAACGCTAAATGGGTTCAGAGGCATAACGAAACCTAAAGATAAACAAGCCAATGAATACTTTTATTATTTCTAAATGAAAGTCTTTTTAGAGGCACTGGCTTTGAAGTTGCATCTTAAATGCAAGTGTTTAACACTTAGGCAATAAAATCTCATCATAAGCCTTTGGTGCAGTGCCACTCAGGTCCTGAATGAATCAGTGGATTGTTTCATTTATGTAATGGTTCTCTAAGGACAAACTTTCTGACCGCTCAAGATAAAAGCTTTTTAGATTAAAATGACTGTACTTCCAGGAAACACCAACAACAAACCCAATAGTTATCTTTACAAATTCAGTCTTTGGAAGGAAAATACTTGACTCATTTGTGTTTCGTAACTCTAATTTCTTGTGTACCTTCCAAAAGTGCATCTCAAACTGTTTAGATCACAATGAAAAGACAATTGGCCAAGTTGGCATTATGTAACTAAAACGAAGAAAAGCAAGGGATTCCAACCAAAAGAAGCAAGGTTTCTCATGAAACACTCACCCAAATCCAAAAGGAGGCAATTTTTCAACTGTATGCTCATCCTTCAAACAGAGTCCACAGAAATGAAACGCAAATCAACCCATCAACAAAAAGAGATGTTCAGTTCCCATCTGTTCCTTTTAAAATCAACAAGAAAAACCATTCTTTACCTGATGGGACGAATGAAAACAAGCATTTCTAAATGAAAAAGACATTGAAACCACACAAAAAAAAAAAAATCCATCAGGAATTGACTGGATAATAAACAGCAGCACAGCTAGATAGATTGTGTGATGGGACACCTTGGAAAAATGTTATATGACAATGACATCCTCTGAAAAGATACGCTGTCTCAAAGACAATGTTTGGAGAAATTGGATTTTTAAGAAAGGATTTTCTTATTTGAAACTAATTTTCACCAAAGAATTGTTTAATAAGACCAGAAACAAGTATCAAGAGACTATATGTAGGGTCAATTTTGGCCAATCTATACAATGGAAAGTAAATGGTAACCAAAACTGGTTACTAATATTTTTCAAAAATATCATCTTTTGTGTTCTGCAGAAGAAAGTCATACAGGTTTGGACCCAAATTAGGGTGAGAAAATAAAGACTGAATTCTCATTTTTGGGTCGTCTATCCATTAAAAGTTTAAAATAGACCACCCTGACTACTGCTAATCATAAATCTTAACATGAATCCTGGGCAGAAAATATATTATGTATTCCCTTGATGTATATCAGATTGCATGGTAACTTTATTTTAGTGCTGTGAAATGATTAATCGCATCATTTAAAAAAATAAAAGTTTGTATTTACATAATATATGTGTGGGTGTGTATTGTTATTTTGTATATATATATAAATACACACACATGCATGTATATATTTAAGAAATATTTGCTTATATACTGTATATATTTATACAAAATATAATATTATACATAAATATAAATATTTGATATATTAATAACACATTTTTCTTAAATATATACATGCATATGTGTGTATTTATATATAATTATACACACTACACACACATATATTATGTAAATACAAACTTGAATTTTAGATGTGATTAATCGCGATTAATTGTTTCACAGCCCTACTTTATTTTAAGGTATATTTACAGTACTTCTAGTAATAATAACAGTAAATTATGCATATTTATTGCACAGTAATTTACCCTAAACCAAAGCCTAACCAACTCTATAATAAGTACATGAAGTTAATTAATAACACTCAATACCTATTTGAGTAAGTACAATGTAACTACGTCACCTTAAAATAAAGTGAAACCAATTGCATCTATTGCTGAAATGCGTGCTACTTTCATTTCAATGATTGCATAAATCACTCTAAATTGCTAATAGCTAAACACGTTTTAGCTATGTTACCCAGCCCATGCTGGAAAACAGAAAGAGAAAGAGAAATCAATCATACTCTTCAGCATAGATAAAAAGTTTCTAGATGAGCTGTTTGTGGAGTTCCTTAATCAGCGAGGGCTCATATCATTGACCCTGTCATGGCCTATCAGACATCACTGCCATAAAAACACTCTGTGGACAAAACGTGGGAGGACAGAGCAGTCAAGATTACACTTAACACCACACCAATCACTGAGGGTTTTAGCCAGGACAGGGACCATAAGGACCCACTCAGCCCACAGTTGGGACAATGAGCAAGAAACATAACAGGAGATATGCAAAAGCACACAAACCGAAAGACACTTAGACCAAAGACAAACCTGCATAGATTAGCCAAGATATACTGTCTGCTAGTGCAAACAAATTAGTCCCATTTATCTCTATCAGAAGTCTGAAGTTATCAGCCTAACAAAAAGTCAGTAGCATGTTACAAACACAGAACAACTCATGCAAGCTCACCAAAAACACCACTTGTTCAGCACAAAACATCACAGTGTTATGTAACAGGTGAGGGCAGGTCAAATGCAGCTAGTTTTGTTTTAAATTGAATTAAGATTGAATCTTTCCAGAGAAGAGCAAGTGGAAAGAAACAGGCTTTGAAGTCTTTTAGGTGTGACCCAGCATATCTGAGCCCATGAGGTCATTTAAGGTGGTGAAAAACACAAGTGCATTTTAGTCACCATAATGACCCTGACTGGGACAGTCAACACACAAGTTTTAGTGAGCAACAATGGGCAGTGCCTTGAATACAGCAATGCTTCACTGGATTGAGGAACTGAAGCTAGAGTTCATTTTAAACTCAAAATATAGAGGAAGGAAACAACACAAGCCAAGCTTCTGCACTTTAATGAAGATCAGCTTGACATGCCTCAGGCCCTGTTTACACGAGAATGCTCGCGGGTGAAAACGCAAAAATATTTTATCGGATGTGCCTTTCGTTTACACGGCGACAGCGTTTTTTGAGGCTCAAAAACGCAAAAAAGTGAAACCACCTTCCAGAGTGGAAATCTTAAAAACGCTCCATCGACGCGTTCCCGTGTAAACGGTTATTGTAGTATGCACTCCTAGCCGCCTGAAGTGCATACTACATTGAATTTCACTCACTTTTGCGTCTCCATTTGCACGCGGATTTCCCACACAAAACGCTCGTCTAAACGCAGAATAAGAAGATGACATAACGCCACTTTTGCGTTTTCTCTTCAGAATCGTTTCCGTGTAAACATAGCCTTAGTCTGCAGTAATGAGGACCCTAAAGCCCACCTGTGACTCCTGTGGTATTCAGATGCAATTCATTCAGAGGCCACAAGAAGGGAGATTTCTTTGCACTGTGCCCAGCAAGAGAGCGTCACGACTGGGGTAAAGAGACATGTTCTGCCCTCCAGGCTAAAACCTCCACAGAGAGGAAAACTCCAGATCGTCTTACGAATACGATCAAAGCATTAATGGCTGGATTCAGGTTTTTAAGAGAGCGATGGCTTTGTTCTTTGGGGAAACTGAATATAAAAGTGGGCTTTGCACTCCCTAGTTTTAACAAGATATCATCTTCTCTGAATTGCAATGTTAAAGGAGTAGTTCAGTTTTATAAAACATTTGCTGATAATTTACTCACCCCCATGTCATCCAAGATGTCCATGTCTTTCTTTCTTCAGTCGAAAAGAAATGAAGGTTTTTGATGAAAACATTCCAGGATTTTTCTCCATATAATGGACCTCAATGGGAACCAAACGGTCCAAGGTCCAAAAGACAGTTTCAGTGCAAACTTAAAACTGTTCAAAGGGCTTTAAGCGATTCTAGATGATGAATAAGGGTCTTATCAAGCGAAACAATCGCTCATTTAATAAATAAATAAATAAGCTCAAATTAACGCCTTACTCTGTTCTGTGATGCGCATTCGTGACTCTCCTGTTCAAACTGGTTCATCAAAATGAACAAATCTTTTTCTGAGTCAATTCATTCAGTTTGTTCGTTGAATCAACCAAATGACCTGAAGATTCGTTCATTTTGATGAACGAGTTCGAACAGGAGAGTTAATCTTCTGGAATTGTTTAAAGCGCTTTGAACAGTTTGCAGTTTGCACTGAAACTGCCTTTTGGACCTTGAACCGTTTGGTTCCCATTGAAGTCCATTATATGGAGAAAAATCCTGGAATGTTTTCATCAAAAACCTTAATTTCTTTTCGACTGAAGAAAGAAAGACATGGATATCTTGGATGACATGGGGGTGAGTAAATTATCAGCAAATGTTTTTTTTAAAAGTGAACTACTCATTTAAATGCTTTATGGGATAAATGATTAACTCAATCAACAAGCCAACTATAACAAAATGGGTTTTCTGAGAAAAGTAAGGATGTAAATATTTCAAAAGCATTTCAGATTTGAATAATTCAAAGTTTGTTTGTCTGGTGATCAGTGAAGAGTGTGGTCTGTTGATGCTGATGGGAAATAAAGACCTTCGTGCTTCCAAGCGTGGAGGAGGGGAAATGGTTCAACACTGAGGGAAGTGGAATTTTTTCATTTCCCGCAGGATATTCAACCGTCTGATAGAGAGAGGAAAGAAAAATAACATCTGTACTATTACTTACTGTTAGTAGAGATAACCCCGACATTTCTCCATTTATTCTATGTTTCTACTTCTCTTACTGACATAACACAATTCATTTACATCAGGGATGCCTACTGTCCTGGAGGTACAGCTGTTAGTGAACATCCCGCGACTGATGAAAGTGACGTTTAGATGAATATGTAAATTTATGCTGGGCGCCGCTTTCCTTTCAGTAACAAAATAAACAAACAACAAAAATAACAGCGGTGAGAAAAAAGCAAATGAGAAATATCTCATCACAGTAATGTGGACATGTTTACACGACCTCTGCAATTCGGTTATGAAATATTGACAGCCTTTATACTTTATACAATAGATAGCAGCAGCTTTACAGTATTAAACTTTAAAAAAGCAGTGTCAGTGTTGATCAGGATTAGAATAAGAAAGAACTTTATTTTCTACTCTCGAATGTGTTCATGTGTCTACTTGCAGGTGTCCGACCTCGACCGACTGAAGATCAACTGGAGAAGATTTCCACGTCAAAGAAGGTGGAGCTTTATAGTCAACATTAACCAAGTATGAAGATGTTCACCAGCTGGAGCTGTTAGCAAGCTGTTTCAAGCTCCTGGAACAAACTCCAAATTAACTTTTTTTTTACTTGATTTTGCTCGAAATGACTTTGCTCGAAATGAATGGCTGCTGCTATTGACTTGGAAATACTTTTAAAAAAAAATTAAAAAAATGAAAATAAAAAAAAATTGCACGTTTAATGCTTTGCTTTATATTTTGGTCCCACTTTATATTAAGTGGCTTTAAGTACCATGTACTTACATTGAAATTAATAATTTGATACAATGGACTTATTGTGTACGTACATGTTTTTACATTGTACTTATATTTAAAAAATACCAGCATGTAGTTACAGCCGTAATTAATTTATGTAATTACATCTGTAATTACACAGCTGACCCATCCCTTACACTTAAACCTACCCTTAAACCTACCCATACCACCACACCTGTCCCTAACCTTACCCGTATCCCACCTCAATAGCACCAAAAGTGATTTACAACACAACATGAGCACAATAAGTACATTGTACTTATTTTTAAATGTAAGTACATAGTACTTAAAGCCACTTAATATAAAGTGGGACCATATAGGCATATATATATGTGTATATGTATTTTATTTTTATTCATAAACAAAATAGAATAGAATTTTAATATCTGAAATTTATCTATAATAATTATTAGCTTATCTGTATCTGACAGAATTTTAATATTAGCACATTCCTAAAATAATCTGTCAACCTTAGAATAGTCAAAATAATATTAGTTTATTTCTAGCCAATTACAGTGACTACAAAAAATGTATTTGCCATATAAAAACAAAAAATCTAGACTAGAGAAGCTCCACTACAATCAAAAGCATCAGTAATTAAAGAGACATTATTTCCCTTGACAAATCTCAACACAAGACTCACACACCTTCTAGTGGACCTCCTTCTTTTGTGTCACCAGGTAAACAAGGCAAGTGACACATTCTCCCTCTTCACCATGACTTGTGTGGGAATCAAACGTTTACATCATTCCCTCCATACACCGGATCCTCTCACGAACAAATAAACACCATCAAAGCTTCATCCTTCCAATTGTTTCTCTGTGTCTTGTTCCCACCTGTCCAACAGGACCCAAAGCCACCACTTATAAACAACAAATGTCACAATAATCAAAGCTGGTCATGCTCTTCTAAAGCTGGTGGCTGACTGTATTGTTCTGGCGGTCTGGATTTGCTCCAGGACTATTCCAGAAGAAAACAGAACCTGCATGGGGGCCTCCCCACCCCTGTTCTGACACAAACCTACTGGAATCCAACCATTACATGCTCTGTCAACCAACCCAAATTAATGCGACACTTTACCAGACTACATTTTATGAATTCATACCGTTTTCGAGCTCTATCCACAGCCACACATTGCGAAAGGTTGGGGTGAGCACCTGTAAAATAAAAGCTTTCCAGTGCTTTCTCACTAAGAGAGTCTCTGTGATGATAGGACATTCGTTATGTTGGAGCCAGTACACATTCCATTCATATCAGAGATTACCAAAGTCTGGTGTCCGTCAAACAAACACTAGGGGAAAGAAAACTAAAGCTGGGTCCAAAAAACTCAATTCAAAAAAAGAATCAGTCGGCTCCCAAAACACCACAGCGTGATATCTGGGGTCAGTCCTGCACCTTTTCCAGTTCCACTTGACAACCCTGTAACCTGACCTCCACTTTGAGGAAAACAAAAAAATAAAGCAGTGTTAATGATTTATACAAATATATATGATCAAATGTGATTAATATAGTACTATGCCATTTTAAGAACTGAATGCTAAAAAGAATAAATAGATTTTGAGATAAAGAATAGAGAATAGATTTTTTTTTTAATAAATGTGTTGAATAATATGTTTGAAATGATAACTTTTAAATCTAATATTAAAGTCAATTCAATTTATCCTAGGAAAGTGGGGGAAAAAACTGAGGTATTAGTATCAGTATCCTGCCATTAAATATTATTTAATATATATATATATAAAAAAAATATCTTAACGTTTATTCTACATTAATTTGGCCATTCAGTGTGTAAATATATTTATGATTACATAACAAATATACAGAAGGACAGAAGCCTGCGTGATTAGTTAGTTTACAATACAGCACATACTGTATACACGTATATCATGAATGTATATAACTGTATACATACACACACACACACATATATATATATATATATTTGTATGTATGTATGTATGTATGTAGAAAGTGCATGCGTGTATAGTGAGCAATTTAATCATGCAAAAAAAGTATTTTGAGCAAATGTGACAAAATAAAAAATTATATATATATATATATATATATTGCATAAATCAATTAACTAGGCTGTTGGCAGATTTTACAAATGACACTAGGCCACTTGGCCAGAGTTATCGGCCAATAACATGAAAATTCTTGGCCTGGCCAATATATCAGTCTATCACTATCATCTATCAATATTTCGTAATAAAATGCTGCTGTGGAAATCTTTCTTCAATACCAGGATGCGACAACAAGCACCTTGAGAGTTAATAATAGTCATGTGGCTTTTTGAAATCCCTTAACACTTAACATTTGCCCCACACATGGTGTATCCTTCCTTCCATTCTCTGAGCGAAGGCCCGAAACAAGAAACTCACTTTGTTTCCCTTTTCTTGCCTCTACAACTGCACATCTTTTTATTCGCTCAAAAGTTAAGCTATATCATTAATAATTATACGTCACATTTGGCCAAGTCTGAGGTCTAAAACTATGAGGCTCATCTAAACAAGTGTTTACAGCTTCTGCTTTACCGAGCCTCAAGTAAACCAGAGGTACAGTCCAAAAGGCTAAACTTAAGGACCTCCCCGTGTGTTTGTTCTAGATGACCCTGAAGTGCCACACTGAACCGTAGCCCAAAGTAAACATACTTGAGTGTCTCTATTCTCTCTTGCTCCAGCAGAACCATCACATGGGAACCCAGTGGGATGCCTGTCCCAAGAGGACAATGGTCCCACCACAAAATCCAAAAACATCTGGACAGAAAAAGTGTTGGACTAACTGTGCTAACTCCCCTCCAAACTAACTGTGAAAACATACACAATTCCTGTTGTGATGAACTATATCATGTATCTTTTCAGATTACTTTCACTTCACTACAGCTGACCACACACACCACCGAGAAGAGTCTATATCAAATGTCTTTTCAGCTCAATTTTGTGTTTTGCGGAACAGCGTCTAATAGGAAACAACTTTTGTGATACATTATCACTTCTTGTGTCCTTTAGCTATGGTCATCAGCGTCCTTGGGGAGTCAAAACCAAATTTAGCCGAGCAAACGTTGGCGATTTTCAATCAATCTACAATAAAACCAAAAGATAAATGAATTCAATGAACATTTAAATGATTCTAGTCACAACACACCTGACTGTAGACATACCCCAACACACTTTACAACATAAACACCAACATTCTCGACAATAGTACCAAGATGAGTACCTCCATATCCACAGTACATGTTGTCTTCTGATGAATGCTGTATAAAATGAGTGTGTATTCCTCTTCAAAGACTCTTTAAAGTAAATGAGTAGTAGAAAGAACAATCACAGTCCCAGCTGTGATGGTCTTCATCCCCAAATCGTACTCTCACAACACAGGCAGAAAGAGAAATAGAGAGGTTGCCAGGAAATGGGAAGGCCGTCGCCCTCTTCGCAGCCCACTCCTCCCCCTCGATCTGTTTCCCGTTCACTTCCCTGTCTGACATCACACTCTTCCTGCCTCTCCCTTTTCCAGCAAACGGCCTGCACTTTGTTTCTTAATGATAAACACCCAGAACAGACGCACTCCAGAAGTTTCCAGCTTTCAAGCTGTTAATAATGTATCTGATCCTGACATATTTAAATAACGAGGCCATGAATAGCATAAAACATTGACTTGAACAGTGGTGGAACATCTTTGGAACAAGGCTTGATTTAGTAAAACTTCTAGAAAAGTTTTACAAATTCCATAAGATTCATGATTTGGTTTTTATTAAAAGGATCTTCAATTGAAGCTTGTTTTAAATCTAAAACACTGGTCCTGACTCCTGATCTCAGACTTATCTCAGTGTTTAGTCACAGATTTAGGGTAATTCCCCCTTTCCTGAATCATGTTCCATACGGTAAGTTTGATCACTATCTATGTGATATGTTTTGATTTTGGCTACTGAGAATCCAAGGCAACATTGTGTGGATTTGGCAATTGCTGTATCTGAGCCCTGTTTGTTTGTCTGTCTGTCTATTTGAAAATGTAAATAAAATATATATATATATAAAAAAAAAAAAACATTGTGTGGATTTATTTGAACGAGCAAGAAAGTGGCTGGCTGCACACTGGATTTAGTAAAGACTACAGAACAAGTCTATCAAAACATTGGATTGCATAGTGCAAAAAGTGCATTTTAAAACAAATGTACAGGACTGATTATTTAGTGAACATGAATATGCAATGTCACATTTCTGCTTTATAAAATAGATTTCTGGAAGATAAAAATGTTGATTTTCCGGAAGATAAAAATGTTGGTCGGATGGTTCTATGCATTAATTGGATGGAGGCGGATCTGAATGCAAGCTTGAGGGTGGGGCTTAAAGGATTAACGCTAGTTCACGGTCATTTAAAAAATAAAATGACCGCTTCACGTCGTGACCGCATTACCACCTCGGGTGTGCATTATTTTTCTAATAATTCAACGGCCTGTCATCAATTATTCCTTACTTATATACTATAAAATATTGTCCAGCCCTTTGTAAGACTCCTACTACCATGCCCCGTAAAAAACTTTGTCGCTGCAGGTCGCCAGTGGCCTATATGGGGGCGTTCCCCACTACTGGTTGCCTAGTAATGTTTGTGAGTGACATTCACGGATGTTACTCTGTGTTAGACAACAAATGCGTTTTATTGCCGCTACAAACAAATATTTTGGAAGGAAAAGTCTAAATATAAATGGAATCAGTACATAAAATGCATAATATGATGAACGAGAAACAGTGAGTGCTCTTTGCCATCGCGGCATCACGGCAGCAAACGTTCAAATACTGTCTATCTGGGTTCCCGAAACCATTCAGTCACGGAGTCAGTACGATGAACACCACTGTATGTACACGGAGATATATCATCCATTATAAGACAGTTTCTGACTGCTAAAACGAGCTTCTCGTTCAACTTGCCTCGGTCAGACTCAGCACTGAAGAGTGTCGCTCGCGAAAATCGCTCTTCATTTGCATAAAGTAAAAATTTCTCAACTTTGTCACGTCGCTGGACGCGCCCCTCCGGTCGCCAACGGTCGCGACCGCGCGTGTCGCCGTTGAATGGTATCGTGTCGCTTGGTCGCGTGTAGTGTGAACGGGGCTTCATCTGGATGTATTGCTGAAATCCTGTGATGCTTCATATAAATAAATACTAGTATCTAGTGCTCTTATTTTTAGAGCTGGTTTCAACACTCTCTCAGGCAGTCGGTCAGCAGACGGAACCTTATCTTGAGGTGTCTGATTCATTTCCTCACACAATTTATTACTCATACAATGTTGTGGATAAGGCCAGCTAGACTAAGTTTTATATCGGTGTACCACAGCATGACATCACTATGGTGATACTGCATCTGTTATGGTGACACCAGGGCAATAGACAGAAAATCACATGAGATCACAGATCATGAGCTGACAAGCGCTGATCATTGCAGAATGAGAAATTAACTGTACTGTTTTAAATGTGCAAACAAATTCAACGAGGAAGGACAGATTATATTTCGAGAGCTAACACGTGCCTTTTAACTTTTCCAAGATCCATAATTGGTGTGAAAAACATATGCGAATGTTTGCAAAGTATTAGTTTTTCGTATTCAGATATAATTATTACATTATCCTCATCAATTGTTAATTAATTCTGAGTGTAATTTTAACCAATTTGATTCTTTTAATCATCAAGGCAAATACATGATCAATCACACCATGTGGCATTTCCTGTGCCCTATTATTCAATTTATCTTTAATGTAATTTTCATTCTTAAACGTTCGGCATGCCTATACTTAGCATATAAAGTGTAAGAGATTGTTTGTTTTTAACGCCATGCCAGATGAGAAAGATTTTAACTCTAAAACTAAATTCGGTTTAACTTAGTAAAATTTCTTCAAAAAAAGTTAACTAAATAAAAAAGGTTTCTCACAGGGTTAAAACCAGCACAATAAAACATGCTTCAACGATAAACAGTTTTGGCAGAAAAAAACCTGTTGTTGGAAACGAACACTTAGAAAGGCATCTTTAGTGCATATAATGTTAACGTTAAGGTCTGTTCACACCGGGACGAATTTCGCGCATGTTATTCGCAGACGTTGACTAAACAAAGGGCGCCAATGCGAGTGTGCACACCGACGCGTAAAACGGCACATGTAAAAGTGTATTTTTTTTTAAAAAACGCCTCAGGTTCGTTTTTTTAAGTTTGACACGCTGTGTCAAAAATCTGACCAATGAGATTGGCGCTTTGATGCTTTAAGACGTGGCATTTTTTCGTGTCCAACATGACATCATGACTTATGCATAAACGTGACGCCACTTGACTTGAAAGTGGCGTGTATGTTTATGCAAAAGTCATGTTATACGCATTTTGAGCTATCCGCGTGTATGCGTGTCTACGGCGTTAAATGTCCGAGGGATTCCGCGAGTATGTACACGCCATTAAATGTCCGAGTGAAACGAAGCAAAATGTAGATCTACATCTTTTTTTTCTAGGATGGTAGGGGAAGACTCATAAATGGTATTAACCCCAGTGACGGGTAGGTTTAGCGACGGGGTTGGGGTACGTCATATATTATATATACAATAATAACATTAAGTCAACGGCGTTCATAAACACGCTGAACAGTGATTATGCGTGTTGATAGCACGCCAAAAATAAAAATTGGTGTGTCATACATACGCCATTTCATGAGATCAGTCTGTTGTCTCGGTGTGCTCACTCACATCGGCACCCTTTGTTTAATCATGAGGTGTTAAACGTCGCCGGTGTGAACAGGACTTAACATGATAACCACATGGATGGACCTGCCGTGGAGTTGCGGTTAGCTCTGGAGGGTTTTTTTTCTCTGCGAGCAACCAACCAATGCAAAATTAGCTCAACCAAGCCTCTTCTCGTTGACTAACTAACATTTAGTCGACTATAAGGGGGTCCTGTCAATTCTATTGTCACACTCAAAAAGCCAAATAACCATCAGAATTTGTTAAATAAATGCTAGTTAGTTGCAAAAGAACAGTATTTGTATGCAACTACTGGACATAAACAAATGACTGATGACATTGTGGCATCACCACACACACAAACTAATGGTGGTAGAGAATTTCAGGATTCTCAATAAGATAAGAAAACGGCTATTGGTCTATTCTCTGTTATCTAGAGAACAATGTCAACAACAAACCAAGACAGAATATAAATACAGAAATTAGTTTGACATCACATCCTTCTTGGACTGACCCGCATCTCCTAACAATCTCTTTCTGTGGAGACTGATTAACGGTCGTCCAATAAGACCTTCATTTCCTCCAGTGCCTGCCTTCAGTCTGATAACAACAAGTGAATGAGGGTGTGAGGGAGGCAGAGAATGAATATATAATGCTTTTTTATTGGCAATTTGAAGAGCTGTTGTGGCTTTCAGTGGAGGCGTACGTACTGTTGTACGACTGACTCTGCATTCTGAGCCAGAGAGTTATCGCTACTGCTGACTTTACATCCACATGCTCAAAAGTCCATACTGCCACTGTTTGAGAACTTGTATTATCAAAACAATAAAACTTAGGGTAAGGAAAAAGGCTTTAAGAAAGTTTGCACGAATGCAAAAAATAATCCCACTCAAATTCCAAGGAGAAAAGTTACTTTTAATTTACAAAAAAGAGAGAACTAAACTCACAATTTCACAAATAATTACAGAAACGGCAAATAAGAAGTTCAATTAAACTTAGAAAGTAGAATGAATAAAATGTAATGTACTTGTAAAATGTACTAAAAATAATCTGTAAGCATTTTTAACTCTGCACTTCCTTTTTTTCTTTTCTAAGAAGTGGTTCTCTTATAATCTCATGCTATATCCGATCACACAACTGTATTATTTTTTAAAGTGGTAATATAGAAGCCTGCATACCATCTTCACACAGGACATGATAAACTTCCTTGAACTTACAGTAAATCATTCTAGTTAAATTTACAAAAAAAATTCCCACATTATGAATTACCCTTTTCCCCACATATCCTACCTACATCATGCTGGTACTGACATAATCAAATGAATTCCTCAGATAGAAGAATGCTTCAGCAAGCCAAAGCATGCTAACAACCATCATAAATGCATCATCTCCTTCTCCATTTTCAATCCCCTCACAATTTATGAAAGTTATGTCCGATAAGAGGACGTTTATCAATCATCCTGAGGATCTAGCTGCTGGGGTACAGGCAAGTTTCTGGATCCTCATGAATCCAAGACATCTGTTCAAACCCCAGCTGGTGGTTAAATGTACGTTCACACAGATTTGAGCTTCCAAAAGCGGCTGGAATTCATTCATTCTCAATGGAAGCTGGCTTTTCTGAGCTGCAAGTAGGGTCAAATCCAGCGGCGTCGCGTTTTGGGCGTTTTGAGCGTCAATCAGAAAGTTGAAAGAAGCTCAACTTTATGGTAATGAGCTATGACACGGTTCAGCGGCAAAACACCAACAACCAATCGGAATATAGACGTCTTTCGCGCTGGCTGATTCTGGAGAAACATATAATGTAAACTTTCGTTCCTACCAAAATATTAGTTACGAGAAAATGGAGGAGAAGCTAATAATCGCCGATGCAGGTTTTCTATCATTTATGACTTGACGTTGTTTGCTTATAGGGACTGCATGAGCGCAACTTTTGTTTAAAATATTTACGAACGCTTATTTTAAGCAGGAATGCTCACGGTGACAATGGTTTGACCAATCGCACTAATACAAATAATAATAAAAACTAGTTATTCTTTTTTTCCAACCAAATGTGACCAAAACACTTATAAAAATGCTGTCGTTATAAAAGGTTTCTTCAATGTATTGCTTGTTTTTTCTGTTTATTAACATTTCATGTTGTGACACTTCTCTTCTACCTGCTACATCAGAGTGTCCGAAGCATCAACAAGCTTCCCCATACTTTTTGATAAGCGACATAACATAGCAAAGCAGCAATGCACCTCAAGGATCAAATTACAATCCAGATGGTTTGTCAACAAATAGCATGTCAAATAGCAATCATATAAATGTAAAAATACATTATAACCTAACATATAAATATTTAATACTTTAATATAGTTTACAATATATATTTTAGGTTCAAATTAAATGATCTCATTAGTACACACATAGTATAACCTATATATTAGGTTCAATATTTTTTTTTTTAAATTCCATTTCACTATGTCACTCAATTCATATAAGTTCAAACAAACTGTATAATATTCCAAGAATTAGGAAATGCTGTGTGAAATCATACTTCCTTAAGTATAGAATGTCACATTTGCCAACAACCCAGAAGCATTACAGCGCATTCCAAAACAAATTTCATGCATTTTAGCACTGCAATAATGCACCGTCCTGCCACATTCCATCCAAAACGTTTAGAGGCAGATATTTAAAATATGACAGTTTGTGCCTCTGCATGGCATGTGCTATCATGATCTAAATACATTAACTTTTTAATAGGGCTGTAAAACATTTTTGTACATTTTTCATGTACATTTTTTTTGGGTACGGTACACACACATATTTATACTTGTATATATACACTCACCTAAAGGAACTGCCTTAATTCTACGTGGCATTGATTCAACAAGGTGCTGAAAGCATTCTTTTGAAATGTTGGCCCATATTGATAGGATAGCATCTTGCAGTTGATGGAGATTTGTGGGATGCACATCCAGGGCACGAAGCTCCCGTTCCACCACATCCCAAAGATGCTCTATTGGGTTGAGATCTGGTGAGTTTTAGTACAGTGAACTCATTGTCATGTTCAAGAAACCAATTTGAAATGTTTCAAGCTTTGTGACATGGTGCATTATCCCGCTGGAAGTGGCCATCAGAGGATGGGGACATGTTGGCCATAAAGGGATGGACATGGTCAGAAACAATGCTCAGGTAGGCCGTGGCATTTAAATGATGCCCAATTGGCACTAAGAGGCCTAAAGTGTGCCAAGAAAACATCCCCCACACCATTACACCACCACCACCAGCCTGCACAGTGGTAACAAGGCATGATGGATCCATGATCTCATCCTGTTTACGCCAAATTCTGACTCCACCATCTGAATGTCTCAACAGAAATCGAGACTCATCAGACCAGGCAACATTTTTCCAGTCTTCAACTGTCCAATTTTGGTGAGCTCTTGCAAATTGGAGCCTCTTTTTCCTATTTGTAGTGGAGATGAGTGGTACCCGGTGGGGTCTTCTGCTGTTGTAGTCCATCCGCCCTCAAGGTTGTGCATGTTGTGGCTTCACAAATGCTTTACTGAATACCTCGGTTGTAACGAGTGGTTATTTCAGTCAAAGTTGCTCTTCTATCAGCTTGAATCAGTCGGCCCATTCTCCTTTGACCTCTAGCATCAACAAGGCATTTTTGCCCACAGGACTGCCACATTGGATGTTTTTCCCTTTTCACACCATTCTTTGTAAACCCTAGAAATGGTTGTGCGTGAAAATCCCAGTAATTGTGAAATACTCAGATCGGCCCGTCTGGCACCAACAACCATGCCACGCTCAAAATTGCTTAAATCACCTTTCTTTCCCATTCTGACATTCAGTTTGAAGTTCAGGAGATTGTCTTGACCAGGACCACACCCCTAAAAGCATTGAAGCAACTGCCATGTGATTGGTTGATTAGATAATTGCATTAATGAGAAATTGAACAGGTGTTCCAAATAACCCTTTAGGTGAGTGTATGTGTGTATTTTTATATAAATATAATAATATACGCACATTCAGACTTTTATGTTAGAAGTGATTGAACAATTTTACAGCCCTACTATTTAATGACCACCGATACTTACTCTTATGTTACTTTCCTGTCCCATTATGAGCTGCAATCTGAGCGTAATGGGATAGAGGTCTTTAAGTCTCTGAACTTCTCCAAATATATCATGGTTTAAAATAGATTATGACCTATATGTGGTAGTGTGTGTGTAGACAAAAAAAAGACATCTTAAAGGGAAAAGGGTGGTGGTGGTGGAAGAGGGGTTCCTTCCCAGTCTCGTTTCATAAACAAATCAAGGAATCTTCTTAAAGCCAAAGGGCTTTGAGGACCACTGGAGAGGGAAAGAGGATCAGACAAGAAAACCTTCACTTCCTGTTTGCTCAAACCCTTCAGAGGCATAGCAGTGGCATTTGTGGTCTGGTCAAGTCTAAAATCCCATCACTTAACTTTATTCCTCTGTGTGAACTTTTCTATCTTTGAGTATGTCACTTACTTTAACAACGTGTCCTAACCAGTCATGGCGAAAATACGCGACAATTCTATTTTAGAAACGGTTTCCATCTCTGTGATGTCACGGCTGAACAACATGCAAAATATGCAAATGATAATATCAGTATGCGCTTTACTTAAATGTCAAAAGTGTCAAATGTAAGTTTGAATATCAGTTTGAGTGATCTCTGTATAATTAGATATATAATTCACCTCTGAAACTCGTTGTTAACAAACAATGTGTATATGACAAAGTTTTGTTTTAATAATGTTAAAATGGTGTAATGTTTATGAATTTGATCAGACGACATAAAACATGTCAAACAAAAAACGGCTACATGCTTTTCCGATGGCTGTGATTTTTGTTTGCGCAGTTTTCATGTCTTGAAGTCGTGTTGTATTTGGCGTGGGCAGACAAATTGCTTCTCTCTGGAATCGTATCGCATTGTGTCTGGTTAGGACATGGTCTAAAAAGCCTTATGTTGCACAGATGAACTTAGTAATATTTTACATTTTTATTTCAGTGTGCTTGCATCCAGACCAAAGCACAATTAAAGGAGTAGTTTACTTTAAAAAAAAAACTTTTGCTGATAATTTACTCACCCCCATGTCATCCAAGATGTCCATGTCATTCTTTCTTCAGTTGAAAAGAAATTAAGGTTTTTGATGAAAACATTCCAGGATTTTCTCCATATAATGGACTTCAATGGGAACCAAACGGTTCAAGGTCCAAAAGACAGTTTCAGTGCAAACTGTTCAATGGGCTTTAAACGATTCCAGACGATGAATAAGGGTCTTGTCAAGCGAAACGATCGCTCATTTAAAAAATAAATAATAAAGTTTACGTTTTATAAGCTCAAATGCTCGCCTTGCTCTGTTCGTGACTCTCCTGTTTGAACTCGTCCATTAAAATGAACAAATCTTTTTCGAGTCAATTTGTTAATTTCGTTCGTTGAATGAACCAAATTACTCGAAAAAAGATTAGTTCATTTTTATGAACGAGTTTGGACCTTAAACCGTCTGGTTCCCATTGAAATGCATTATATGGAGAAAAATCAAAAACCTTAATTTCTTTTCGACTGAAGAAAGAAACATAGATATCTTGGATGACATGGGGGTGAGTAAATTATCAGCAAAGGTTTTTTAAAAGTGAACTACTTGTTTAACACATATCCAGACAAACACTCTAATTTTAATATAAGCCTTTCTCAAGCCATTCTGAATCACAGTCATCCTCTATCAATAACTGAGTGACTCAAACATTGTTTGGAAAGCGAATCAGAATAGCTCCAATATGCAGTACGGCCATCACTGGATTCAGGATCTTACGGACTAGCACTAAGAATGTGGAGTTTACTGAACACACACACACACATATTAAATAGAAGTCCAACAGGATTTCTGAGATCTTTAGCCAGCGTGAGTTTTCTTGAGGTTTTGCCAGCACCACTGGGAGAACATCAAGCAGGATTATTATGCATGAGGACACTCCAGCCCGCTGTGAGTTTCACAGCAACTCTGTACGCCTTTTTCCTACCATATTAGGGTCTGTGTAGCAACACAACTGATTAATGTTTTATGTCATCAAAAAATGCACTTAAACAATAAAAAAAATGCGTAAACTAATTACATATAGCTCTGAAAACCTGGTGTGTCAACCCTGAAGCTAATAAAGGCTATAATAAATCACTTATCAATTGAAGGCTGTCCCATGAGCAGTTCCTCTTTTTTTTACAGGAAGAAAACTTAGTCACAAGGTGCTGATTCAGAAGTTTCTTAAAGAGATTAAAGTCTCTCTCTTTTTTTGGTCCATACAGTGAAAGTCAATAGGGTGCGGTCAGCAGTGTTATTTTGGACCCCAATGACGTTCATTGCATGGACAATAAAGGTTGAAATATTCTTCAAAAGAAAGCCATACAGGTTCGGAATGAGTCGAAACGATGATAAAAAAAAGTAAACTATTATGATAGAGGAAAAACAACCCACACACACGGAAATTGATAACATGACACCTGCAGAGGAGAACTGCATACATATTATGAACACTATTCACAGTTATCATGCACCTATTCGTCAGCGTGTGGGCCTGAGGGATTTTTGACAGTGTTTGTGGCCTTTGGTACAAATACATCAAGCTAATCACAGACACTCATTGTGACTTTAAGATAAAGACAGTCACCGGCGAGCAGTGTGTGTGGGACTGGGACATTAGGTTTGTACCGTGTGTTTGTGGCAGAACACAGGAAGGTGTAAGCTGATTAACATAGAGAGCAGTATGGCAAGGTGCAAGTGATCATCACAATAGTCATGAGGATCAAACCATACACAACTGTGACAACCTGAAACTCTTAGGATGACCTCACTGTAATGGTCTCCAGGGGTCAACTGATATTGCAGTGGAGATGGCCAATAAAATAAATATACAAATGAGGAACCCGCTCACATACCCAGTGCTGGGTCAATGTAACCCAATGATAGTAGTCTGTGCCAAACTGGTTAAAACTGGGTTCCTTCCACTTCCTGAATGACATTTAGTTTTGTACTATTATTACATTCGTATTCCTATCAAACTATTACTGTACAAGGATGAAAATATTACAGTAGGAAAACGTCTTGTTTACAAGTACGTCGCCTTCTACAAATGCAGCGTGCACCGCATTTGCACTGTGAACTGCTAAGTAAATGACGTGGATGTGATATATAAGATTGTAATTTAACTGGAACAGCCTGATACCAGTTTTCTTCCCACAGATTCCCGTTGGCTGCTCCTGTCACGTCCTAAAACATATACATTTTATATATAAAAACCCAACAAGCCGGGTCATGTATTAGGTTGTTAGGTCTTAGATTTACTCAGTTCTGGGTTGCCAAATAACCAAGAAATGGTTGTTTTTAACCAATATTGGCTGATAATGCAATATTAAATGTCACTTTAAATTGCCACTGAAAATCCATATCTACCCGCCAGCCGTTACTAATTTTGTTTCCATTCCTCCACATCAGATTAGAGCCCGACCGATAAAGTATTTTGAAAGCCGATACCGATACAAATATTTGTTGGTTTTAAAATCCGATATATCGGCCGATTTTTTTATTTTTATTTCAGAAACGATGATAAGAGATGATACGTGTCATTGCTATAACTGTCACGCGCTATTAAAGAAATACTTCAGTCACATTGTCAAAAGTTAAAAGGACAGTCAGTCGACTACACTGTCACAACGTAACGTAACTATTACTAGCTAATTCCGCTTCACTCTCGGCTTATTTAACAGCAACAAAACTGGACATGATAGTCAGTAATGTATAGTCAACGACTGTGTAGAGTGCCCCCTGGTGGACAAACTCTACAACTCCAACACTCGTGACACTCGTTCAAGCGAGTTTCGTCCGTTTTTATTTTATTTTTGAAATATTCATTTATCGACCATTATAACTGCCGATACCGATAGTTGGGAAAATGCCTAATATCGGCCGATAATATCGGCCTGCCGATATATCGGTCTGGCTCTACATCAGATGATCAATTATAAAAAGCAAACACTACCGTCTAATGTTTCTGTCTTGGGCTAGCACATTAACGTTATTCTGATCTTGAAAACTTTCAGGTACCCTGCGTCACAGTTTGAGAGTCCCATGCGTGTGAATGGGCCTTAGGGAGAGAGTGAGTCACCCAGTCCAGATGCTCCGTCTCTCCTGTACCGACTCAGTAATAACAGTCTTCTCTCTCTCTCTGCGTAATGATACACTCCAGAAATACACAGCGAACTATACACAGCCTACCTAGGAATTACACAGTATGCTAGGCCAAATACAACTCAACTACACATTTTTGAAATACACAGACTCGGAGATGCATGTTGTTGTGGATGTTGTTCAATGACACATTGCCATGGCAACCCTATAACGACAATGTCAGTTTTAACACTTGGTCGCACTCATCGCGCCAAGATTTTTGTACCCAGCAAATACTACATGAATGGCACGTTTATGGGTCAATGACGTATAAGGCCTTTGAGAGGCCCATTTTTAAAATACTTGAAATAATAATATATTTGTCTATTTTCTAAACATGTGGACTGTAGTCTACACATGCATGTGTGTGAAAACTTTAAACAAAGATATTTTAGTGCTTTTAAACTCAAATGAATAGGGCAATGACCTTAAAAAAGTCATTTGGGGCGACCGCAATTTATCTTATAATTAATAGATTTTCTTTGCATAAGTTATATTTTAAGAAGTATCAGTAATTAATTGAACTGTTTAAGAAAGATATAATCATGTGTCCTTTCATTTATTGCAAATGATGTTAAATACATTTTTATCTATAATGGCAGTGTCACCCTCATAAAGCAATTACATATTTTTTTTACTCATATAATCCATAAAACTGATTTAAAATGTGTAGATATAGTATCCACTCATTGATGTTATACCAATGAATTATATTTCAACCATAATGGACAGACATTATTTTTTGAATTTACTGCAGAATTGAATATAGTTGGTTACCCCACATGATAAATGGTCGCCCCACATGATGAAAAACAGCAGGCAATTAAGACTAATCAATGATTTTGATAGTTAAAACACATTTAATGGAATTTTATGAAGAATCAGCATATTTAATGAAATTTTATGAAGAATCAGCATATCCATTTTATTTGACACATTTCATAACATTAACAGTTTCCTCACTATTTCATTTGACACAAAACCATCATATAAAAATGTTCAATACTAATGCATTAAACGCTTGGACAAAACATTGAACAGCATTTTCCTTTTTCATTTTCATTTCATTAATCACTTAAACATACAATGTTTGCATTTTCATTACTATTTTCATTTAACAGTTGAACGTAGCAGCATTCTGCAGACACATTGAACAGCATTTTCCGCTGCCTGTAGCGAGCAGTCTTTTCTTTGCTTGTTAGTGGGGCCATCTAGAAAAAAAAAGTATATTTAAACATACACAGAGTTAGAAAAAGAATTGGAAAAAGTAGAATGAATGCTTAATATCACACATTTCTTTGATAAAAAACATAATAATCAAAAAGAAGTAAGCTTAGTCCTCTGAAGGGAAATTATTGAAATTTAGAAAAAATATGTGGTGAAATGTAAAAAGTTATTTAAAACAACTAAATGCATATAATGAATGTAAACATTTGCATACAGAAACTACAAATACATGATATGTGTTTTCTATTATTTAAGCAATCAGTGGCGGTCGCCCCACATGATGCTCGGTCGCCCCAGATGATATTTTCAAGTTTAATCAAGTATAACAGGCTAATGCTTAGCTATAGAGCCCAAGTTAGCTTCTTCTCACCACATATCACTGACAAATTTACAATTTACAAATTTAAAAATAAAGATTTGCGTATAAAACTTATAATTTACAGTTTTAGGTTGGTCGCCCCACATGATATCAAAATGTGACGTATACACTGCAGCAGTTTTAAAGAGGATTTGTTTGTAAAAATGAGAGTGACAACTCACCTGCTAGTTGTCTCTGTGGGACCCTCACCATGAGGCTGGCTGATGCAACATCCTCTTTGAGATGATTATCAGAATATAAGTCCCTTATTTGTATTTTCTTGATGGTCGCCCCAGATGATATTTCAGATAATGAACATCTTCGGACAAGATTTGTTTGTTTATTATGATTGAAATGTGTGTACAAATGTTTCATAACTTTGTCAATCAATGGAAAACAAGTTTAAAATTATGCCAAATAGGGTAAGGATTATATTTAAATTATTTTAGTTTGATTTAAAACCAGTTATCCAAACAGAAGTCAAGGCCGGACGGTCGCCCCACATGATGTTTTTACACTTCAGGTGGCAGAAAATGCCAATAAACCAATTGTTTTTAAAGAAATAAGAGTGGGCATATGTATAAGGGAGGTGGTAGACATACATGTTATAATTTTATTAATTTTAATGTTTATTAATTGGTAAAAAGTTCAGTCGGACAGAAAAAGCAAGCGTCACGTCATTGACCCTTATATTGTGAAACATTTAGACATTGCTCAACATTCTAGCATTGTGTAACAACCCACCGCACAATCTCAGTCTCAGGTGTGTTTACTCCCATTTGATGAGTATGAAAGGAAGCCAAAAATAACAGGTGACTTTATCTTTAGCAAACAAGAACTTTAACTCACTTGAAAATTATTTTTCTCCGAATCAGAAACATCTGTCTTCAGCATATTTGACATTTTTACTGACACATTTACTAGGCTATATATAGCTGTACATAAATTCTCTCTCAATAAGCCTTTGTGACTATTCAAGATATCTCACTATTTATGAATATGCAAAAAAAAAGTCTTAATTTTTATTATTTACCAACATACATACACTACAATTCAAAAGTTGGGGAGATTTTTTTATTTAGCGAGGATACATTAAATAGATAAAAACTAGGGCTGTGCAAAGATTAATCGCGATTAATCACATCCAAAATAAAAGTTTGTGTTTACATAATATATGTGTGTGTGCCATGTATAATTATTTTGTATATACAATATATATATATATATACAGTATTTATGTGCAAATAAGTCTTAAATATATACATGCATGCAAAGCCCTAATAAAAACTGACTGTAAAGACATTTAAATTGTTAAAAAAAAAAAAAAAAAAAAAAAAGTAATGATGAACTTTCAATAGATCGGGTAAAAAATCCTGGAAAAATGTACCACGGCTTCCACAAAAATATTAACAGCACAACTGTTTTCAACATTGACCGTAATAAGAAATGTTTCACATTAATAGCTTTAGCTTTGCCAAGACATTTTCAAATATATTCAAATAGAAATTGGTTATTTAAAATGTTAAAATAACTAAAATTGAATTTAAAATGTAGCCTGCAGAAAAAGAAAAAAAAATCCAGACATCCGTTTGTCTTTTCTTCACAATGATATTGATATCATCATATATCTCCCCCACAATCATTAGGGACGCTGAGAATTCATTTCTCTACTCGGTCAGAAAACTTATAGTGGGTGTGGGTATGGGTGGATTGGTGGGAGCTCTGGACGAGGTAATGAGAGAAAGAAAAGTTAAATGAGGATTTAATGACTAAACCATTCTGAAAAATCTCTCTTGGCTGCAAGATATGCAGTACTGCGTGGTACGTAACTGCACGACACAGCAAAGTTTTATGCACGAGTTACATATTACCTCTCCCTTGCATTATTGTTTCACAAATCAAAATAATATCTCACTTCGAGAAATGAAGGATACTCTTCTTCGACTATGTACAGCAGTGTGTTGACGGCACTTTATTTCCAAACACGCGAGGGTTAATCTGCATTGGGTTAACTGTAGAGCTAGTCTCTCACAGTGCTGTCATCCTTCATAGACATCACCGTCCCCACTGAACAGCACTGTAGTTTTAGCAGCTTCCTGTTTATCCAAGAGATAGCACTGACACAACTATGCTGGAGTTTCCTGCAGTCACACAGCCAGAGAGTGAGCTTCTTCTGAATCAGAGCAAACCGAGTTACAATTAGGGTTGGGTATCGTTTGAATTTGAACGATTCTGATTCTGATTCCGATTCCTTGTTTTGATTCCGGTTCCTAACGATTCTCGATTCCGATTCTTTTAAGAGGCAGGGTCAAAAAAGTTTAGCTAACCTTGCTAACCAACGGCCTTTCTGAAGGAAATACTCTTTCTGTAAAAATACTCCTTTCGTCACAAATTTTGCATTTTGCCAAGATTTCATTATTTTTAGAAAAGTGAAGCCACACTTTGGATCGCCAACGTAAGGTACTCATGTTCGACTCGCGTGGTTCTGCCAACACTTCCGGTAGACGCTTCTTCATTGGTGTTGTTCAGTGATTTCTTCTTCCGGTCGGCGGGCTGTGAATATCGAAACTAGGAATCGAAATTTTAACTTTTGAACGATTCCGGGAAAAACGAAAAGTTAGTCTCGGTTCCAATCGATACTCGATTCTCGATACCCAACCCTAGTTACAATACATAAAAGACCACTAAAAAACATTTTTGACAAGTCAGGTCTCCAGACAATGGTCACAAATGTGACAAAAAATAAATAAAATTGTGCGACAATTCAAAATGCAGTCTCAATTTGGAGAAAAACAACTTGCGTTCAGATGCAGTATTATCATCTTGTTAAAGTGCCTGACAATATTTAATGCTTGCAGTAACCATAACAGCATTAAAGGTACAATATGCAGGATTTTTGCAGTAAAATAATACAAAAACCACTAGGCCAATGTTATATATTTTGTTTAATTGATTACTTACAATATCCCAAATGTTTCGAACTATTTGTCGTGAGAATTGTGAGAAAATTGCGATTTTTAACCAAGGAAACGGGGCGTGTGAGCAGGGGCGAGGAGTCGCCAGTCAATGACGTCATATCCACGTTACCCCCGGTTTCCGCCAGGTTTGACCTCGTACTGCAATAGTAACCATGGCGACAGACAGCTGGCTAAAAACGCGTTGGTGGACACGGCCTTAAGCAGAACAACCATCTCTGAGTGATTCTCAATAACTATAAAAAAGTAATTTGGCACTTAAATGTTGTAATTTTTAGTCTGGAGCCTTGCGGGTGGAACAAACTGGACCGAGTCGACGCTCTGATCAGGGGTGAGTTGGGAAAAAAGAGTGTGTAAAAATGAACACCACCCACCGTGGAGGCACACACGCAATCAAACAAATTAACCATTGATAATGACAGTAGGAGGTCTTGTGTGCATATGCTGTGTCTAAACAAGGTGCATTATCAGTCTCTGTGAAGGTATAACACAGAAAGAGACATTTATATCATTAAAGAGTCTCAAACTATCCACTGCCATTAGGAGGAAGAGCAATGGAAAAAGTTGGTGTTTTGCAAGAAGAGCACTCAAACTTCAGGCAGCTGCAATATTATCCGTGAATAACACACATGCAGGTGCAGAAGACTGGGCGAATCATTTGTAACCTCCTACACAGATCCAGACACTCATTTCAAGACGAGCTGGCTTCCTCTGCAACTAGTGGCTGTATGACCGACAGGAAGAAAAACTAATGCACTATCTGCTTTCCCGAGGAGGAAGAGAAAGCATTGTATAAGATAAAACGGTAAATAGATCCTGGAAGACAACTAACCTACATCCATTTCTGAGAATCAGAATCCCACAACATTTGCGCTCCCAAATAACTATGCCAATGTCTTGAGTAAATCAGGTAACACAGATTTCATTTTAAAGCTCGATAGTAACTGTAGAGGGTTTTTTTCAGCAGCCAGTAAATAGTCAACTGGTCCTTCCTCAAGGCGGGTCTATTTTGAGAATGGTCAGCCAGGACAGACAGTCTTTCCTCTGGGAGAAGGACGTGCACGTCTTTGTGAGGAAACGGAACGAAAAAGAAAATAAGCAGGAGAGAATTTATAGAGAGAAAGTGAAGGGAAAAACTGCTTTCTGACAGTCTAGTAAAGACTGAATTCTGTTGGCTTGAATATAAATAAGTTACTTAATAAAGACTTGGAATTACACTACACATCTCACACACTGTTTGAATGAGCTGATGCAACATCAAAATAGACTGTCTAAGAAAATGTCCAAACAAAAAAATGTATTAAAAGCAAAATATGCACTAAATCTCACATTCAAGTTGATTTACAGATTTTTTTTTTTGTATTCCTCATTAAAATAAACAAAGTAACAAAATAACTACGACAGTATGAAATGCAGCACACTTTTGCGTTATCATTTTCATGGCTGTTCTTGATCAAATCATTAGCTAAATTAGGCCCCTTCATGTTGGTCCAGGTCTGCACAAAGGACAGATTGTGTGGCCTGTGGTGCTGCCCACAAGGCTTTGAGTTTTCCAAAAAAGAAGTGTTCCCACACTAGTCTTCACAGAAACTATGACTGCTAGTATAGCAACACAGCATAACGGTTAGGAGAGTCAGCAAATCTCACGTGCAAGTTCATAAATAGCACAGCACACAAAGAACTGGAAGTCAAGACACAGCCACGTCAAAGGAACGAAGACATTTTGCCTATTCTGTTGTTCCATGTCATGTGGACCGGATGCTAGAATGCCTGCATGAAGTTTTAGGATGGGCAAAGGCAATAGCTCTTTAGTCCATTGAGAGACCAAAACAAACTTCCAAGTGGGACACTGATGACTTAAAATTATGGCTGCACAGATATTAGGATTTTGTCCAAACACAGATCATTATTTTCATGCTATGATTGATAAATGTCGAAATAATTTTTTAATAAATGACTAAAATTAATCATTTTAAATGCTAGAAAGTGAATTTAGGCATTGTTATAATGTACAGTATGAGAACTGGAAATTCATTTTGAGACAAAATGTAAAAAAAAAAATACTGTGTAGACTACATAATTCACGAACATTGAGGGGTCTTGGAGGCAGGAAGGTTGGGAACCTAAAATGGTCCCAGTGGGTTTGACAGCACACATCTCCTTTTCCACAACAAACTAAATGTGTCAGTTTGCATTGTACAAAGTTGTTTCCAAGCATAGTAATCCAGAAAAGTGAAACATATACTCCAAAGTAACATAAATAGGTTATTAGAGCTAGCCTTCCCTAGCATGTACAAGGGGAAAAGAATCAGAGGGATTAGGTTGTGCAGGATTAGCTTCATGGGATATTCTCTAAAGTAAATGAGTGGCTATGAGCAAGACATGCAGAGGGAAAGAACGGCTTCAAAGCAATAACACAAAGTGCCTTTCCGCTATGTAATTCCTGACTATTTATATCCGAGGTTACATCTTTTACACACATATGCCAAACAAAGGTTTCTTTGTCATCTGGGCTGAGGGCTCACTCCTAGTCCTCCATGCCATGTTATGAGAAAGTCTATCACACTGCCCTGCACATCCATTTTCAAAATTACAACAAAAAAAACACACGAATAATCACATTTTACACCGCGTACGCAGTTTTGCTTTGCTCAAACACACTGCCATAGACTCATTTCCATTATACTTTACTACCAATTGTATATTTCCACTAAGTGCAGGTGATGCTGAAATAAGCACCGAATATTCTACATTCAGGTCCGTATAAACGTCGTTAAAATAAATGAATGAAAGAGTAAACTACATACATGTCTGTCAGGGTTGGTATCATCGATGTGTAACGTAAATCCAAATCTTTCAATCCGCGCGCTGATACTTTCAACGTAATGGATGGCGCGAGCAAGTTTCTCGCGCAAGACGTAACGTTACAAATGATAAATATATCCTCGATGTATGCACTGTGTATCCTCAATTCACTGCATAGGCAACACACGGCGAGCCGTGTCACTTTCTCCCTCTGAAGGAAAGGCTGTAGGCTGGGTCTTGTCGTTATCTCGTAAGGGGTGTGGACAAAACACATGCAAATGAAAAGACGTCCATCCCCGGCGTGTCCACTTCACACCCCGGCCAGCGTGGAGGGAGTATCGAGGTACCCTTTTTCATTGGGGGAAATAAGAGGGTGGTGAAGCTGGAAATATCAAGCTAGGGAATGTTAAATTTTCTTTACAGGCAGGGCAACTGTACACACGCACTTTTACTAATAAATACACTTAATGACTCACAAGCCCCGTTCCCAAATGGAGAGGGGGGGAAGGGACAAGGGGAGGGACAAAGATTTGAGCTTTTCCTGGCCTCTTTCAGTGAAACCCAAAGATGTGAATTACACCCCTCACCCTCCCAGCAACATCATCACAATGGGTAAAAACTGACATCAGGGTCTTAATCTCTATTGTTCCCTCACAGTGTTTACGCATTATTGAGAATTAAACAGTTGTTTAATTATTGATATGCTGCTAAACTGTATGCTAAAAACACTCACCATGCTTTATGCAGTGTATTGAACCGCCGTGTCAAGTGGTGATACCCAAAGTGAGGTACTTTTTAATTTTGTTAAAGCAATAAATCATAATAAAATAAAACAAAGCAAATGTGAGTGTCTTTGTTTGATATAAAGGATAGATTTTGTAATGGATATTAAACAATATTATTCATAAAGCTAAATAATATTCATTTTAATTTAAATGAAAAGGAGATGTTTGTTTTATTGCTAGCTGTGAGGGGGCATAAGACTAAAATGTTAGGAAATAAAAAAAATAAAATGTAGGCTATTACCAAATTAACACATTTTATCCAACATGTAAACATATAAACAGGCAATAGTGGATTAGTTCCTGATGAGGAGTGCAGCTACAGGTTCAGTTATAGGCTAAAAATAGAAACGTTGTAAAGGCAGAGTGTGAGAAACAGAGATGATTCTAGGAAGGACATTATCCTGAATGTTTAAGGGCAAAGTTTAAACCACTACCATGTTAATATTATGCAAACCTTTTTACTGTCTCACTAGAATTGTCTACCTCAATAAAATGATAGCTAATGCTCCTCTGTTCAACGGTGGCACCACAACGCTATGGGTAATTGTCAACACCACTAAGGTGTTCTTAGTGGTGTTTACGGGCCAAAATCAAAAGATCCCACCTCAAAAAATTATTGTGTCTTTAAATGCAACAAGCATAAAAGTAATAGTTTAAAATGGGAGATTTGAACTGTAAGTGCATGTGTGTCATGTTGTACCTTAAAGGGTTAGTTCACCCCAAAATGAAAATGATTCCATTTTTTACTCATCCTCAAGCCATCCTAGGTGTATATGACTTTCTTCTTTGCTTCAGAAGGCCTTTATGAACCCCCTGGAGCCGTATGGATTACTTTTATGATGGTACCAGTCACTCCCATTATAAAGCTTGGAAGAGCCAAGATATTTTTTTTTAATCTAACTCTGATTGCTTATGGCTAAAAGAAGAAAGTCAAGTCAAATACAGTAGGATGGCTTGAGGGTGAGTAAATTATGGGATAACTTTTCATTTTTGAGTGAACTAACCCAAATTATATGTGAATGGTCTCAGTTGTTGCTGCGGCAACATTGCCATTGATACCGAAGGTGATGTCAGCATCTGTTTGAAGAGAGGCTTGTCATGGCCACCTGCCTCAAAAGATAGGCTTGAGACTGAAGAGAGGGATCAATGGTGGCCAGCCGGTCATTATCTATATAAAATCTGAATTCACTACAGTATATGTAGTACGCCCCTCTCCCCTCTCTAAATCACCCCATTGTGGGTTAGCCTTGGCAAGAGCATTGCAAAGCATTCACAGCCCAGGGCTAAAGCATGGCACCTAAATTATGTAATTAGGCTGCAGAATGTAGAACGAAATCCAGGCCATTTGCAAGATCTGCAAGACCGTTATCCTCCAGACTTTAACCGTATAATAACCTCTGAGTTTTTTTTCCTCCTTGACTCTCATCATACTATAAGAGCCATAAAAGCCTGATGAATTAAATATGATAGACAACAAAAACACACATGCAAAACATTTTTTAGACTTTGCCTAAAGCAGAAGTATCAAATAGCCTGCAGAATTTAGCTTCAACCAGCTCCAACAGACTTGCCTGAAAGTTTCCAGTCGCTGCGTCCAAATATCGAATATTTCCTTACTATATGGTATGTGAAAAACAGTACGCCAATAGACTGGAGTAGTATGTCCGAATGCATATTCGAAAAACAGTAGTGGAAAAGTAGTAGTAGTGGCCTACTACTTCTGGTGAGATTCTTATATACATTTACATTTATTTATTTAGTTTTACCAAAGTGTTTTACGATTGCTATATATGTCAGAGGTCGCACGCCTCTGGAGCAATTAGGGGTTAAGTGTCTTGCTCAGGAATACATTGGTGTCTCACAGTGGATTCGAACCTGGGTCTCTCACACCAAAGGCATGTGCCTTATCCACTGCACCACCTTACTATCCCACTTTACTATCCCCTGAGGCAACGGGAGAGGATTTGTGAATGAAAGTGAACTGATGCTGGTAGGTCATCTCATGAGACCGTAACAACATGGCGGATGTAGTACGTAGTACATGCATTTCAACCCACATTCATTCTATATATGGTCACAAAGTAAGTTCAAGTTCAAATGTAGTATACCTTCTCAGACACTATGCGATGCAAGCGAGTCTAAAGGCCTTGAATAGTTGGTTCAGGTGTGTTTAATTAGGGTTGGAGCTAAACTCTTCAGGACAGTCGCCCTCCAGGAGCAGATTAGGACACCTGTTGTCTAAATGTTCAATAAACTGTTTATTTATAATTTAAAAAAAATTTAATTTTCTGACTTTTATTTCATATTTCAGGCATCACAGGGTTAATAGCGGTATCTAGACTGGTGTAAATAAATATATCTTATGATTTGGTTCAACTTTTTATGTGTTTACACATATTCCTTTTTCTACTCGTGTTTTAGGGTCAGATGAGCCGAGAGTTGCTGCTGTCTGGCTGTCAATCACACAAAGCCCCCTCACTCCCCATCTTCATGCTCATTAACCCCTGAACCCCAGTGCGTGCAACCTGCCTCTCAGACTCCCTGTGGGACTATCCACAGTTTAAGAAGGGGGGCAACGTTTGATCATCACTTTCTGTACTTCCTTTCTCTCTTTCTTGTCCTCGTTTAGTTTTTTATTGGCTAGTGAGTTAAATATTTTTCAGACGTCTCACTACACACACAAAAAACTGACCCTGAATTATAATGCGAAACATGTGCCTTTTAAAGCAAGGATGTGCAAAACCTCAGTGAGTTTCTTTCTTCTGTTGAACACAAAAGAATATATTTTAAATAATGTTGGTAACCAGACAGTTGATGGCACCCATTGGCTTCCATTGTAGGAAAAAATATTAGGCCACTACTGAAATCAATCTGGATACCAACACTCCCGATCTGATATTTACAAAATATTTTCAGTTATACAGTATATTTATAAACATGTCAAGTTATTCTTTCTGCATCCACTTTCCTTAATTTCTCATGTATTTTGGCCTAGGGTTGGCATGTGAGACTGGGAGGGTGTGTTTGTGAGTGTTTTTTGGGGGGGGCAAGGGCTGAAAACAATGCTCATAAAATTCATTTCTATCACTGCATCAAACCAAAAGCTTCTAAAAGGGTATAAAAAGCAATCAAACAGATGAAAGGCATGCGTATAAATGTAAAAAACATGGGCAAAAATGCTCGATCAAGTGTTTATTTAGCCTATCTACACTGCTTAGCACAGATATTGGCATAAAATTAAATGAAATGCCCTTTTATTGTCACTATACACATGTACAATGAGATTAGCAACTTCTTTTCCAGTATCAACATGTAGAGACAACAACATAGAATTAAATAACCACCTAAATTCAAATAATCAAACAGTAGTGCAAAAGGAGAGGTAGATGTTATCAATATTATGAAAATATTAAATATTAAATGTTAAATATTGCACACTAAGTGGATATAAGAAAGTCCGGGGGTTGAGAAACAAGAAACAAGATGGCGGCGCGCATGGTCGCAGCGGCTCACAGCTCTTCTTTTCAGTACATCGCAGCTCTGAAAGCCACTCCTTTTCTCAGTCCACATTTCCACTGTTAAGAAGTGAAATGCAGGTCATTTTTGGGCAGAGAGGTTTTTGTTCATCTTTTTAGCATTTGTCCGCTACCCTTATAGAGAGCCCACCCACTCACCAACCATAACATGCTGACCCACACAAAAGATAGAGAAATGCAAACTAACCCACACACACTACACACCACCTGTTCACTCCATCTGCTACTCTGGCATTTCATAAAATGCCGCACATATCACACATAACAAGCACGCGTCGCCAACATATCGGACTTCACGCTAACAAGTCCATAAAATACACATAGGTTTGATTGCTGAAGGAAATCTCAGATTGGAACTGTGTGATAAAATCATACCCGGAGGCATGAGGAGGTCTTATAGGGTCAGGCATCTCCAAAGATTTCATTTTGGGGCGAGAGTACAGTACGCTCATCTACATGGACTCACTCGAGTAAGAACTAGAGTGGTATAATGGGTTTGGTGTTGTTGTTTTAGTCTATTCATCTTTGAACATAGTGGTACTTTAGTCAAGGCAAAACCTTTATGTGCCACTGTAGTGCAGCTAGACAATTCTAATTAAGGACTTAAGACACAAGAAGTGGACTTACTTAAAATCTGCTGTAAATATCAGATCAAGAGTTTTGGTAACCAGACCGTTGATGGCACCAAATAATCTCTGTAATATTATTATTTTTCCTACAATGGAAGTCAATGGGTGCTGTCAACTGTCTGGTTACCAACATTTTTTTAATTATGTGACCCTTGACCACGCAACCAATTTTGAAAATCTAAACATTGAGAAAACCACCTTTAAAGCTGTCCATTTATGTTCGTGATTGTGTTTCATTCACTCACAAAAATAAATGGGATAGTCCACCGTTTTTTATATTAAACTATGTAATTCCCTTAACTAAGACAAGTTGATCCATACCTCTCTCGTCTCAATCGCCTCTTCGACTCGGCGTAGTAATATCATCACTCGTGAAAAGTCCTCTCCCCCTCTCACTCTCCGGAGTGATGATATTACTGCGCCGAGTCGAAGTGCTCCCAAGCACTTGCTCGGTATTCCGCCATACAATATAGTTATCCACTTTACATGCTTAGAAGCGCAACGTTTTATTTTGTGTCATCGTCCTTGGTCGAGTTACAGTGCTCGAGTAACTGTATTTAAATAGGGAAAACGTGGAGGTGTTTGGTCGCTTCTCGGCTTGGCCCATATTGAATGAACTGGGCTAGTTAAGTGCGATCAAAGTGTCTCGCGCGCCAGAGCGATTGAGAAAACGATATAAATACTGTTCGTTTTCTCACACAAACCGCTCGTTTTATCATTACGAGTCATTAAATCATGTTTAATTTGGACTTCTCTGTGCATGCTTTTTGGTGGACCCCCTTAGCCTCCAGTGTATGACTGATAGACAACAACGGTTTGACTGAAAAATGTCAAAATTGAAAATACTGCGGAAACAAAGACACCTACATCTTGGATGCCCTTGAGGTAGGCTAAAACATATCAAAAATTAATTTCAAAGTGAACTATCCCTTTAATATGAAAAAATGGTGGAGTATCCCTTTAATATCCTGATGATTTTTGGCATAAAAGAAAAATCGGTAATTTTGACCCATACAATGTATTGTTGGCTATTGCCACAAATACACCCGTGCTACTTGTGACTGGTTTTGTGATCCAGGCAGGTCACATTTGTGTTCATCAGAAGAAAGAAACTCATACAGGTTTTTTCATTTTTGGGTGAAGTATCTCTTTAATTATTCCAAACTTTTAAGTGGACCTCATTTAATAAAATTCTATGATGTGACTCCTTTAATAACTAATAAAAGTAAGATCAGTTGAAACAGTCAATCACTTTAAACTGTGCGAATGTTATGGGCAGTTTATTTCAGGATGTACTCTTTAAATGTCTCTCCAAATGACCAGCCCCCACCACTCTTGAGACCTTCAGGCAGGACACAAGACCCAGGGGGCGAATCTCGACCCTTCGGCCCAGTTAATCTGTCTTTTCTAGCCTAAATTCCTCTTAGATTAAAGCAGGGTGGGACCCTGCCGACCGGGTCATGATAATATGCTGATTGGTCCCTTCCCCTGGGCATGCTGCTCAGCGGGCGGATAGGAAGTGTGAGTGATGGCATCTCAACTCACTATTTTGCTTTCCAATCACTGCGAGTTACATGCTCTCCCAGTAGATGCAGTCTTAGAAGATATGGTTCTATTTAGAACCAGAAATGGTTCCATCCCCCGCTTCATATATAGAACTCCAAAATGGTTCTAAATAGAACCATTTATTTTGGTAAAAGGTTCTATTGGCCAAGTATGGAGCCCCAGAGTTCTAAATAGAACCCAGAGGAACCCTTCTTTTAAGAGTGTATAGAACCTTTTAGGGGTTCCAAATATGTAGTGCTGATAGAACCTTTTAAGGTTCTATACAGAACCTTTTCTGCTAAAAGTGTGGATAAATTCACATTGTTGTACCCCCTTAGCCACAGTTCGGACTGTGAGTTGGACACAGAAAGTGGACACATGGAGTGCAGCCAATATCCCAAATGGCGCGAGGTCCAGATCCAGGCCCGGTAATTAAACTCCAGCAAAAGCTTTCTCATTCAGGGCTCATTTTAATGCTCCTATTGATAGCTATAAAAGTCTGCTGAGTGTCTATTATCTTGTGAAAAGTGATTGTAATGAAAAAGAGAGGGAGAGGGGGGAGGATAGGGAGAAGTGAAGGCAGAAGTGAAAGAGAAAGTAATGAGTGAAAGCAAAGCCCGCATTGGGGATGCAAGAACATGGCTGGCAATGAGCTCATACACATTGTTTCTTTTTGCGTAAGTTGACCCACTTGGTTAAATTCATTCTGAAGTGTAAGAAGGGAGAGAATGAAGCACAAGAGTGATCCTCAGTATATTCAGTTTAAAAATGTAAATCCGATGGTGAAAACTAAAGCTGAAGTGTGTAAATACTTTACCATTCCATATTTAATCTGCAGAGACAGCGACAGGGGCTGCAGAAGCTATCCAGATACTCAAGTCACTATTAAAAATGTATGAATGTCTTTAAATAATATAACAAAATCAAATCAGTGGTGAAGGTAGTTCTGAGATAAGCTCTCTGGAATCATTTGTTTGCAGTTGCCACTTTGATATTTTGCTGTTCAATGCAAGTGATTTTAGACATTTTTAACTGTGACTTGCCCAGAAATGTCCAAACTCCTTTTGGGGATGCTGTATTTGTTATGTTATGCTTGTAAATGTATTTTGTGCATCTCACTGTGATGCTATAAAAATATTATTTTAACTGTCACAACCAGCTGGGCTGCATTCAAAATAGCATACTATTAGTATAGACATGTTCATGACCCCAATTATACACACACACACACACTCACAGTTCATGAAACTCTAGATGGTGCAGGCTGATAGATCCTTAACTTAATCTGCTTGTAATCATATCATTCTCAGCTGATTGGTTTCTGTGTTATCAGTAGCCAATGAGCTCGCTGCTCAACCTTCAAATTCTTGGTTAGCATTTCCTCTAGCAGTCGCAGCACGCTTTCAGACACCCTCCACCTTCCCCAGCTCCACCTGTTTAAATCTGCATACCGTACATGCTCACAGCAGCGTGTGAGTGTGTATTGGCTGTAGCTGGTCTCTGTATTGCTCTGCAGCAGCAGCGTAGCAGATCTATTCTGCCAATACCAAACATATAAACATTGTCATATCCATTATTACCATGTCAAACACTCAAAGAGTTGTCATGATACACACAAAGAAAATAATTGCAAATATTAAAGAAAATATATAAAGAAAATTATAACAAATTAACCTGGTTGTGACAGTGTCACGGTTAAGTGTTATCCATGACATTTTTAAAATAGTAATATCCTATACTAGACCCAAACTAATCTTGACAAACGATATATTATTTGAAAGCTTACAATTTCTAGTTTTCATATTTGATCTCGTAATTCTGAGATAATTAACTCATTAATTCAGAAAAAAAGAGCAAAAACTTTTTTCCATGAAAAATTGTCTCATTATTCTGAGATAATTAACTCGTTAATTCAGAAAAACAGAGCAAAAACTTTTTTCCATGAAAAAATATCTCATAATTCTGAGATAACTAACTCGTTAATTCAGTTAAACAAAGCAAAAACTTTTTTCCATGAAAAATTGTCTCATTATTCTGAAATAATTAACTCGTTAATTCAGAAAAACAGAGCAAAAACTTTTTTCCATTAAAATTCTTCTCATAATTCTGAGATAATTAACTTGTTAATTCAGTTAAACAGAGCAAAAACTTTTTTCCATAAAGAATTATCTCGTACATCTGAGATAATTAACTCATTAATTCAGAAAAACAGAGCAAAAACCTTTTTTCCATGAATAATTCTCTCATAATTCTGAGATAATTAACTCGTTAATTCAGAAAAACAGAACAAAACTTTTTTTCCATGAAAAATTATCTTGCAATTCTGAGATAATTAACTCGTTAATTCAGAAAAACAGAGTATTTTTTTTCTTCAAGTGAATGCAATACGCTTCCATAGAAAGAGAATGTCACTGTATTTTTTTTCTTTGGTTAATAAATAATACAGCTCCCCTGTGCTCCGACTATATCCTGCTCCGACTTTCCCTTGCTGCAACCAGCGTTGTATCTTTTTTCTATCTGTCAATTATGTGGTAGATCATTTTCTTACAGAGAGAAAGAGAGAGAGATGGTAAAAGAGAGAGGAAACCTGCAGGCAAGAGGCGATGAATGTTATCTTTCTCTTCCCACAATAGAATGTCTCACTCCCTTCCACAAAGCCTC
Source organism: Pimephales promelas (assembly GCF_016745375.1). Next base: position 4,965,352 of record NW_024121288.1, on the reverse strand, counting down.
CTTTGTGATCAGCTGAATGGGCAGATGTTGTGTTGTTGTAGTTGTTTTCATTTACTAAAGGTGCTTTTTGTCCTGTAATTGTTTCTCTTTCCACTTACATCACATGTATAAACAGCTGAGCTTTTCTCAGACCCCCACATGACATCCCAATTGCCTCTGCCTCTGACGGAGCCAGCTAAGGAGAATCACATACTGGTGGAATATTAAGGTTGTTCCTAAACCAGATACTCAAGTAAAAGAGAAAACAGGACAGACTTTCCTATACAACGACCAAAATGCTCCAGAAGTTTATATAGTGTAGAGAAGAAGAACAGAGAGAGAAAAAAAAACAGGAGCATATGTCAAACATATGAGGCTCATCATGACCCCTTCCTACAACAGTAACACAGAAACAAAACAGATCTAACACTGCCCCCCACTGGACAATATAAGCAGTGCATGCAGTATCACATGGGAAGCACTGCCTGGCACTATCATGACCTCCATAAACCCTGAATAAAGAGAGACTGGAAACATACTTACAAATAGCTAACAGATAATTCACACCGAGTTTCATATTTAAATCAAGAACGAAAGAAAAAGGGTTCATTAGGGTCATATATATGAAGCATATGGTTCTTTACTCAACTCCAAAGAACCTTTAATTCTAAAAAAGGTTCTGTAATGACAAGAAAGAACCCTTTTGGCACAAAGGTTCTTTATAGGCTATTATTCATTCATATATTACATTATTCTGCAACATTTTGTAGTTGTAATCAAATTGTTTATTAAACTGTTGTAGTATCTTAATATCACATTTTAATCATGCTTGACATGCTTGACAAATCACATTTTTGGAGGAGAAAAACTGAAATGGCACTCTTCGTGTGATATTGCTCAACTACATAAAATGACATAAATATATACATTTTCTAACCCCCATATCTTGAATATTGTGATCATTCACATGCATTCATAAATACATTTTAGGGTCTTGATGTTTGTCAATAATATGAAATATTTAATCCGGAAAGGACAAAACAAATAATGAATGAAGCCAAAAGGTTCCATTTAGAACCTTTTTTCTGGTTACAAAGATACAAAGATGTAATATTATTATAATTTAAAATAGCTGTTTCCTATTAAAATATATTTTCAAATGTAATTTCTGTAATGGCAAAGCTGAATTTTCAGTCTTCAGTGTCACATGATCCTTCAGAAATCAGCATGTATTTGAAATACATTTTGATCAATTTAATGCATCCTTGCTGAATAAAAGTATTAATTTACTTTTACTGACCTCAAATTTTTGAATGGTAGTGTAAGTATAAAGTATTATTTTGAACAGTAACATTACTGTGTTTGTCATATAGTCGAATAGCTGCAGCATTTATTCATTGTCCAAACTGCCCTTTTATCAGGAAGTGTAAAGGCCAACACAGACATTAATAAACAGCAGGGCAGAGGGAAAAATGACCAAACGTTTCCTGTCATTGTAATGCACATCACTCGAAACTCTATTCGGCTTCACATGTCTCCTAGTGTTCAATGGCAAAAACAAACAATGTCATGGGATATTTTTATCCCAGAGAAACTATGTTTCTGTAGTATTAAAGTCACCATCAAGTCCTTCTCGGAAAAGGCGGAGAGCCAGGCTAACTAGTCCTGACTCTTTAAATCCCCATCACTATGTGTTTAGACTGGCTAAGTGTGTTTTGAGTAAAAAAATAAATGTAAAAAAATTTCTAGAAATGATGTCTAGTATAATTGCTGCTTGATTTAAGCTCCATTCTAATGTACAACTTTTATTTTGATAATAAAGTCTCTGCTCATGACTACTAATATAAATGAACAACATTTAAGTTTGTAATAATGTGTTTCATAACGCTTCTGCGAGTGTGTTTGTCAGTTTGTGGAAGGAGGAAGCGCATCATAGGCTGGTGTGACCTCACCGCCTCGATCTGTCACCCTCCACATCTGTATCAATAAACGCTTCCTCCTGTAACCATCGATAGCCATCTCTATCTCACCCACACAATGGGGACTTTCCTGCAAACTTTCCTTTCCTGCTGACTGTCCTTAACTTCCCTGACCTTTGGATTATTTAAGAAAATAAGATCTGTGACTAATAAAAGCTTATGATTCTTAAAGTTTTGTACATCTAACAATCTTCACAAACTGAACAAAACTATGAATTTTAAAGTGTAAATACAATTGGCAGAAGTCAAAAGCTAAACGTAGGCTATAAACGAACTACACCATAGTCACATGACTTCAACATCACCATGCGTCCAACTACTCCTTCAACATTTTCCCCGAATAATAGTTTGCAAGAGCGCGATTGTAAACAAAACGAGGCAGTGAACGCAAACTAGTAAGTACATGTTCGTGCCACCTTTTACATAAAAGCTTTAAGAAAAAATCATGAGTAGGGTAATACTGATTTTTATATCGTAGAAATGAAATGTGAACATGTCTTCAGCTTGTGTTCACCACAGACCTTATTTCAGCCATTTAACTATTTAAAAAACCCACTGACTTCAGGACGATGGAACCGGAAGTGAAATGCTAACTTTTTGCCTAGAAAAACACGTCATCCCTGCATCTATGATGTACGGAAGCCCTGAACCGCAACGTAATTAAAAAAAAAATAAAAATCAGGCATTTCAAGATTAAAGTCGAAATATTGAGGTTAAAGTCGAAATATTGAGATTAAAGTAAAAAAATTACGAGATTAAAGTCGAAACATTTCGAGATTTAAGTCGAAATATTGAGGTTAAAGTCGAAATATTGAGATTAAAGTCGAAATACTGAGATTAAAGTCGAAAAATGTCTAGATTAAAGTCGAAAAATTACGAGATTAAAGTCGAAACATATTGAAATTAAAGTCGAAAAAATTCTAGATTCGATTCGAAAAATTTCGAGATTAAAGTCGAAACATTTCGAGATTAAAGTCGAGATTTTTACATTTACATTTTCGACTTTATCTCGAAATGCTAGATTTTTATTAATTTTTTAACAGATTTTTTTTTTTACGTTAAATTATGGATAACATGTGATGACGTGTTTTTGGGTACGAGGGCGGGACAACCTGCCACTCACTTTTGTGTACGGGAGCCCTGAACCGCAACATAAAAAAAAAAAATAGCATTTCAAGATTAAAGTCAAAATATGTCTAGATTAAAGTCTAAACATTTCGAGATTAAATTAGAAAAATTTCAAGGTTAAAGTCGTTTAATCTTTAATCTAGAAATTTTTCGACTTTAATCTCGAAATGTTTCGACTTTAATCTCGAAATGCTAGATTTTTATTACTTTTTTAACAGATTTTTTTTTTACGTTGCGTTTCAGGGCTTCCGTAATTACGGATAACATGCGATGACGTGTTTTCCGGTACGAGGGCGGGACAACCTGCCACTCATTTGTAGGCCAAAACAAAGAAGCATTTTAGCACTTCAGCTTTCATCGTCCCGAAGTCAATGGGTTTTTTGAATGAGTTTTTGGTTAAATGACCGAAATAAGGTCTGTGATGAACACAAGCTCTGCAGCTCAAGTTCAGATATGGTGGGACCAATGACAACAGACTGACCAATCAGAGCAGAGGAAGCTCGCAGAAAGGAGGGGTTTAGAGAGACTGAAAACCTTATCGAGAGATTCAGACATTATGAGAAAAGAGGTGATGTGCAATGAATATTTTGAGAAAATAAAAGTGTTTTTTTATTGGATGCATGTAATTCTATTATAGGAGACCTCCAAAACAAATAAGCTAGCATAATAGAGATAATTTGTACACTTTTCCCATCAACTCAATCAACTGAAATCTTACTTCAGTGAATAATCAATATGTTGTTTAACTGCACATTACTGTCTGCAAATGTAATCAGTACTTTAAGATTAATGTTTTTTTCATTTAATCATAAATTTAACATTAAAATAAGCATGCAAAAAGGATGTTTTCTAATTTTTAAGTGTTGAATATGTTAGCAATCTTATGGCTTTCTTAACTACTTTTATGGGGATTTTAAGATTTTTATTTTTTATTTTTTTGCTGCATTACAGAAGTTGTCTACCACTGTATAGAAAAAACTGCGTAAAGATTCTTTAGCTAATGCTAGTGCTTTAAAATGGAATTTGTGGGAGTGTAATCGAGATAAAAAGCAAGCAGAGAGCAGTCGTGGTGTGACACAGTGAACAGAAACTGTGGAGGAAACTAGAAACCGTGAGAAAAACAAACACCGAAAAAATCACTCTACTTCAGCTTTAGAGAGTAAAACACGGCTCAAGCCATGCGTCTACATGTGATCTGTCATACCTCTGTTTTTTTACCCTCTCACGGCTGTTTGTTTTCTGCTGACCACTACTAGACTGAGGTCAAAGATAAAGCCAGCGCGAACAGCTGCCAAAAACACTGACACGCACTACAAGCACACAGCGCTACAGTAAATGAAGGACACAGTTTAATGTAGCAAGATACTGCAGCATTGACAAATTTGACAAGGTGCTTCCTAGTATATCACGGCATGGAAAATAATGTTTAGATATATATAGTAAATAAATATGTGTGCAGCTGACCGTATTAGAGAGCTAATCCCCAGGGCCAAAACACTTCCTTCTGATTTGCTAGATCAACAGAGAGAAACAATTGAGTCAACACATTATTTAAATCAATGTATTCGTTCAGGTAATACATAAAAAAAATATTTTGTTTACTTCTTACCCTGCATGTAAATGTACTTGCATTTCACTATTCACTGTGATTTTTTTTTTTACAAGCAGCCCATTGAGAAAACCCATTAAAATCATTACATTCTGTCTGAGTCAGAGGGGTTGAGCTAAAGTTGAGTTAAAGTGACTATATTTTAGTTTTCAGTAAATAGTTGTTATAGTTAATTGTTAACAATCTGTTCTAAAAATGGAGTCAGCTAAATGCAATCCTTAATCCCTAAAAGAAAAATTGTGTTCTGCCTGTACATTTGTCTGTCTCAAATTCTTTCATAAGTGATAAGGGTGTAATATGGCACATAAGCTCCAGCTATTTCACATTCTTTCAAGGTACGAAATACTTATGGAGGCTATTCAATATGTGAAACATTTTACCATGCCTTTTCAAATGCCTTTTATTTACAGATTTATTGATTTACTCTCGTACTAGGCCAATAATTTCTGCGAAAAAAGCAGATTTTATAGTGACAAATTACCCAAAATCTATGAAATTCTATGAATAATGTATGGAAATAAATGATGAACTTAATTATGAATCATTGCTGTATAATAATGTAACAAACCGTTTCAATAATTATTATGTGAAATGATTTTTGAAAGAAATTTCAGAATTTCTCCTACATTTTTTTCAGAAGGTATTGTACTTGATTTCCAATATTTTTACTCTCCGTGATTTCCAGCTAAGTAGTAAAATTATGCAAGAAGTGTGAAAATATTTATGTGTAGGCTATTTATTTATTATATATGACATGTCTGTCATCTCATTTGATTTGTTAATTGTGTGTAGCCTACAGAATCTACAATAGTGTGAACAGTTTTAAGAGAATTTAAAGGGTGCCCATATTGAAAAACCATGGTTGATTTATTGACAAAAAAGTGCGATGTTGAAAGGTTGACATCACGTCAAATTGCCAGTTCGCTGGTGGTTGCCCTGTTACAATTCATTATTCATTATTTCACATTTAAGCAACATAAAACAATCCATCATCATAGCCTGATCATAGCCCAGACCCAAGCACGTCCACCACGTCCACTCACAAACACCCTCACTACTAGAAGCCAACACACTTTCGATTTCCATGGCAACCTCTGTTTGAATCTGGGCGTAAAGTGGGAATATCGGGAATATCCCGGACTCGCGCAAAAATCCTCTCCAGCCGAGCCGACATGATTAACGATGGGAAATGAAGTCTCACAGCTGCCTCACGTCAAAACGAGCAAATGTTTCCAAGAAGAAATACTACAATTTATTTAAGTTGTTGTTGACATACCCAAAACATACCTTAATTATAAAAAAATATACTGTATTTAAACTATATTGATCCACTATGAGGGTCCTACCTGAGTAGGCTGTCCAAGCGACTAAATCCCGTGAGAAGAAATAAGCGCGAACGTGAGGTAAACAAGTTCGTGTAGTTTAATCTTAACGAACAGCGCGTGAAGCGTGTAGCTACTCACGCTGTCCAGAGGCGTCTGCGTATGCCCACCTCTTTTACTTTCAAAGCAGAGAGAGAATAATAAACCCTCCTGTCCTTGTTTTCACAGTACCAGAGTAAAGTCTTACAGCAGCTGATAGTTAATGAAAAATCAACAGTCAGTAATTCTCTCCTCAACAAATCAACAGCCAGACACGTCAATGAATCACTGTGACTTCACTCGCTGCCGCTAATCGAAATGTGAAACCTCGTATGATTGATTCTTTTGTCAGAATGATTGATTGAGTTATCTTTAAACAAATGACATTAGTGTCAATTTCAAAGAGTAAATTTACAGTTAGCCTACCTTAGAAACGAGTTTAAACAGTCTGATAGCCTATATTGATGTCCTTGTTTTGTTTTATTTGATTATGTTCTTAGTTTACAGTTTTGCCAATATAAAATGTGAAAAAATTTATCATAATAGTGTCAAACTTTATGTAATGTCAAGGGTTAATTTCTCAAAAATCTCACTTTTTCATTACACTTCAACAAAATCAGATTTTATTCATTAAAATAAATGTAATTAAAAATGGTTTTAAGGTTAAAAATATTAGATGATACTTTGAAACAAACACACAACAAAACTGCTAAAGAAAACACATTTGTGTTACTTGGACTCGATAGTTACAGTAGATATAGCTTTTGTGACAAATTACATTTTTAAAAAATGTAACTCATTTGTTCATTTAGGCTACACTCTAAAAAAAGAGATTAATTATTAATAAGAAAGATCATATTTTTCATAGAAAAAAATGCAATTTTTCATGTTAAATGAACAATAAAACAAAACCTTTCTTTCCAATTTGTTTATAAATATTTTTAAATATTTCAAATAAATAATAAGTAATATTTAAAAAATAACATCAATAAATTACATTAGATTCACTTTTAACAATAAATTACACTAGCTTCACTTTTATTTGTAAGTTTATTTATTCATTTATTTATTTACAACAAAAAGCGAGGACTTTTTGTCGTAAAAGGGGTCGAAAAGGTTGAAAAGCACTGCTCTGCATTGGATATACTTATTTAACACTAGAGGGCGCCCTGTAGCCATGCATTTTTGGATGATTGACCATAATGCTAACCAAATATTCACTAATTATCCGACCATGCCATGGAGTGGCTCTAACAGCCCATGATTTCTTTCTTATTGTTCATAACTTTTTTTGTCCTTGCTGGAAATCTCAGTTGAAGAAGGGCATGTTGTGGTCGGCTTTGTCACTTTTGGCTCTGCTTTTCCCTTTTCCTCATCTTCTTATCTTTACTTACTCATTCTCCCATTGTCATAGCTGATACTGAATTTGGAAAGTCTGTATTACAAATATCAGTTAGGGGGAAAATGTCATGGCATAAGATTATGCTGCAAGATTACTAACTTAAACTAAACAATCTGCTCAAACTCCAGTGGCTTACCTTTAAGTCACTCAATGGTCTTGCTCCTTCCTCTCTCTCTCTGACTTACTTTCTCCTTATATTCCTCCTCAAACTCTCCGATCTTCTGGCTGTGAACTCCTCTGTGAGCCGAGATTGTCTTTCGTCTATGGGTGGCAGGTCTTCTTCCCTTATAGCCCATATAGAGATCTCTTCCCCTGGCTCAGGACAACAACCAAGCTGCATGAATTTAAGTCTAAACTCAAAACCGATTTGTTTTAACAGTATTATCATTCATTCTTAAACATTTTTCATAACTCTGTATTACAGTCATAATGTAAATTTAGGTACCTTTAGTCCTTTGCATCTTTACTTCAACTGCCCACCTTCCATGCTGTCTGTAAATAGTGTTGTTTCTTGTTTCTGTTTTGTGTGTTTTCTAAATGTAATCCGATATGCAACTGCAGTCTCTCATTTTCTTGGACTGGGCAAATGTCTACTGTCCATACTGCACTCATAAAAAAATTATTTTGTGGTGAAGTAAATACAACAGAAAAAATCCCAATGTAATTTACATGAAAAAAGTTAGTTCAGGCAAGAATTTAAAAAAATAAAGTAAATTCTATAGTAGTACTCAATTCAATCGTGTAGAAATGAAAGCGTAAATATCAACATTATATATACTTTATAACTTTTCTGATACTGGTGTTCCCATCATGCACTGGGCTATGGATAATTAATTAGGTTTATTTTTCACTGTTTTCCATATGTATTTACACTATTTTATCATTGCTTTTGTTGTTAGGATTATTAATTTGCCATTTTGTGACATTTGGAGTTAATTTTCTACTTAAAATGACACATTCAAACACAAAAACGATCTATCAAACATTACCGTCATTGTGTATTGTCTGCCAAGTATTGAGCTTTGCGTTCACACAAGATGAAGATGTGATGACACACAATATAAGTATTGATTACTAAAACATTTCTGAGTAAATCATATACTTGAAAAGTTTGGTCTAATTCAATGTTATATTGTTTGAGTGAAATGTTGTACAAAGAAAAATTCAATTAAATAGAATAGATATTACTTAACCTTTATTTAGCTAAATAAAAATTACTTAATTTCTTATGTTAACTTAGTTAAGTAATAGTTTACTTAATTCTATATGTGAAATTTACTCAAAAAATATCAGTGCAAAAAACTTGCCTTAAAAAAATTAAGTAAATTTTACTCAATGTTTTTTTACAGTGTGTGTGAACTGATTGTTTGTTCTTTACTGTTACAGTATTGTGAGCTTGGGAAATGTGCTATATAAATTAAACTTATTATTAGAAGAAACCGGTTTTCATGAAGGTTTTTTATTTGCGATCCTCCTCATGCATTACAATGAGATTACATATTTTTCATTGCAGGACTACAAACTTTTGTAAACAGTCAAAAAAAAAATGCCATTGGTGTGTCCCAAATTGCGTACTTATGCACTATTCTGTTACATTTTGCAGTATAAATAGGGCGAGCGTGTTCCAAATAGAAACTACTAGAAAAGTGAAGTGTACATGTAACGTGAGAAACAACTCATGTCTTGTTCTCAGACAAACCGCAGACAGACAAAGATGTGGAAGTACATGTCAAACTTAAGATGTGCAAAGATGAGTTGTGAAATCACCAGGGGATGTGTTTGCCCTCCCAATCTAAAAGACTTCCACTGTGTTTCTCGGTGAGGCTCGTGATGACTTCCATCATACCGCTGACACTCTCAGCTGTCGTCAGGGGAGCCTGAGGGTGCCGTGAGGAAAATCACAAACGTGAGGATGCCAAAGAAAGCAGAGCACTGAGATGAATATAAAAACACATTTGGAAAAAGCACTTTTGTATTACCTCTGGGCCTCCCATTTCTGTCGCGACCCATCCTGGATGGAGAGACATAACTAGAATGCCATCTTTTTTAAAATCCTCCGCCAAGCAGCAAGTTAACATGTTCAGTGCAGCCTGAAGTGATTTAGGAGTAAAATAAAGTCTGTGGTGAATCGTTCATGTTTTGTATACTATAGGTTACAGTAAAAGCCTTGAAGAAGCACCGTACCTTGCTGACCCGATAGGGGTACATTGGAGAGATGAGGAAATTTTCAGAGCATCTAGTGATGGATGACAGCAGCGTGGAGACATTGACGACAGCCGATCTACTGCAACACATGCTTGTCTGATGAGGAAACTGAGCTGCAGCCTTACACAGGAGCGGGTGGAAACTCTGAAAATAAATTAAAGTCAATTACTGTAAAAGGAAAGCGTTACATCATAACGGTTTCACGGCACTTTGTTGCTCTGTATTATTTTGCCTTGTTTTACATTACAAATATCTCAACATTCTTAAAGTGGCCCTATTATACTTTTTCCAATTTTACATTTCATGCAGTGTGTAATTTAGTAGTTTGTGAACGCAAAGTTTTAAAGATCAAAGTGCACAACAAATAAAGTTATTGTTTCCCTAAAAGAAAGAATCGATTCTGAACCGGCGAAACCAGTCATCAGCAATTCCTGTCTCACTTCCTATAACATACCGACGTAAATATTGCAACAAATGTGCATAATGCCAGCCTGTGGTCTAATGTGTAGTTTGACCCGTCCTCAAACACTAGCTGAAGCCTGGAAGAGTTTGGTTTGTGTTGTCAACATGTCAAAAAGATGCTGTTTTTTAACTGGTTTAGAGAAACTGAATCTTTGAATGAACAGTGTTCAGACTCTTTAGTGCAATGTATTTTAAGAGATAATTTAAGTGTGTTTTTTTTTAAACCTATTGTAGGAGATCTCCAAAACAAAATTAGGAACCTTTAAATAGCATAATAGGGACACTTGAAATCAAGATTCATTATTTTGAGAAGCAAAATGACTAGTCTTTCAAGTCTAGTTCTCTGAAAAATTATCAAAATAAAACTGAATTTATGCTCAAAACAAGAAGAAAATATCCGTGGGGTTAGAAAAATAAACTTAATTCAATCGGAAAACAAGATTATTTTTACCCCACAGACCGATATTTTTTCTTGTTTTGAACATAAACTGATTTGAACACATTTTATATTAAGTAATTATATGATATTTATTTTTTTTATATCTGTGGTGGAAAACAAGACAAATACACTCACCTAAAGGATTATTAGGAACACCATACTAATACTGTGTTTGACCCCCTTTCGCCTTCAGAAATGCCTAAATTCTACGTGGCATTGATTCAACAAGGTGCTGAAAGTATTCTTTAGAAATGTAGGCCCATATTGATAGGATAGCATCTCATTTTCATGTTCAAGAAACCAATTTGAAATGATTTGAGCTTTGTGATATGGTGCATTATCCTGCTGGAACTGGAAGTAGCCATCAGAGGATGGGTACATGGTGGCCATAAAGGGATGAACATGGTCAGAAACAATGCTCAGGTAGGCTGTGGCATTTAAACGATGCCCAATTGGCACTAAAATTTACCAAGAAAACATCCCCCACACCATTACACCACCACCACCAGCCTGCACAGTGGTAACAAGGCATGATGGATCCATGTTCTCATTCTGTTTACGCCAAATTCTGACTCCACCATCTGAATGTCTCGACAGAAATCGAGACTCATCAGACCAGGCAACATTTTCCCAGTCTTCAACTGTCCAATTTTGGTTCCTAATAATCCTTTAGGTGAGTGTAAGTAAATCATTTGTTGCAAGTGTTGAAGGTTCACGCACTTTTGCGACGAGCATGGGTCCTACAACATTAGTCGTGAACACGTCCACCATCTCCCGTTTTCCTGTCTCTGCCAGAGATCCTGGGATGTTCACACCAGCATTGTTGATGATCAGATTCAGGCCTCTGCCATTCAGTTTGGCTTCCACCAGTTTTGAGGCGTCTGCGATACTAGCCTGACTATTAGTGTCTTTTGAAAAATGAAGTAGAACAAAGTTATATGACTGTCCTAATGAAGAGAATCATGAATCAACCATGATATTACAGCACTGTCCATTATTTTATGAATCTCTTACCCAGTTGGACAACTGTGATCACATCATGGTGCTTCTGAGCTAGTTTCTGGAGTTCCTGAAATACAAGCAGACGCACCTGCTTCTCAACTTCATATATACATCTTCATAAAACGACAAATCACACATTACATCCAGTACAACAACAACAGAGTTGCCCAACTCGTTTCAGTCCCACAATGACTCATCTAGTCTTTGTAAAACTTGAATAGATGGTACAAAGTTCAACAGATGGTACAAATGTCAATCATATATATCGAAAACTTGGTAAATAGCATTAATTAAGGGAAAATCTTGACATCATCTAATTTTTAACAGTTTCAGCAATTTGTTTACATTAGCATTTGGCATCATTATGAACTGTACATTTACTTACTAATTGAAATCTAGCTAAAATTAGCTAAAATAGCTAAAATTAATTTATATATTATAAACAAACATGAATTAACAATAGAATATTTACAAATTAGCCTTTCTTTACAGACTTCTCATGGCTTGTTACCTGTGCTCTTGGTCCATTTGGGTCTCTACAACCAGCAAAGATGTGAAGTGGAAATGAGGGTGAATCAGCCAACTGGCGAACCAGCTCAAGTCCAATTCCACGGTTTGATCCGGTCACCAGAACACTGTCGAACATTCTAGAGGACATTTTCAGAGGCTCATCTGTGACCTACACACTACAATGGACGCATGCACTGCACCTGTATGTTAGTGTGTATGTATTGGATGTGTGGGAGTCATCAGTGTTATGGAGTAATGAATGTTTACTACGTGTCACTGCTTACGCTTCTGAGTCCCTCCCAGGCTTGAAAGCCTTCTTCTTCCTGGACAGAGAGAAAATATTGACATTTATTTATTTAGCAGGTGTTTTATGCAATAAATCTTGCAAATGAGACATGCCGTATAAAACTAAGATAAACAGGTCACATTTCAGATGTCTTCAATTTCTCATTGTCATTCTGTTACAATGCATTCATTTAAATGCAAATGTTTTTCTCTCATTTAAGTTTGACTTATAAAATACTTTAAAATACTCTGTCTCAGATCCATATACATCTATATTGTGGACTTTCTTTTTTCATAAGAATGAATGAATTTAAGACAAATTCATTTTTGTTTTAACACTGATGATTCCACCACGTATACAGTTTCATTTTCAGAGGGAAGCTGTTAATTAACCGCAAACATAGAGGACCTTTAAAACGAGAAATCCCTGTTAAACGCTAAAAAAGTGAACCACACAAGAACTGAGTGGAGTAATCACTGTTGAGTAAGCACTTCAAAATATCTAAACATCCTTAAAACAAGTAAACAAGACTAATTTTTACTGTATTTCTATAATTAATAGAGCCTTGGCGAAAATAACATTAAATGACTTTTCAAAAAATTTTCCAGTCCCATTTTGTTTTATGAATGTTTATATATTGACTAATATGAACTCATATTGTTAAGTAACTATGCAGCTAAACACTACATAGTTATCTTAAGGTATGCTCACCATTGAGGGATCCCCGAACATTAGTTTTGGTTCACTTCCACCATCTTTTTCCCATTTTTGAATCCTGGATTCTCAAACCAGCATTGTTGATGATCAGATTCAGGCCTTTGTTTCTCAGCTTGACTTTCACCAGCTTTAAAGACTTTCAGTGCCTTTGCTTGTAAAACTGCAAAACATGTAAACATTTTAGGAGATTTATGCATGTCTGCATAAACTACATGATTTGCACGTGTATCTTGTCACAAAACACTATTAATTTACAGCAGAGAAGCAGAACTAGTTTCAGTGTCACAATGACATGTTATGAATGAAACATGATATAGATGCTAGGAAGATAAGATTTTGATCTACATCATAATGCAGGCATGTCATGAATGTACTAGAGAAAACTAGTAAAACTAAACCAGACCCAACCTTTATGGGGAAAGTAATGCATCTTCAAAGCTTTGGATTTGGAAATGAGGGCGATTCAAACGACTGGTGAACCAACTCGAATTGTGGTCCACTCTTTGATCAGAGCGAGAAGTTCAGTAAATGTTTAACAAGTGCCATCGCTTGAGAGTCCCTCCCTGAGTCTACAAAAGCCGTTTCATCTCCGACTATAGAGTAACAACTAAAAGCTTTTTCCAGAACATGCAGGTGCAGTGTAAAAATGCATATGCTTTATCTAATCAATAGAATTGTGACAACAGATTACAAGCAAAATACAAAATAATTAATCAATTTTTTCCTTAAAAGTTAACCATTTAAAATGAGTAAAGTTTATACAAAAAATGTAACAAAAATAACAGGCAGACGTCAAAGATTAATTAAGAACTCTTTATTTTATATTACCAACATTGAAGGCACCTGATGTTAACAAGCAGAATCACTGAAGGAGAAAGCTGTAATTTTAAAACAAACCTAACACAAACACCGATCAGACTTACATGTATGTTATTTTGGTTGTTGTTGTAAACTTTACTCATTTTAAATGGTTAACTTTTAAGGAATTACTGTTATGCTGCCATTTTCTTAGTCAGTGTTGGTACAACAATCCACAGTATCACATAAAAATATCTACATCCTTAAAACGAAATAAATTTACTTGAAAGGCAAAATTGTGTAGGATTAGATTGTGTTTTCACAGAATATATCTTTTAATGAGAGAAAGTATTTTTAACAAAAACAAAAAACAAAAATAAAAAATGATAAAAAAAAATAGTCTAAAACGTTTGCAAAAAGTTAGATTTAAAGAACTGACTATATTAGTGTATTTGATTCTGACGGGAGGACATTACACAAATCACAAGATGCTGACAGTATACTGCAGAAGTGAATACAATTAGACACTATGGCCACTAGGTGGCAGACCAGAATCACTTATGTCACCAGGGAAAAAAAAAGAGGTTACCCGCTGCCCCCGCCCCCACACCCCCACTCCAACAAGTATCATTGGAAAAGAACCTGGAGTTGAGCAAACTTTTTTTTTTCAAGTTTAAGGTCAAGGTCATCTGTAAATCAACACACTGATCTTTTATCACACTCAAACACAAGAGACACAAAACAGACTATAACTGACTCTTTCTCATACCTGTTCACAAGCACTCACAACAGAGAAAAAACACAAAACAGCCTGTCCTCCTCTCAAACTAGGACAAAGAGCAGCTGATAGAGACACGTAACCATGGCGACCAGGTGACGTCTCACATTCCAGCTTGAGCTCTCAGATTTCAGATAGGAGGCCGGTGGCCAATATTCATGTACTTCCATCATACTGACTAAAGCGATGCCAGTCTGTGGCGAGGTGGCGAGGGCTCATAGACCAGAAAGAAAATCATTAAAATCAGCTGTTAAGAGAAATGGAGTGTTTAGGCCAGGCACAGGTGGGCATACTAAAATTTCCCACACATGTTTGCCATGTCATGACTAGTCAGCGATCAAGTGCTTCCCTGTTCCTTGGTCTGTTCTTATAAGTTGTGTGACATCACAGACGGCATTAGCCTCAAGCTAGAGGCCAAGTGTACCATGACCGGGAATACTTTTTTTCCTAGTTTAAGCTAAAGCCTGTGGAATGCTGGGTAGGCAACTGAGAGGCTGGCGGCTTGGGTCTGGTAACCTGCTGAGGGATGTGGGAGAGACAGGGGAATGTAAAGTCCTCCAAGCGGAGTGTACCAGCTCGTCTGGTAGCATTCCTCACACATAAATGCGCACACACCTCGAAAAACCACGCAAACATTCCACATCTCTTCCTCCACAACCTGTACGTCTGTTCCATGTGTGGAGCGCCACAGACGTAATGCTCATTGCTGTACTAGGAGTAACTAATTATTTATGTATAAATGTATATATACAGTATATATATATATATATATAGGGCTGTCAAACTGTTTATCACGATTAATCGCATCCAAAATAAAAGTTTGTGTTTACATAATATATGTGGGTGCACTTTGTATGATTATATGCATAAATACACACACATGCATGTGTATTTAAGAAAAAAACAATTATTTATATATAAAATAATTAAAACGCATTGCTTACTTTTAGAATGCATTTATTAACCCTTTATTTATTTAATTTATTAAGCATTTATTTAATGATGGATGGAATTATGATTTATGATTTTTTGGGATAAAAAATCTGTGGTACCATTCACCCCTATAATAAAGCTTGGAAGAGGCAGGATATTTTATAATATAAGATTTTTTTTGGCTGAAAGAAGAAAGTCATATACACCATAATTGTCTGAATTATGGAATAATTTCATTTTTGTATGAACTAATCTTTTAAAATGGTTATTCAAAAGTAGTTTGATGCTGCCATTGTGGTCATACTGATTGTATTTGTTGTGTCACATCAACGTCAATCCATTTTCTAAGAAGATATTTTTGTCTGTCCAGTGTCCACATGTTGTGTTGATTGTGGTCCCAACATTTCATGCACCTTGCACGCACTAACCCATGACCCCTTTAAAGGGATAGTTCACCCCAAAATGAAAAATTTGTCATCATTTACTCACGCTCACCAACTGTTTGATAACCAACATTCTTATGTATTATCATATGTATTTTTTGTGTGTTCAACAGAAGAAACAACTTACTCAAGGGTGAGTGGTGTTTTTTTTTTTTTTGGGTGAACTATCCCTTTAAGTTTCTCTGACAACTGCTTCAAAATTACAAATGAACCTTTTGAAATGATTTCTATCTGTAATTTTTTTTATTATCTGCACACATTCTACACCCACTCAGATGATATTCAACAAAAACGCATAGAAATGCACAGAAATTGACCTGAAAACATTTTAAATTGTAATTTAGTTGTAATTGCGACCATTTAGTCAGTGCTGTTTCATACAATTTCACCAGGTGTAAGTTGCTTTTGTTCTGACCTGAGAACTCAATCTAAGTCTATTATGCACACCAACATTACTTTTATTAGATCAAAAATACTGTAATTGTGAAATATAAATATCTATTTTTAATGAAATATATTTTAAAATGGGATTCATCTTTTTTTCAGCATCATTACTCCACTATAATATGCTCATTTGGTGCTCAATAAACATCATTGTCAACGTTAAAAACAGTCGTGCGTTGACCGTTTCGTTTAAAATAGTAATTTGAAATGATAATTCTGTTTTTAAATACACTCTCAAGTAGACCAACATGGTACAATAGGGACGTAACCACCTGAGTTGAATAACTTACTGTGTGGTCAGAGAACAAAAACATACTTTCCAGATTCCAGACAGGTATGATCGGCATGTTTGACATTCTGCTGACATGACTGAGGTATGAAACATCTATGTAATTTTATGTGAGTTGGCAAGTAAGAACTATTGTGTTAGGAGGCTGCTTTTTCATATTATCATAGAGTAACTTATCTAAACCGACTGGTTATATAGTGAAGACAACAATTTCTCATAATTCAAGTGCAGTTTCATCCCTTTTCCCCGATTATGAGACCAGATGAACAGCAGAGGTGGGAGTATTACATATCTTATCAGCTTGTACAAACCAGACCTCTCTTGAATAGCTGACATTCTTAAGCATCCAACACCTAAGCAACTACAAACTTAAATAGACCCTGTTTTAAAAACCGAATATTCTGTGGGTGAGTATAACGGACCTTTTCCTTTCAGGTTTACCACCTGACTTTCTGTATTTTGAAGGTCTCATCACCTCCATCTCTGTCCTCCTGTGATGCCTAATATAAGATTATAAGACATTTTAGAAAGGATGACTTATTCTAAACTGCTTCTCGGGTTTCTGCTTCTCAGGTGAAATGTCACTCCACAGACCTAAAACCTCAGCAGGTACTTATCTAACAAACATCTGGTTTGACAGGTTAAATACTTTACGTATGAGTGCATGGGTGAACCAGAGGAGAGAACATTCATTGCCTACTTGGTAAGGTCAAGATATTTTGAAAATGCTCCAGGCATTTCATTTCCCCATTTATAATCAAATGTTGAAGAGTTTGCAAGAACCAAACAAGACTGTCCAAAACACCCCCTTTTTCCAAATACCTTATGGGTCAGCTGAGTCACTAATACACATGTTTTCAAACTTAATTTCTATGCTATATTCCAGGAAATTGTTGGGTCTAGACCAAATGCAAAGTAGATCAAAGTACTGACCGTTGCGATGAGCAGCAGGATTATCATCTCCCTCCACATTCCAGCATTCTTCTGCTTTCCATCATCATCCGAGCTGGACAGAGGCCCGTGAAGAGGGTGTGCAGAGCAGACACTGGACACACAACAAGGAAAACACAAGAAAGGGAAGGTTTAATTAAGACCAGCGGCTCAAATAGACTAAAGATGGAGACGATGAAAAAAAGTGAGCAAATGTCAGCTTTGTGTTTTAAAAAACTTTTTCTGATAATTTACTCACCCCCATGTCATCCAAGATGTCCATGTCTTTCTTTCTTCAGTCGAAAAGAAATTAAGGTTTTTGATGAAAACATTCCAGCATTTTTCTCCATATAATGGACTTCATTAGGAACCAAATAGTAAATGATCAGCAAAAGTTTTTTTTAAAAGAGAACTACTCCTTTAATAGTTTCTCTTATGCAAGATTTTTTCTCATTTCTAGTATTTTCTAAACCTTAAGGCGTGCTCTTCTTCTCGGAAACATTTAAGGAAATGTACTAATTATATCTGCTCTGTAAAATCATTAACTCGAGAGAACAGGCAGACACTTTAAAGCAGTGCTATTTTAATATGTTTAATATTTATTTTATGTGCCAATATAGAAATTAGGCTTTCAAAAAACCTGAGAAATATTCACTGCCGAAAAAAATGTGACAACTAGCCCCAGTCTCTCCTAATCACAACAAACCGGATATTTCCTGAGGATCTGGATTTTCCTCTTCCATTGAATGGAAATGTCGCTGAACCTTCTCTTATTGGCTCATGACGTCATTTGATGTTGTTTATTAATATCTTTTAACACAATGAGAGATCACTGAGTCATGAGGAATTTTTTATTTCCCACCCTGAGGGGGTCAAAGGAAAATTATGCTCACATATGATGTGACATTACGCACGACCACGCCTTCTAGCGGCGGTCCGCCTGACGTCAGTGTTATTGAAAGGCACAGGCCCCGCCCACCGCCGGGAGAACCGCTCTAACAAATCATTCAGCTCGTGCCTGTGAAGCAGTATTGCGGATCGCGACTGTCAGGTCACTCATGCTGCGCACACAATCTCTCTCTGGCTGCTGACTCCTGTATCTCGGGGCACTACAGTGCGATACTGCCCGTGGGAATATACGCACCGCAAACATGTCACGGCATCAAAGGACGCCGTTGAAAAACGAGGAGAGTGTGGTGGAGGTGAAGAGCAAAGTAAGTGAATCCCATAAATGTTGCATTTGACAGCGTGCATAATGTAAACACTGCTGTTTACGGAGCCCTCCACGGGAGCGTGCCCGTAATTGGAGGGCTTTCAATCCGGCGCATCACCAGTGTAGGGGTTTGTGTACTAATCCATCCATAGAAAGAAACGCTGATGGTGCTGGATGTGTCAGACTACGAGGCGCGAGACGAGCGCGTTTGGCTGGGATCATTATGACAGCAGGTCTCTGTTCGGTTCGTGTGATGTGATATGCGGTTCTGGTGCAGTGTGAAGAAGAACTCTATATAGACAGACGTGCGCAATGAGGCGATTGGGCCCTGTTGATCGATTATGCATGTTACGTATACCAACAGCGAAGATCCGAATCCCGCAGTCCAAGAGGAATCAGATGATGCATTGATCGTATAGAGCTGTGTACAACATAAATTCGATAAGACGCCGGTTCAGGGTCTTCACCTAAAATAAATTCCCCTGTTTTCATCAATTAAAATAAGCAGGTATTAATAATAATAATAATAAAAAAACAAACAAACAAAAAACGCGAGCAAAAGTGGATCTGTTTGGGATTCAATTCAGCTGGCACGAGGCCACAGGTGATCATAATCTTGCTGATGTTTAGTGCTACAGGACTATTGCCAATGTATTTGGAAAAAATAAAAATGTAAATCTCACGTTTCATAACATATTAACGGGTTAATTTGTATATTTCTTCTCTGCTGGTGAAAATAGTTCCAAAAGAAGCTAAAACATTATTGATTGTCGCCAAGCAACACAAAACTAAAAGCCGGACTGGATCGATGTCTATGAGTGGAACGGAACGACCCCTGTCAAAACGTTCTGTGATCCTCAGGTGTGTGGACAAATCAGGTCCTCCCTCGAAATCGGGTCTCTAATATCAGTGAACAGTGAAACATGCATCATAATAGTCGACCAAACGTTTGGTGATGAGAAGAGACTTGGTTCAGTTGGTTAACAACTTTAATTGGTCAGTTGGTTGCAAAAAAAACCTAGATAAAAAAAACTCTTAACATAAATCCGGTCCTACTCAACCTGCTCTGAAAGGTATTCAAACCGGGTTCTCCATCATGGGTGGGGGGTGCGCTAATGAGGACACTTGCCTCTTGAGGCCAGGGGAGTGAGATTTATACACACAGCGTTTACTGGCCTATGTCCGTTACACTCACCCCCTAAACCTCACTCCAATCCGGATCATCGCGCCAAATGTAGCCAGTCCTATAACCCGCTTCGAGCGGGGTGTCTGGCGTGGGAGGCCTCTTGAGGCCTGGGGAATGAGGTTTACACTCCTAGCTCTTAGGCCCTGTTTACACGAGAACGCTCGCGGGTGAAAATGTAAAAATATTTTATCGGATGTGCCTTTCGTTTACACGGCGACAGCGTTTTTGGGGCTTAAAAACGCAAAAAAGTGAAACCACCCTCCAGAGTTGAAATCTTAAAAACGCTCCACCGCCACAGTGCTCCACATCGCCACCTAGCCGCCTGGAGTGTATACTTCATTGAATATCACACACTTTTGTGTCACCATATGCACGCGGATTTCCCAACCAAAACGCTCGTCTAAACGCAGAATAAAAAGTGAAACGCAACACCACTTTTGCGTTTTCTCTTCAGAATCGTTTCTGTCCGTTACACAGATAAATGTGAACAAATTTGATGTGCATACTGCATATCCAAGTGTTTGTGCAAAGAGAAGGAAAAAAAGATTTTTAGTTGAGTTTTTGTTGATATTTTTTTAAATGAATCTTTTGGCCCCTTTGGAAGTTTGCTGAGCCCCCCTAGTTGCTTGGCCCCTGGTTGAGAACTGTTGTTTTAGAAGACCAGCTGTTGTTTAATAGTATTTAACCAATTAAAATGTCATTGTGATAAACAGGTCATACATATTGATCTCATTTATGAGAGGAAACAATCTTTACATTACATATGATGGTGCATGAATGAATATCAACAGGAAAATTGGGGGGAAAAAATCTAATGTTGTATTGATATTTAAAATGTTTCATGTTTTTATTGTTTTCCTCATCATAGCCTCTTATTATTACTAAGACACAGATTTGTTGTCAGTATGCTCGGTATACTTATTGAAAAACCTCAACCACAATCTGCCAAACAGAGTAGGATATGTTTTATTATTTATACTTCCTTGAGAAATGTTAGGCGGGCAGTGCATAGATGTGTGCGAATTGAAAGATGAGAATAGTAAACACAGGAGGGTCATCTAGGATTCTAGTGAAGTTCCAGGTCTGGAGGTGATATAGTGTCTTTTTTTATTATTATTTCTGCCTTAACTAGCTAATTTAATAACTCAAATCTTCCTGCATGAGGTTTGGGTTTTCGTAACAGGCAATGTGTTTGGTGACACTCTTCTTCCTGAGAGGAAATTGGTATGAACTGTTTTCTTTTCTACTTTTCCAGCTCTTAATGGGATCCTTCCTGTCTCATATTAGGCTATCTATTGCTTAGTCATTGCAAAGGCATTTTTAAGTAGTTTAAGGTTGACAAGTAGTTTGTTGAGCAATTTAAAGTGATGTAATTTTTCCAAGAGGCTATTCTTTTATTGGTAAAGTATGACAGGTATGACCTTTTTATCTTTATTGCCATGGTTACAGTGGTGGTGATCACATTTTTCATGTGAACTCATAATAATAGCTCAAATGTAATTTTAGTACAAATGCAACTGTTTCAAAGGTGTTGATGGTTGTAATAAAGGGCGTAAATGTAAATGTTTAGAAGTGGGATGATGAATATGTTCATATACTGTATGTTACGCAATGCCTGTGAGGAAAAGTTAAAAATAATTTTATTGACACATTTTAAGTATTTTACGTCTGTAATCGGACATATTTCTGAAAGAAACAAGAACGAAAAAAAATGTAAGACCTGATTTTATCCAACATGAATTGATTGGGCTATAAAAGTAGTCATATGACTACTATACATGTCCATATTATACACATAACTTCAACACAACGATATAAAAAAAGAAAGAAGAAAACCAATATGTCTGGAAGCTTCAGTCCCTAGATGTCAATGTCCTTCATTCTGACTATCGACCACAGAAAAAAAGCCTTTGGTTTTATTTTTGTGAATGGGAACATGGGACCTTAAAAAACACCCCATGTGAACTACCGAATGATCTTATTCAAATTATCCACAATATGATCTTCCTCTTCAAGTTATTCTTCATGCATACAGGAGAAAATCTTTGGCCCCGACGCAGTTCCTCCTCATAAACTGAGCAATCTGACAGATTTTGTCCAATATGTTCAGCTGAGCTCTTGAGATGAATTCCCCATCCGTGTGTGTGAGTGTGTGTGGTCTGGAGAAGCTCAGCTTTTTAATGCCATTGTTCTCATCTTTCTCTTTATCTGTAGCACTTGATTAGATTGACCCTCCCTTTGTTCCTCATTGCTTTTTTACCTTAATGGCTTCCTCAGAGCCGCAAGTGCACATCAAACAACTCAGCAGCTGCCGGAGCAAGTAAAATCGGTACAAAGAACTGCCAATGAATGTGTCTGCATGCCCAAGTCTGTCTAAAGGGCTGTTTACATGACTTTTTATGCATTGTTTTGGCCTTTCATTTACACAACAACAGCGTTTTGGGGGCCTGAAAACGCAAACTATTGTAAACGGGTCTGAAAACTATACCCTTATCGTCTCGGTGTAAACAACAAAAACGCAAATTTGTGAAAACGGTGAGGTCATGCACATGCATATTACGTGTTCTGTCTTTAGGCGCGTAGTTTTTCTTTACAAAGTAACATCGCCACCTACTGGCCTGGCATGCATAATGATACAGTGTTTTTATCTGTGTGAAGAGAAATCTTTTTGTCAACATTGTTGTCTGTTTGAAAAAACTGCAAAATATATCATTGTCATGTAGACAACTAAACGTACCCTTAATTTCAAAGGGAAAATCTTTCCAGAAATTGGAATTCACCCTTCGCAGGGAGTTTGATTGATAGGTGATCATTTGACCAATCATCATCCACCATTTTTGTCCAACAAAGCAGTCAGGAGAGTCAGTAGATTAACGTCGGCGAATTTGAACTTGAGAAACGTTGTGTGCTGATGTCTTGGGTCTATGAAAGCGCTATATAAATGCAGTCCATTTACCATTAAAGAGCCACAAAACGGTATTTATTGTTTACATTTCTTGTAAAAAATGACCAAGGTTGAGAGAATATCGGTCTGTCAGCGCTTTGTCAGTTTCCGCTTTGCTTCGCGATGTATTTTTTGGAGTGGCTTGTCGGACATAGCAACACTAACCAAAGGGGGCGGGTCTTTATGTACGGTCAATTGTCATTAATAAAAGTTCTAACATTTCTTACAGGGTCGTGATCTGTCATAATTAATCTACCAAGCTAAGCACTGTGCGAGAAGAGCTTATTTTGTGTTTATTGATATGTTTTAACATGTTTGTGGTTGTCCTGCAGTTTGAGGCGGAGTACCGAAGGTTTGCCCTGAAGAAGAAGGGAGCTGGGGGCTTCCAGGAATTCTACCAACTGCTTCAGACCATTCACAGAATCCCCGGAGTGGACGTGCTGCTGGGATATGCCGACATCCACGGAGATCTTCTTCCAATTAACAATGATGACAACTTCCACAAAGCACTGTCCTCAGCAAATCCGCTGCTTCGAATTATCATTCAAAAAAGAGGTGAGTCGCTAAACTGTATATACGTTTGCATATCCTCATATGCAAAGAGGTCATTCATTGGTTGATATTGTTTTGGAGCTTGAAGGCAAAGTTTGTCAACCTTTAAAGCCACACTATGCAGCTCTAAAGTTTTTGTGAAACAGCGACCCCTAGAGCCGCTGTGGTGTACTTGCACTGTTGTAAATAACCGTAACTCCACTGTTACTGCAGTTTACTGAACTACAGATGATGGTAATATATGTCAAGTGTTAAACTACTTTATAATAATAAAGTTGCCAATCGCATTTGCTGGCTTATAACGTTTTTACAAGATTTCAGCTAAATCACAAGTAAATAGTGTAGGACTAATGTATAATTTCATGTGTTTTTTTGATTGTAATGTAAACATTACGAAAATGTCAGATGACATCAATAAAGTTAAATGCACGTCGCATTATTTCATAACATTGGCCGTTATGGTTTTGACATGATTTTTACAATTTATCATAATAGTAAGCAAATTGTGCTCACTTACACTATTTACAACCTCTAGGCTTATATGTCCTAATAATTATACGAGGTATTGACTATTTCCTCATGATAATCGCAGGAATCAACATCAACAGCGTCAAGATTTAATTGACTCATAATCAACACAATTTGAAGTAAAGTTACAGTCGGGAAGTGCACTGTTAGTCAGCTAAAGTTTGCACAGTAACTTACGCACACCATAAGAAATTCGAACCAGACACAGGACTAACGTTACATGATAAATACACATCACAACACCCGAGTTCAGCTGGCAAACTAGCTCTTTTGCCAAGCTAGGCAATAAAACAACGAAACAAACAAAACTAAGAGAAACGACTGTTTGTTAGGAAGTCTGCTCACAGCTCTGCTAATCGAAAGCTAGCTAGACTTATGTGGGAATTATTGAACTGGTCTAATTATCAACAATGGATGAACAGCACTGTAAAAAATGACATACTACAAGCCAGCGCAGCAACATACAACATAGAACGCAAAAAAGTTTACAAATAAGAGATTTACTTACAAGTCCATCAACAAGATCGCCAGGTCAGCATCTGCTTTTAAGCTCGCGCCAACGAGTGAAAGCCTGACCAAGTGGACTCTTGTCCGTTTTCTAGCATGGTCCGATTCTCTTTTCCTTTTTCTTGACATTTCTGGGTCTGACCGAGTTTTCTTGGATGCGCGTTAGTGGCTTCATATGTTGTTGTTAATGTGTGTGACGTCGTTGCCATAAACTATTTTGTGATTCTCGCGAGATTTGTCGGGGGTGCCACTCTTAAAATTGCATTGCTAGTTTTTCCAGCGGCGTCCCCCCCAAGCTTTACACCTGGATGATTCGACCTACTATGACTTTGTTTACCACCGAAACGACTTTGAAGCTGTTATATTAAGGTACAAATCTTGCATAGTGTGCCTTTAACTTTCATCTTACCAGGGTCAAACCAGGCAACTAGAGGGTTTTTATGATGAAATGCATATTTTTGCATACGTGGAAAAGGAATCTGCAGACAGCATAGCTGATGCATGTTGTTGTTTGTGTGTATGAGAGAGTTGGGCATTAATTTATATATCTTTTTGCTGTCATATCATATGTTGTTATCCATATGGGAATAAAAAGTAATTCCAGCAGTGTAATGTTGCGCATAAGGATGAGGACAGTCATGGGATATGATGAGATGTTATGATGGGTGGGCGTCAGCGTTAGATGGTGCCAGTCGGGGCCCATCTCTGTTTTATGGCTTCGATGGCGCTGCGCCAGCCCGAGGTGCTGAGTCTGATAGCGGTGCGGAGGAGTGATGAGCCCACACCCTCATCTCTCTCTCTCTCTCTCTCTTTGACGTTCCTGTCCCTCCTTGTCTTGTCTTTCTGTCATCTTCACAACCCTCTCGCTCTCCCTCCCGCTTCTTCATCACTCTTAATGCCTCAATGTGTTTTATTACATTTGAACCGCAGCAATGAGGAAATGTTTCTCTAATGCTATTAGGAATGTTTTTCCCCATTTCAAAATGTTCTTTTATTTCATTGTTCTGTTAGTTTACGCCACCCCTTCTAATCCACTGTGAAAGAAACTGTGCTCTATTGTTCCTAGTTTTAAAAGCA
The DNA here is from genome assembly GCF_016745375.1 of Pimephales promelas. Next base: position 4,939,651 of record NW_024121288.1, on the reverse strand, counting down.
CTATTTTATTTAGAAAAGGGATTAAATCAGATTAATGAATCTAAAGTTGCATGTTAGTTACTATTTGAACAACATGTTTCAACTAGCTTTTATAGCAATGGATTTGGATTATAAAAGGATTTGATTATTTATTCCTGTGATTGCAAATCTGAATTTTCAGTGTCACTTGATCCTTCGGAAATCATTCTAATATGCTTCTTTGAAGCTCAAGAAACATTTCTTATTGTTATCAACTACTTTTGAAACCATTTTTTTTAAATTAAATGCGTTACTTTGCTAATTCTATGCAATTATTTGTGAGATTTACTAGCAATTCCTGAGTGAAAATTGTTTCTACACCAATTGTTTTCAGTGTATCAATAAACCATATGCTAAATAGGATATATATATATATATATATATATATTAGGGCTGTGCAAAAATTAATTGCGATTAATCGCATCCAAAATAAAAGTCTGTTTAATATATTTGTTAGTGCTGTATATAATTATTTTGTATATATAAATACACACACATGCATGTATATATTTAAGAAAATGTGTTATTCATATATAAAATATTTATATTTATATAATATAGATTATGTATTTAATTACATACACGAAAAGAATTCTTAAATATATACATGCATAGGTATTTATATATACAAAATAATTATATACAGTAACAGCACACACAAATATATTATGTAAACACAGACTTTTATTTTGGATGCGATTAATCGCAATTAATTTTTGCACAGCCCTAATATATATATATATATATATATATATATATATATATATATAGTCTAGACATTTACTGTGCTCTTGTACAGCTATTGGACTTTGATGAATGGGTGAATGAGAACGTCAATAGCATAAAAGGGAAAGTGGATTAATTTGCTTCAGAAGTAAATGTCTTTGGCATGAACTACTGTAGTAGACTAGTTGTTTCAGTTGTTCAAGTCAGCATAGTGTTTGTGTGTGTGGAGGGTTGCCTCTTGTTTGAGGTGGTTAATGTAAAATCATCTGTACTGTGAGGTAAGACATAAGAGAACATGTGGAAAGAAAAGATAAGGTGCTTACTTGCATCCTACTTGACGTCTTATGAATGTGATTTGTGAGGGAAAGAGACAGCAATAATAATCCAGTGTTACGTAATCATAATTTGCATAACAAATAGACCTCATTATGTGTACATAGCGATAACTCCATATTTAGTGCGTTTTAAATGACAAACCTTATTCAAACACACCCTTGCATGATTAATCAGAGTTTTTTTTGCGATTAATTGTTCATAATTACACTAAAACTGCCTGTTTACATGCGTGGTTACATATCCGTGATGTAATATTCTGAGTATGAGAACAAGTTACAACATATTTGTGGCTTTTTATTGCAAGCACAGGGATTATTGTTTTAATTGATGTTTGAAACCACATGCATCAACCATGAAAACAGCCACTTCTGCAGCATTACAGTGTGAGGAGGACAGACCTGAGAGGAGGAGAAAATAAAGACCTTTCTAGAAATTGTGGTCTTTCCTCATTGAAGTAGATAGAAACTTTACTTGTATAGCTATTACTTGCACTACGTTTAAAAGTTTGTGGTTGGTCGTAATATTTTTACGGTTGCACCGACCGAAGGACGGCTCTGGTGGATACCCTTTTTTTTTCAGGATGCTTTGATAAATAGAAAGTTCAAAAGAACAGCATTTTTACTGCCATTTTGATCATTTAATGGATCCTTGTTGAATTAAAGTATTGCTTACTTTAAGTGTCACTGATTCCACACTTTTGGACAGTAGTGCATATATAGAAAAATGGTTGCACATATTAAGTGTTACCAAGATGGACTGACTTGCACTTAAAGTGACTTTGAACACACTGAGAAACCATGAGCACTGGCGCTGCCATTGAAGAGATATATATCCGCCTGAGCCAGTCATCACTCAGAGCCAGAGAGTCCATTATAGCACCTTCAAGGCAATGCGACTACATTTGCCCTGGAAACTGCTCAGGAATATCACTTTGCACCATGTACCAAAGTGACCGACAATTTAGCACCACATTCCAGTGATGGAAAGGCAGTTCATCCAAAAATCGTAATGAGTTGAGTTTATGAGTTGAATTCTGATTTGAAAAACACTTTGGTTTGTGAATAAATGGTACAAAATTTATGAACTGAATCAACTGATTTGTTGAAAACATCTGGAACAAGAACTTATCTGGTTCTTGAGTTTAAGGTTGGCCTAGAATAAAAATTCAACCTATCATTCATGCATAATGTTTATTTTATTTATTTAAAAATTAACTTAAATTCTGCCTTTTTCTTACAATCGACTGCAAATTCACCTCAGTACAAAAATTTGGTATATAACATAAAGGATTAGTTCACTTTTAAAAAAAACTTTTGCTGATAATTTACTCAACCCCATGTCATCCTAGATGTCCATGTCTTTCTTTCTTCAGTCGAAAAGAAATTAAGGTTTTTGATTGAACATTCCAGGATTTTTCTCCATATAATGCACTTCAATGGACCCCAACGTTTCAAGGCCCAAATGAGAGTTTCAGTGCAATCTCCTGTTCGAACTCGTTCATCAAAATGAACGAATCTTTTTTCGAGTCATTTTGGTCATTGAAGTAAATTATCAGCAAAGGTTTTTTTAAAAGTTAACTAATCCTTTAATGTTGATCTTTTCCTCACACAATTTATCATATAAGTTCAGAAATGTGCAGTGTAGTGAACAAGTCTTGGACCGCGTCTGTGGTAATTTTGGTAGTTTCCGTGTCATTTTTGGAGCTTAAAGTCGGCGTGAAACGGAAGTTGAGATTATCATTTTTTTCCTTGTGACGTATATCCAAGTGAAACGGCTTCTAAAATTAGAAAAAAAATGTAGGGCAGGGCTTGATTTCGTCCTTCGGGAATTGATTGGATCGTTGGAGGTTGGGTGTTGCAAACAAAATGGAGGCAGATTTGAATTCTCTAAGAGGCGGTGCACCGATAGCCGGACCCTCATCGGATCTGGCCACACCCTTTCGCCATTGCACGCGACTGAAATAGAAGAGAGGTTGTTTTGATGGGGGATGGAAGGGTAATGTATTTGATTAAAGTTTATAAGGGTACATGAATTTAAAAATAAATAATGAAGTGCACAGATAAATCATTTATAATAAACACTACAATATTACATATAAAAAGAAGATTTGTCAAATTTGATTTCATGCCGACTTTTAACAGCTGTGTATGAACTCCCATTAAATAAAAGAGAGCTGCGTAAAGAATCTTAAATTCTCATTTTGAGCATATTGAGGTCACGACGGTAATAGAAAATGACAGAATTTGCACATTTAGGTTGAAATGAACTGCTTCTCCGTTCACACATTGTTTATGCAGATAAGTGTTTCCCTGTTGTCCTCAGGTCTTGTGCTTGTTCTTGCTGACAAGTTTAGCTATGAAACCCTCACTGTTTGCAGCTAAAAGTATTAGTAAATGCCTATTTTTCTATTTAAAGAATAAGGCGGCTTTAGATTAGTCCCCTTTGTCCTCGTACCAGCTCCCTTCCCAGTACTCAAGAACCCTACTGCAGATTTCTGGTAGCCGGCCTTTCAGTGTGGATCTTTTTAATCAAGCCCTGTTTGAAGCAGGGGGGAGGAAAGCCACATTTCCAGAGAGGGCTTATCGCTGTGGCAGCCGGGAACAGTTTTTAGAGGGGCTGTCAGTGGGTGATTACAGCTTCATCTTCTCCATGGGAGAAAAATCTGGCTTTTGCATCACGTTTGCTTCTAGTGTAGCAGAGGCCACAAACCTCACTCCCCTGGTCTCAAGAAGCACACTAGCAACTGACACTGGAGGCCTAGGTCTTCAATGTCCTTTTTAGCGCACCCGCCTTCTCCTGTGCAGATTTGAATCCTGCTCTGGGGTGCGTTAGCCGTACAACGACATAACTCACTGCTTAACTACCATAGTACGATGCATCATTGAAAAAATCAACTAGCTAGTCTCGACTGTTTTCCGAAACCGTATTGTCGCACATTGGTCATTCATCCACGACCACGTTGATTAATGATGTCATGCACATGGTGGAGTAATAACTTCTTTTAATGAATCTGTTTGAGATCGAATTAATGCTAGATGTTTTGCTATAAATTACGAGCATGGCATCCGAGGACTATTTCAAATTTTTCTCAGTTATTTTGCTTTATTTCCAGATTCAAAACTAGTTGAACTGCTGATAACTGCAGAACTTGCGACTATGCACTTCTATGAACATGCACTTCTGAGCGGTTTCGGTTAGTGCCGTGGCCCGGGTGGTGGTGAGGTTTGTAGAGTACCCACAATTCCCATGTACTGCTGTGCTTATTGTTTAGATCACTAAGCTCGCTTTCACTCCTTCCACCTTAGTCTTTATTAATGTACCTACTTATCACAGCTCTGACTCTCTTCAGATCATCATAAAAGCATCTGGATGACAAATGTTTACTTTACTTCCCTCTGATCAGTAATACTAGATAACGGCAGTTCATTTTTACGGCGTGGTGCTTCATATTAACTTCCCCTAAGTTATTCAAGAGACTATGGGATACTGATGGAATTTTACGTAGTGCTAGTGCATTATTTGAGGTATTTTAGCTTATTATTGTAGTAGCTAAGGGGTGCCCAATCCTGTTCCTGGAGATCTACCTTCCAGCAAAGTTTAAACAAAGCTAATCAAGATCTTCAGGAGCATTTGGTAATTACAAACGGGTGTGTTGGACAGGTGCGGCAGGTAGGTAGATCAGCAAAACAACAGGAACCAACAACTGGCGGGACATGTTTTTAGGAATGTGTTTTTTTAAATGCATGAGTGTGATGATGCCTGCGCATTTGAACCGAAGACGCCGCCCATCTGGAGAGCAACTGAACATTTAATATGGATATCTGTAAAAGTAAATGGCCGTGTTGGATTTATATGGGGAGCAAAAGGCACATGACAAAGCGTAGTACTCACAAGATGTCCACATAAATGGTTCTCGTGATCAAATTGGATTTTGTTAATTTTCAGTGTAGTTTTTCTGTTCATCACAGGCATCAAAACACTTGGAATATAGATCACAAGTCATATTGACTAATTTTTTTGTCTTTTTTTTCTTTTTTCTTGACAGACCCGTTCGCCATTTATTTTCACTGTACAGAAAAGAGTAGCTTTGACAATTGACATGCTGCTAAACATTCCCTTTTATGGTCTGTAAAAATTTCCTGTTTAATTTAAGTAGAAAAATTCACCAACTAGGGTTGAAAATATATATATTTGGGCTGTGAAACGATTAATCGCGATTAATCGCGTCCAAAATAAAAGTTTTTGTTTACATAATATATGTGGGTGCACTGTGTATAGTTATTTTGAATATATATATATATATATATATATATATACACACACATATGCATGTATATTTAAGAAAAAAATATTACTTATATATAAAATATTTATATTTATATTTAATATAAATTAGATATAAATCTATATACAGTATATACATGAAAATATTTCATAAATATATACAAGCATGTGTGTGTATTTTTATATATATATATATATATAAATAATTATACACAGTGCACTCACATATATTATGTAAACATAAACTTTTATTTTGGATGCGATTAAGGGAATCTGACAAATGTTTGTAAAAAAAAAAAGGTACAATTAATTTATTGCTTTATTTGAACTGAGTTTGAGTTGCGTTTGGGTTTACATACTTGTCTATTGAATGTTTATTATAATCCCAGTGACACAATCACACAGAAACTGAGAGCAAACACAGCTGTTTTAAAAAGGTTTTCTGCTAGCCATAAATGTAACACACTGGTCGTGAATAGATCGATTGACACGAGGACGTGATGTATCCCGTGAGCTGGTGGGATTATCAGAGGTCCCTAATCAGATCTCGACCCCATCCGCATATCTCTGATTGGAGCTTTTAGACTGAGACAGAGATTGATCTGGCTTTTAGTATGAGCTCATCCCACTGAGTGCTCATACACTCATTCGCCCCAGCAAATAAAGCTGTTCCCTGAGCAGATGGGGACCAGTTACACACAGCCATGCAACTTTTGGGGGACCAATAGGGAGAAACATAAAACATTTTATTGCAATAAATTAGCTCATTTTGAATTCAGAGGAGGATATATAATATGCCCTGCTATGAATCTGTCATGATTTGATATAAGTCATGCAATCACTCTTGATATAAATTTTTTCGAATACTTTATCAAGGTTCATTGAGCTGTGTGAAGGAAGTAGGGCTGGGTACCGAGTTTGATACTTTTTAGGTACCGACAGAATTACCTCGATACTATCGAGTATCGAAAAATGACTTGTTCGGTACCAGATTTCGAATCCCAAGGAGTTAACTCATTAAATCAGTACTCAAGCAAACACATATGAAATGCAAAACACATTCCTTTATGCACTGGCTAAGGAGCATGAGTCAAACTGAAAAAAATAAAACCAAAGGTTTTCTGAGGTAATAAGTTATGTAATCTTGTTACAATGGATTTCATAAAATTGGTATCGAAAAAAGTATCGTTCAGGAACTGGTATCGAAATCAAGGTATCGGTATTGGTATTGAAATTTTTTAAACGATACCCAGCCCTAGAAGGAAGTGTTTACCCTCAAGCTAAAAGTGACGAAGCATGTGATCGTTACATTTACCCATCATACCTGTTTACACAGACATATCCCCTAGTTTGGCCCTGTCCCAAATGGCACACTCCGGACTTGTGGACTTCCTCAGAGTAGCGCGAGTCCGCGAGGGCGCATTGAGAGGTATATGAGTATATATTAAATAAATGAATGAATATATCAAATTTCTTGCCGCAGTGTAAATGTAAAGATGCTATACACTCTTTCATAGGAGTGGCAGACTTGACAAAGAAAGAGAAATCTTAAAGAAAAGATGAGGAACAGAAGTGTAACAAAGACACTGTTTTTTTGTTTGTTTTTTAACTGTCAAAGCTCTCTAGGTTTTCTCTCCACACTGAGAACGCATGGCTAATAAGACAGGCACTTCAAGAGACACCCTAGTGCTTAGAGATGTGTTTTTTTGTTGTTGTTGGCTGTCGCACAAGATATTTGTGTGTGCATGTGCGACTATATTGAATTCAAGAGAAACTCTGTGTCTTATTAGTAACTGGCACTGTCTATAGGCAGAAACCCCTTTGAAGAAAAATAGCTTTCTGTACTATCTCCCTTTTCTCAAACATCTTGGTTGAATGAGTCGAGTGTGTGAGGAAAATCTCATGTGGCATGCTGGTGTAAACCCCATTGGCTTTATGGTTTTAGAAGGAAGTGGAAGAATGGGAAGGATATTTCCCCACATGCCCATTCTGTGCACAATGATCTGAGGATTCAGCAGCTGTTCTGCACCCTAGTGTGTGTGTGTGTGAGATCATGCCTGCACTTGTTTATGCTTAATGACTTTGCTATGTATAGTACACAGGGTTATCTGGATGGCATGTCGATGTACCACGCTGTTTTTGTTTTGACATCTTGGATGATATGGAAACATCATCTCAACAGTTAACATCGAAAATAATCCATTTGCACTGTACTGCTTTGAAAGTGCTCCAAAAAAGACCCATGAAAAACAGATGACAGAAAAGGAAAAAGAAAGAGATCCAGTGGAAAGAAAGATACTGTAACATGTTTTGTATTTTAACACTGTTTCGTACTTATCACATTGTCCTGGTTTCCTGTTGTAAGGACATTTGAAGGAAGTTCACCCAAATGAAAGTTTGGTCATTTATTTTCGCACACTCGAGTCGTTCCAAAACTGTGTGTTACTATTTTTTTTTTCCTTAAAAAATGAAAGGAGAAATGTTGAAGCACTTTCCGCTCAAGGACACTTCATATTGACCAAAGCTGTCAAGCTTCAAATACAGTAGGTCTAAATCAGAGGCGGCTGGTGGGATTTAAAATAGAAGAGGCACACAACATTTTAGTGGTCGGATCCCCTCCCAACGATTTTTTTTAACTGCTTTAAAATGGCTTTTTTTGCACATTTAGATGGAAAATGTATTTTTTGCGTTCTTTTCCAGCCCATCAATTGAAGCAAAAATCCACCCTTCTGTCCTTTTAAAGGGGTGATGAACTGAGAAATCAAATTTTCCTTTAGCTTTTGACATCTAAGAGGTCATCATATTATAAGAATATCCTGTAAGTTTCAGAACTGAAAACGTCCTTGTCACTGCGAATGCATTTGTTGAAAGCCTTCCCGATGTTGGCTCTCGTCTTATTCCGAAGCCTGGCACTAGACAGGAGGGTTTTTTTCTTTTTCTGACGTGGAGTTTGCGTTGGGGTTTGGAATGAACTACACGCCAGTCTCTTTGAATCCATCTTCTACTTTTGTCGAAAGTTGACTAAACTTGTGTCGCTCGAGTTGTCTTCGCTGATACGGAGAATGCCGGGGAATACACAAACCTGCCAGACATAGCCAGGTGAGCGTGAACGCGCATGACGTCACGCCCAGTCTCAAACTCCGTCCCGAATCCCTCTTATTTACTTTACGTTACAAGATTATAGAGGCAATCGCAGTGATCAGAGAAGGGATCAGACCAGCAGGCTATTGTTTAAGGGGATAGTTCACTTTGAAATTAATGTTTGATATGTTTTAGCTTACCTCAAGGGCATCCAAGATGTAGGTGTCTTTGTTTCCACAGTATTTTCAATTTTGACATTTTTCGGTCAAACCGTTGTTGTCTATCAGTCATATAATGCAGGTTTAGGGGGTCCACCTTAAAGAGCATGCACAGAGGAGTCCAAATTAAACTTGATTTAATGATTCGTAAATGTAAGTACACATTAATGGCCTAAGACACGAAACGAGCGGTTTGTGTGGGAAAACGAACAGTATTTATATAGTTTTTACCTCTTGTTAACAGCTATGTCGAACTGATCTGAATCAGATTTCCAACTGAACCGAACTGAACCGTGTCCAACGTTACGCCGGAAGTGATCTCTCGCGCGTCTATGTCACGCATTGTTTACACGTAGATTTCGGAAGTTTTACCTTTCACTAAACATATTTAGATATACGGGAAATCGTAATGGAAGACGATTTCGATATCGATAAACTATCCCTTTAAAGATGGATGGGTTCAAAAAACGGCTATTTTAACATGAAATGCACCTTTAAAGTTAGCATATAGCTTCAGAAAAGTTAGTCTTATAGACTATTTTTTGGAAACTTTTTTACATTCCCGTTCCCCATTTACTTTTATATTGAAAAGCGAGTTTCCCCTGTTGTGTTCCACAGAGGAAAGAAACATGATGAAGAGGAAGTATTTTGGGTGAGCTAGTCCTTTTTAGAGCCAAATCTAATAGAGGCATGAGAGGTGATCAGTCCAATAATTACATTTGTTTTATCAGTGCACATCTGCTTTACTGTACAGGTACGATGCCAAGACAATCAAAGAGCAAATGCAAGGCAGGTTTGCGATGGATTTACCGGTCTGCTCCACACTTCACAGGTGCGCTATCATACCGTAGCGAAGAACAGACAAACACTGGGGAGATTCCGTGACAGAGATGACATTGCTTCCCTTTTTAACTGCGTACTTGCTAAACTGGTTGTGGCTAATGTTAGATGGGTTCTGATAGTGACCACTCCCTGGATGATCATGACACGCATGTTGTTTTTCTAGGTTTATTTATAGGGCCATTTGTGAGACACTATGCAAAATTGTTGACTGAAAGACATAAATATGCAATACGTTAAAAAGAGAACGGAAATGTGTTGGACACAAGGGTCCAGAGACGGACGGTGCAAAATAAAAAGAATGCTTGCTCGACCTTCCAGCTGTTGACATGCGGATTATGGAGAGAATGAAAGGTATTCGTATAGTTGCTCTGTAGTCAGCGGTGGTGCTGGCAAATGCCGTTTATCATTCTTTCCATTTAGCAGTGCAAGCATCACCACATGAATGGTCCAGGGGAACATATGAGAAGAGAAGAGGATCTTTCTCTGTCACTGTTATCTCTTAAACAGTAAAGGTTGGAAGGGGAAACTGTGTATCCTCATCACCTCAATGAGGAAGTCAACATAGGAAGTACTTTTTGTTTGATTGGGAGAACTTCTTTGTGTAATGCAAAAGCATGTGTATTCAGATTATTTTGTGTATGTCTAGTATCATATAGAGTACACATCTTAGTGTCAGAAATATACCGTATTGCCCACTTGAGCTTATATTTCGGTTTTGTTTAGTTGCTTTTTAGCACATTTTTCTTCTAGCCACAGCAAATACGACAATTAAAACAATTAATTGAAAATTTTTAGTATGAAGTCTGTCTCTTCTCTATCAAATCAATGTTAAATTGAAAGTACTGTAAATGTAGTCTACTATTCAAAAGTTTGGGATTAGTAAGAACGAAAGAAATTGACACTTTTATTCAACAAGGACGCATTAAGTTGATCAAAATTGACAGGAAAGACATTACAAAAGATTTCTATTTAGAAGCTATTTAGTTTCAATTCATCAAAGAATCATGAATTTTACATCACGGTTTCCACAAATATTTTAAGCAGTACAACTGTTTTTAACATTGATAATAATTATAAAAAATGTTTCTTAAAAATCAAATCAGCATATTAGCATGATTTCTGAAGGATCATGTGACATAAAAGACTGGAGTAATGATGATAAAAATTCAGCTTTGCATCACAGTAATAAATAACATATAAAACAAAATAACAGCAAACAGTTATTTTAAATTGCAATAATGTTTTACAATATTACTGCTTTTACGTTATTTTTGATCAAATAAACGGTTAACACTTCAAAATTAACATTTCGTTGACATTAGGTTATCTCTACTTTAGTTAACATGACCCTTACTAAGAATCAACAATACTTCAGCATTTATTCATTTTACATTTAACATTTATTCATTTAGCTGACGCTCCAACATCCTCACACGCAATATAGCTTATACTAGCCGAGACTCTTCTTTATGTGTACGGGTGTGACGTAATGAGGCAAAGACATGCTCGAATCTCCCGTGGAAATCCACCGGTACCACTGGAGTTAAAAAAAATATTATTACAAGCTTTGAACCGAGCTACGGCAAGCGGAAAGTTTTGAACACTGGCTGGTTGTGTGTTTTCTAATATATGTATTTTGGATCATTTTTAACCCCAAAAAAGCTAAGAACTGCAGATTTAACTAAACAATGAACAACTGGATTTTTATTAAAGATTAATAATATGTAACAAATATATTGCTCATGGTTAGTTCATGCTAGTTAATACATTAACTAATGTTAACAAATGAAATCTTATGCTTTTTTAGGCTACTTTCACCTCTGAGGTCACTACAGGATCTGCAGAGGCACTAAACCCATCACTATATAGGACTAAAATAAAATGTTATGAAATATATTACATGTTCGATAACAGAATAAAGAGGAATTCACAACATGGACATTTTTGTCATTTAAGTTACGGTGTCATGTTTGCCCCAGGCCCTGGTTATACACCAGCATAACAGAGAAGACCTGGAATCTAGGGCAAGAGTCATGTAGAATACTTTGTGTTACTTTATATTTTCTTTTCGGTAAACTATCCCTAAATGTGAGCTGTGTGTGTGTATGTGTGTCCGCATTAATCATTTGGGATTAGCAGCCAGTTCTCATCAGCCAAAAAAACAAAAAAACATCAGTCCCATAGTGTCCCATTAGTTCCTGATTCTGTGCACACTGCACTCGCACGGTCAAAACACTTTATTGCAAGATATAGTATACATTATCACACACAAAAAAAAATGTATTCCTTTATTCAGCAAGAATGCATTAAGTTGATCAAAATTGACAGAAAAAAAAACAATGTTATTATTTATTTCTATTCATCAAAGAGTCCTGGATTTTTAAAAATAATGGTTTTCACAACAAATCAGCATATTATGATTTCTGAAGGATCATGTGACACTAAAGACTGGAGTAACGATGCTGAAAACTCAGCTTTGACATCACGGGAATAAATAGTATTTTAAAGTACATTAAAATAGAAAACTTATTTTAAATCGCAGTAATATTTCACAATATTACTGTGTTTTTCTTTACTGTTGTTTTGCATAAAAGTATACACTGATCTCAAACTTTTGAACAGTAGTGAATTTGAGCATTAATTGTGAATTGCATGATTGTGATGTAACGGATGATCTAACTGAGTGGCTTATCATTTATATTACTTCATGTTATTATTTGGGATCAAAATACATGCCGAATGCACAAGTGTGGCTGTGGTGTTTCAATGTTCAGTAAGTTTGATCGGATCTTAAACTCTTAAGCACGTGTGGCAGTGGGGATTGCCGTTGTCGTGGTGACCATATGGCTAAGGGTTAGTCTCCAGATGGTGGTAACAGAGGATGAGGTCAGACAGTCAGGACCATGCACATGTACCAGTTGTGTGTGTATGTGTGTGTGTGAGAGCAGTGAACTTCAGACAGTCACACCCAAACAAACCCATAGGCACATTACTGAATGATGGGGTGGAAGTACATGGGACAGATGCAGAACTAGACAAACATCCTACATCAGACATTCACAGTAGGTGATAACATTTAAGCTTGTTTCTCACTGGTGAGCAGAGCCTATTCATTACTGTGAACCACCATATGAATATGAATATGGTCCTATTTTTTACAGTCTATGATATGGGCACTGAAATCAAAAGCAGAGTTTTTATCTGTACTGCGCTGTACTTAGCAGAATGCACTCTAAGCTTATTTATGAAGCAACATATGTACTAAATAAGACTTCTCACTTGAATAATATTTTTACAGCAGTAAAAGAAGAAAAAAAAACGATTTCCTTTTTTAGCACTAACGGAAAGCGACACTTCTGTCACTAGGCCATGAGGTAATAAGATCCAGATCCACGTGACGGTGTCACCTGCCTTCCTCTAACAGCATCAGGTGTCTGGTCCTCTGTGCTCTACAGCTGCCACCCTGTTTTATTCATCTTGACAAGCGTGTCCACCTGTGCTTTGTACCTGCCTGAAGTCTACAGAGAGACTGACAGACAACACTGTCCAGAATCCTGGCTAATGGACTGTGCTGAAGACCAGACCACATCTTTTGAGGTTTGGTAATGGACCAGAGTCAATATTTGGGCTGTCAAAATGATCATTATTATTACATTGAATATATACATTATTGGCATGTTAAGTGAGTAAAACAAAAATTATATAGGCTACATATATGGATAATAATTTTAAAATTAATAACACTAATAAATAGAGTTACTGACACTAATAATTAAAATACTAATAGCTGACATTTAATTTAAAATTAAATTGTCATATCTAATTATATATAATTGATGATGTATAATAAATTAAATAAATAATTATACATTATTATATAATTTAATATTTGTATATAGGATTTATGATCTCTAGTTTTAATGTTCAATTATAATTGTTTAATATATACAATATTGGCATGCGAATTGATTAAAAGATATACAGTATATTACATTGAAATAAATGACAATAATACATGTCTGTGTGTGTGTGTGTGTGTGTATATATATATATATATATATATATATATATATATATATATATATATACATATGACCATTTAATAATTAAACATTAAATTGACAGTTAATTTATTAATTAACTGGCATATAATATAATTTAAGTAATATTTATTTTCTTTTGCTGATGCTGTGTGTATAGATAGATAGATAGATATAAATTATATTTATATACTATATATTTAAAAAAACAGTATTAATTATAGTGTAGTGTATAATTATACATTTAAATAAACAATAAATTAAATTCATTTTATTAATTAATTGGTATAGAAATAAAATATGTATAAATTAGATGAAACAATTACACATTATATATAAAATATAATGTATATATAATATAAAATATAATGTATATATAATATTATATATATATATGTTTAATTGATTGACAGCCCTAGATTTGATTAAGATAGAAGTTCCTTTCTCTAACAAAATGAACATGTGAAACCCCTTTAAATCGGTTCATATTGTCATACATTGTCTCTCAATGCAGGTCCAATGTCACATAAAAACCTCAAACACACGTCAGCCATTCTCTGCTAGGAGAGACACTGGCTCCACATCCAGCATGATATATGACTCTGCTAATAACCTACCAATGTCCTGTGTAGGATCGCAGTCAATAAGCTGTCCAGCCCTGCCAAAACACCACATTATTAGGTGTTAACGCTGGGTAAATAAGCTCCCCTATACTAGCGTAACACACAGCCCGGAGGTAGCATAATGAGTCAATAAGCTATCCCGTTTTACAATAATATACTTCACCAAGGAACTGGAGAGGAAGTAATGATGTTCTGAGATTGGTTTGAGCAGAATTGAGGTTTTGTTGAGCAGTTCTTGTACGTCAGAGTTGTTTTCCTTACAAGACATTAATGTACTATTATAGATACCATATTGTCATGCACTCTTAATACGGAGTATTAATGCAAAAATACTCAATATACAGAACAAAGACTCAAAACATAAAAGATTAAGTCTTTATTAATATAGTATGTTACTTTACTATGGCTGTTGGTGTACTTCAGACATAAAAAGTGTATTTAGATACCAAGTTTCTGTCCTCCCCAGTGCTCTGTGTCTGAGGAAGTCTCCAAAGTCTCTCAGTATCTTTGTAATCCAGAAAGCAATGTTCACAAAGCTCTGCTCAGTCTGTGCCTGGAGGCCTCAGAAACCTGGCAGGAGTTTTGATGTTTTATTGTATTTTTCAGGTGAGCCAGTGCAACTCTCACTGCAGTCTGGTGTTTGGGTTTGGGTTTATGCATGCACCTTTCTATCCCCTATGGTTTAGACGTGAGGTTTATTCGAAATTAGACAAATACATATCGTTTTTTCCGGTATTGCCTGAGAAAGAAAATGCCTTCGTCTCCTCCTGTCTAAACTCCACGTAATAGGTAATCCTAGCTGCTTTCTCCTTCAGAATAGCATAATCTGATAAACGCTTCAGTGATTCTGTTACTGTTGTCTGATGCATCACGAACTAAATCTACACAGTATTGCAGTAGTGCATGCTTGCATATTGTGGTTATATAGTAATAGTTAATCTGGTTTCACACTAATTTAAAGGGTTCGTTAACACAAAAATAAAAAAATTGTTTATTCACCCTCATGTCGTTCCAAACCTGTGTCACAACACAAATGAAGATTTTTAAAAATTTTTTATAAAATCTGCGAGCTTCTAAAATCTAAGCGACTGCGCAGGCTCAAACTGAGCTTGACGACAGTCTGACAGTTGTAAATCTTCTAGTAGCTGTGCCAAGACATGAGACCTCAAGTAACATGAGAATGAACCTCATTGGTTCTTGCAGAAGCTCAAATTTGATGGGTAACATGAGAACGAACCTCATTGGTTCTTGCAGAACTCAAATGTGATGCGTACCGTGAGAATGAGCCTTATTGGTTCTTGCAGAACTCAAATGTGTTGCTTAACATGAGAATGAACCTCATTGGTTTTTGCAGAACTCAAATGTGATGCTTAACATGAGAATGAACCTCATTGGTTCTTGCAGAACTCAAATGTGATGCGTAACATGAGAATGAACCTCATTGGTTCTTGCAGAACTCAAATTTGATGCGTAACATGAGAATGAACCTCATTGGTTCTTGCATATCAAGCAATCATGCTTGAGCTATATGTAAATGAAAGCTTAAATTTGATCAGTTCATTATATAAAGCGATTGTGTCTCTTTGAAATATTGTACTTGTTTTTCATGCAAACGTGCCGTTTTGGAGCTAAACTGCCTGTGTAAAAGCATCCTAAAATGGTTGCTAAGAAGAGCAAGTGGGTTTTCAGTGTTCGTCTCAATATATGTGTCAAAGCTTCAGTTTTAGGATTTTAGTTAAACAGATAAAGATGGTTTTTCAGAAGTGGTTTAATTCCCATTGGATTCTGTTATTGTAGTAATCCCAACTGTATTTGTGCTACTGACTGAGTGAGTCTGCTTCAAACCGCTTGCTCGCATACAAGTTCAAGATCTTTTTGACTGTTTCAACTCATAAGAGTCATTTGTTCACAAATTGGTCATCACGGCTCTCCCTGTGTTCATAACTAATCGCAGCTCACAAGACGATAACAGACAGACACAAATGCATATGAATGTCCACAAGCTTGTAAATCATTCGCATTTGCAAACACTTGCAAGCTTTGAATGTATTGTTTGTGTGAGGATGTGTATGCGTGTGGGAGAGAGATTGCTAACGGGACGACATCTCTTAATCATCCTTGAGATGCATTAGCTTCTGATCTCTAAGCAATGCATCACGTCATTTTGTTAATTAGTAATGTTTACAAGATTACACAATTCACTGGCCTGATCTACACACACACCCACGTGAAAATTAGCACTTTAGCTGTACGTCTTAACCCCACAATGCGCAGTTTGGAGGCAGAGCTGGGAGTTAGCGTGGTATCCGCCTCCACGTATTAACCATGAGCGTTGTTGGAGACCCTCGGGCCAGCCCGTTATCCCCATCTCTGGCGGGATCCCTCTCCCTGGGTACCTCTCTCGCTCTCCAGCCCGTGAGCTGGTTTAATAACAGAAGCTGTCCTGATCTCTGTGGGGGTCCAGACACCAGACTAATGTAGTGAGACAGGGAGAGGTGTGTGCCTTGCATACTACATGAGCTATATAGAGTGTTCATAAATATAGCCAGTAGCCACACACAGGCGGTCATGTGCTCAGGCAAAATATTTAAATTTTTACAATATTTACACATTTATGCAGATTAAATATGGGAATGGCTTGTGGATCGCTATTGTTTTTGTCTTCTGTAGTGTGGTGTATTCTCCATATGAGTCCAGGGGTCAGAGTTCACCACCCATCACCCCATCCACATGCAGGACCCTGGGGCCTGATGGTAATTAATTAGATGTGAGCTGGTAATCTACTGTTTGTGGCTCTTAAGACAAAACTGGGCCTGTAGTCAAACAGACTAATTAATATAATCCCCATCATGTGATCTCCTCTAGAGGTGCATGCTGGGCCGTTTCATTCAGATGGCACAGATGGTTTGAAATGGTATTGAACCAAGAAACGTATTTTAAGTTGTTGGAGATTGTAAGGGATGCATGTTCTGCTAAGCTTTGTACTGTTATCAAGCTAAACTTTGTACACTGTTTGTGCTATACTTTTCTATGTGAAAATGTTTATGATTTTTGCCTGGCAGATGATAAAATGAGTGAAAAACAATCCTAAAAACTTGGGACCGAAGACATATTTGCCTGGTTTCAATCCACCAGTGTAATTGCTAACTAAAACGCAAACTTTTAAAATGCGTTTTCGTTAATTGAAATAAAGCCGAAATAAAATATAAATGCATTTTAAAAACCTAAAAAAAAATCTAGAAACTAAAAAAAGAGAAATGTTGCCTTAGCAAATAACTTAAATAAAATGTTTAAGTACTAAAATTAGTGAAAACTGAAAATATAAAAATAAAAGCTAATAAAAAAATCGCAATAAATACTACAATAATTATACAAAAATAACACAGCCACATCCAAGTGATCTGAGGGCACGGGCGCATTGTGGCTGGTAAAAACGAAATAAATACTGTACTCATTTCGTGTCTTAGGCCATCAATGTGTACTTTCATTTACGAGTCATTAAATCATGTTTAATTTGGACTTCTCTGTGCTCTTTGAGGTGGTGACCATAGACCTCCATTATATGACTGACAGACACGAACGGTTTGACCTAAAAATATCAAAATTTAAAATACTGTGGAAACAAAGACAGCTACATCTTTAATGCCCTTGAGGTAAGCTAAAACATCAAAAATTAATTTCAAAATGAACTATCCCTTTAATGTTAGTCAGCAGACTGAGGGGAAGGTGTTGATGGCTTTGCTATTTCAACTCCCAGCAGGCTGTGCTCTCATAATCACAAAAAAAATCCCTCTCCGTGAAGACCCACGCTCAAAATCCCTGCTGCAGTTTAAAAATAACCAAAAACATTCTCTCTGCTGACGCATGTTACCTCCCACCAGATTCCAGTCAGGAGGGCCCTCTGTTCTCCGTTACCTGCTCATCGCCTAATACAAGTCTATTCATTTTTCTAGTCCGACATATCAGCTGTGATTGTTTGGATCTTTTGAACAGTGAATATTATGTGTGGGGAGACAGGCTTTGATTAATCTGCCTTTTAATCTGATTCCATCTCGTGACCCTTGACCTATTGCAAGTGCCTTGGACAGATTTATTACAATCCTTGTTTGTTCATTCATCCATTTCTGCCATTCGGTTTTTATTATGATATGGTCTTTTCTGTTTGTCAAAACCGTATTATTGCTCCATATTAACATTCAGCAATCAATGCCATATTGAATTATTTTAGAGAAGATTGAAAAAACAAATCTAAAATTGATTTATGGGGATCAATTTTATAATTGAGGTCACAGTAATGTGATACTGGTAGGACAGATGGTGAATAACACAGCGAGGTGCTTTGTGTCTCCTTGAGTTCATTTTTAGGATCAGGGAACATTATTTTATGCCAGTGATGAAGGTCTTTCCAAATTTAGTGGACAAATTGCGGGTTTTTATGGAGTTGTGAGGAAATCCTCTTTCTTTTAGGCGTTGACAGGAAGAATTTGATAGGGAGATAAAAGCAGCACGTCTCAGTTTATCTATAGTTACAGTCTTTAGCACACATTAAATAAATGTTGTCTGGAAAGCAAAATGAGGTTCCCTTTCTATATAGTGTGTTTGCGTGCACTGCCTTTCAAAAGTTTGGGGTCAGTAAGTTTTTCATTTTTATTTGGAAAGAAATTAATTAATAAAAAAATCAGCAAGGAGAACACATTGAATTGATCAAAAGTGTCAGTAAAGACATTTTTAATGTTACAAAAGATTTTACTTTCAAATAAATGCTGTTTTTTTTTAACTTTCTATTCTTCAAAGTATTCTGAAAGTGCATCACGGTTTTCACAAAAACTGTTTTCTCACAACTGAAATGCTATTTAATATGGAAGCTTGTTTCCACCACAGAATGAAAAATAAAAAAGGTAATTGCGACTTTTTATCTCACAATTGCAAGTTTACATCTAGCAATTCTGACTTTATTTCTCAGAATTGCGAAATATAAAGTCAGAATTGCGAGATATAAAGTAGGAATTAAGAGATATAAAGACGCAATTGTGTGTTAAAAAGTCAGAAATGCGAGATATAAAGTCAGAATTGTGAGATATAAACTACTCTGAGGGGAAAAAAAGTTTATTTTTTTCCCCTTAGAATTGGCCTGATAACTCGCAATTGCGAGTTTATACATCACAATTCTGAGAAAAGATGTCAGAATTTCGACATATAAACTCACAATTATGTGTTATAAAGTCAGAATTGCGAGATGTAAACTCGCAATTGTGAGAAAAAAAGTCCGAATTGTGAGATAATCGCAAGTCTATCTTTTTTTTCTCAGAATTGCCACTTTATATCTTGCAATTATGACTTTTTATTCAGTGGCGGAAACTTAAGCATCAAATCAGCATGTAGAAATGATTTCTGATTTCATGTGACTGAACGATCATGACAGCTGAAAATTCAGCTTTGCCATTACAGAAATGAATTACATTATTACATTTTAAATAATAATAATATTTCCCAGTATTATACTGTCTTTACTATATTTTAATCAAAAAGCCTTGATGAGCATAAGAAACCTCTCAAAAACATAAAAAATCATACTGGCCCAAAGCTTCAGAACAGTATTATGTATATAAATAAAACAAAAACAATATTGACTACTTGATGAGCTTTTGTAATATTAATGGTTTAAAATGTGTTTAGTCTTTTCATCTCATATATATATATATATATATATATATATATATATATATATATATAATCAGCATATGCATATACACAAATTTATCAGTATATCATATATATATATAACTAGTTTCTCTCTCTCTCTCTCTCTCCTCAGACGTAGACGACTCCGTGCCGTTCCCCGCAGGCTCTCTCCAGAGAAGAAAAAAGGGTCTAGCTGGTCTGCGTCAAGCGCAACAGTCCAAGTCCAAGCCGGCGCTGCTCATCAGCAATCCCCAGGATTTCCGGCAGATCTCTTCTATCATCGATGTGGACATCTTACCCGACACGCATCTCCGTGTTCGTCTGCACAAGCACGGCACCCACAAACCCCTTGGCTTTTACATCCGTGACGGTGTCAGTGTCCGCGTCACTCCTCAAGGGGTGGAGAAAGTCCCGGGCGTCTTCATCTCCCGCCTCGTGAAAGGCGGTCTGGCAGAGAGCACGGGTTTGCTGGGAGTCAATGACGAGATTCTCGAGGTGAATGGTATCGATGTGGCCGGGAAATCACTGGACCAGGTCACCGACATGATGGTGGCTAACAGCCACAACCTCATCGTGACGGTAAAACCCGCCAATCAGCGCAACAACACGACGCTCCGTGCGAGTAAAACATCCGCCGGCAATAGTTCCGCCGGCTCGGGAGGCTCCGCCCTCTCACATGACTCCGCCCCCAGCCCCGCCTCACAGAATGCTAGCCAATACAGCAACAGCAACAGCGTGGCCGAGGGCGACAGTGACGATGATACGGACCTCATCATCGAGAACGACAACCTGTACGTGCCACACCGTATGACTAATGGCAACGGCAGCCACGGTAACGCCCTGTCGTCGGGCGCATTTGCGCACAGGCCCCTCCCACAAAGTGTTTCCTTGCCCAGTAGCAGCTCTTTAAGCTCTCTGACCACGCCTACACACAACGGCAGTCCCACCAAAACGAGCAGTAGCCAAGAAAGCATGAGAGAGGACGGAAACTTCATTACGTTGTGAGCTACAGTAGGATTCACACCACTGTAAGAGCCTTTATGCACATTTATGATAAAATGAAGGAACCATTACATCATCCGCTATTATTTTTCGGTCGTTACTATCACAAACGACAACCTGTTCACAATCTTCCCCGTGAATAAGGTCCCTCGCCCAGATCACACAGGTTGCACTGTATGGAAGTGCCTTACGGCTCTCCATTCCTCTCGCCTTAGTTATTTTTTCTTCTTTCGGGAGAAATCAACCATATTCATCTCTATTGACTCCAAGGAAGTGTGCTAGTTGCTACTGGGATGCCTGACGTTATCACTCGGAGGACGTGAGAGACCAACAACTCGCCTCTGTGGAAATGTGTCTTGTGGATTCATCTCACTTTTTATGATGCCTCTTGCATTGATGAGGATGATGATGAGGAGGTGGAGAGAAATATAAGTGTTAAAATGGATCTGATCAGTGTTTATTGTCTCATTCTGATGCTGATCGTAGTTTCTGTCGCTCAAAATGTGCTCTACATGATGATTTTGAAGTGCTGTTATTTGCATTCTTCTCACTACTAATTCATGTGTTTATCAATCACGTTTTTAAAAGCGGAAATCTCAGTGAGCAGTACGTGAGAGACTGGAAGTGTAGCATTAAGATCAATCCCATTATGAGAACATTTAAACATGTTTTTACTTCTTTAACACTCCCAAGTTGGCTTAATCAGTTAATTATCTCTGATGTTTAAAAAAAAGCCATTTTTTAATTATATTGAGGTTTTTTCATACATGGAAATGGAAACTTTTTGGGGGTTTCTTTTCTATCTGGTTATATTAAAGGGATAGTTCACTCAAAAATGAAAGTTGTCATTACTCACCCTCACGTTGTTCCAAACCTATGAGTTTCTTTTTTCTGATGAACACAAAGGAAGATATTTTAAAGAATGTTGGCTTCCATTGACTTCCGTAGTAGGAAAAAAAATCACTGTCAACCATTTTGATGACCAGCATTCTTCAAAATATCATCTTTTGTGTTCAGCAGAAGAAACTCATTCAGGTTTGGAACAACACGAGGGTGAGTATATGATGACGGAGCTTTTATTTTTGCAGAGAATACAGTTTTTGGGTGAACTATTTCTTTAAAGTGATAGTACCTCCTAAAATTTTATTCTTGGAAATGACTCCATCTTGTCCAAACCTTCTTCTGTTGAACACCGTAATCAAATGGTTCCAATGTATGGACAAAAAAACAAAACAAAACAGGGACATTTCCCAAAATATCTTCTCTAAGGTTTCACATAAGAAAAAAAGTCATACAGGTTTGGATTGACACGTGCGTGTGACCGAATTTCCATTTTTGAGTGAGCTGTCCCTTTAAAAAAAAATGGCTTTTTATTGTTGAAAGAGGCAGTCTAGGACAGTTTCTTTCTTTCTGAAGGACAACCTGTTTTTCTCACTTTGTTTTTAGTTCCTTCAGAAACAAATAAGAATCTGATTCGAAAGACTTGACCTCTCATTGACTCACTCTGTTTTTCTGTAAAGAGAAAAAAAGGAAATTCCTTTCATGTTTGGAAAAGCCAGAATTCTGCACATTGGGACCTTTTCCACACAGTCCAACTCCTGATGGCCAAAGCTGTGAGGCTTTTTTAGCCATGGTGAGTGTGTGTATGTGTGTGTTCAGTCGTATTTTTAAAGTATAATCTTACAGAAACGGCACTGAGGTGGACACTATCAGACTCCGAGCCAAATATTGGTTTCTCTAATGTCTAACACACCCGAGCGCTGTCTTCAGGCAACCGGTTCCCAGGTGAACGCTTGTTTAGACTGTGGAGAACCTGCCTCGGGACGTCCAGGGCCTCAAAGGCTGTCTATCAAACCAAGAAGCATTGATGGAGGAAGGACAGTGAAATATCCCAACGTTTGGAGGAACATCATTCTAGATTGGCTGATGAGCTAATTCTCTTGTATCGTGATTCTATTTGGGGATGAATGATAATGTAGCTAAAAGGTGTCAGTGAAAACCATTAGGAAGCCGGTCTTACCGTGTCATAACTGATGGGCATGATTCATGAAGGTGTAGCCAGCGTTATCTGGTTCGCTGCAAAACTTGCGTTTATCAAGGTAGCCTTGAGTCTGAAAGAGAATGTAGTTTATTCAAACATGTCTAGACGTAACATCTGCACAACTGACACTAGTGACTCATTGCCTCGTGTTTTCACTACAACATTGTTACCAAGACCGGATGGTGATTTGAAACGTATAGCAAGAGCTGGAGTAGCCAAACTTGCCACTTTGTTTTGTTATCTGTATTTAATTTAATGTTTTATTGGCATTCTCTGGATGGAGAGAGTAAATCGGAAGAAGTGATGGGATATAAACAGCACACAATCGGAGCACCAGTAATACCACATGAGCATTATTTTTTTGTGTATGTCCAAATATGTGTATAAATAGAAATATGTACTGACGGACACTTTTGTACACTAGGAGCCCTTTTTATAAAAAAGAGCATTTTATATGTGTGTAAATTATGGAAAGTATTTTTCTTATTCTTGTACTTTTGTATGTATATTAGAATTCTGGAAAGGAGGTTTCTATTTCTTTTGAGAATCACGAAATTCAAATCTTTAGACGCTTGTGTTTTTATTATAATCAGATGGGTCAAGGTGTACAATACTGTGAATGAATGTTATAAGCTGATTATAAAATGTTCTATCAAGATAATAAAAGTATTTAACATTTATTTCTTGTTTAAACAAATTATTTACATTTTTGCTTATGTAATGAATTTTTGCAACATGATTTGTACAATGTATATCATGCTTTGGTAACACTATTTTAATGTGATGTAGTTACAGTAATAACAGTAAATTATGCATAATTGCAATCAGCTAACCCTAAACCAAACCTTAAATCCAGAGTAAGTACATGTCATGTAGTCAATTTTATATTACACAGTACTTATTAATGTAACTAACTAGGGTTACACTTTATTTTAAGGTATCATTGTTACAGTGTAATTATATATTTAAGTACTGGGTAATTTTAAGTTAACTACATGTACTTGTTATAGGGTTAGGGTAGGATTGGGATTTGGTTCCATTAAAAAAAGTCTGGAAAAACCTGTTTATTTCCATTTTAACCGGAAGTGGTAGCTGTGGATGCACTTCACTCAGTACTATTGCTTTACATATTAAGGACACTTTATCCTCAGATTGCATCACTGTCTATCAGAAGATCAATGCGATGTAAGCGTACTAATTAGAGCAGAAGGTCCACAGATCAGAACTGCAGACAAATTTCTTCATAACTAAAACTTGCTGCTCAACTAGCCTATCAATAAGCCTAAACAAAAACCCATAATTAGCCAATACAAAATTTGTTTAAGACTACTGACAATTCTTGTGGGGACAAAATTGAAACTTTTGTTTGCCAAGGCTCTAAAGTGCGGGTTAAGATCATGATTTTTCTCTTAAATATGTAAATTGTAATTTACAGGTTTACTGAGGCCCTCTAGTGAACTCCGGCCGGTTAAGCACAATGTGAAATAATGGGAATTTGCCCCCTCTGCTGTCTAAACGCTGGTAATGACCATTCAAATAACTCTCAAGAAATATTCTCACCTGTAACGTTACAATTTCGATAGCAGGGAGCTAATTTGAGAAATTTACACTGCATAATGAAAAGGGAGACGCGTAAAAACAGCAAACCGTTCAAAAATACAGCAAAAAAACTCGACGACGGATTTTTTGAAAATATTGGCAGTTATCATTGATCATCCGGGTAACCGATCCTTTCAGGTCTGAAACAATCAAGATACTTTCAAGTCTTACCGTTACATTCAGTTTAAAGTCGTTATGCTCATAAGGCTTAAACTCTTTTTAACACTGATACTGTAATAAATCAGCATATTTGAGCTTCATAATATTGGGATCATACACTGAAGACTGGAGTAACGTTAATGATGCCGAAAATTCAGCTTTGCATCACAGAAATGAATTAGGAGTAGTTCACTTAAAAAAAAAAACTTTAGCTGATAATTTACTCACCCCCATGTCACCCAAGATCATGTCCATGTCTTTCTGTCTTCAGTCGAAAAGAAATTAAGGTTTTTGATGAAAACATTACAGCATTTTTCTCCATAATGCACTTATGGTCCAAAGGTCCAAAAGACACTTTCAGTGAAAACTGTTCAAAGGGCTTTAAACGATTCCAGACGATGAATAAGGGTCTTATCAAGCGAAACGATCGCTCATTTAATAAATAAATAACAAAGTTTAAGTTTTAGAAGCTCAAATGCTCGCCTTGCTCTGTTCTGTGATGAACGTTTGTGACTCTCCTGTTTGAACTCGTTTATCAAAATAAGGAATCTTTTTTCCGAGTCATTTGGTTCATTCAACGAACGAATTGACTCGGAAAAAAGATTTGTTCATATTGATGAACAAGTTCGAAGAGGAGAGTCACGAACGTGCATCACAGAACAGAGCAAGGCGAGCATTTGAGCTTATAAAACTTAAACTTTATTATTTTTTTAAATGAGAGATCGTTTCGCTTGATAAGACGATTCATCGTCGGGAATCGTTTAAAGCCATTTGAACAGTGTGCACTGAAAGTGTCTTTTGGACCTTGAACCGTTTGGTTTTCGGTGAAGTCCATTATAATGAGAAAAATCCTGGAATGTTTTCATCAAAAACCTTCATTTCTTTTCGACTGAAGAAAGAAAGACATGGAGATCTTGGATGAAATGGGGGTGAGTGAATTGTCAGCAATTTTTTTTTTTTTTTACGTGAACTAGGCTACTCGGGCTACTACATATTTTAAATTTCAACATTACTTCACAATTACAGTTTTTTCAGTATTACAATTATAATATTTATAATATTATATTTTGTATTATAATACAAAATAAAAAGAAGTGTGTTTCTGTACTACTCTACCTGCATTTCCTTGTGTTGGCGGTGAGCTTCATTAGGAGGAACTCAGTAGATGTAATGAACTCTCCACTTTAAAGGAGCTTAAAGATGTTACTGGTCTCCATGCTTGCTTATGTCTTTCAGAAGATGGCAAGGTATGCTCTTTCTACAGTTATGTATAAACACCAACACAGACAACAATCTCACAGTACTCCTATGGATATAAAGCCTTGAAAATGACTAAGCTGTAATTAAATGGTCAAAAGTGATGTCCGGCCTAGGAAAATTTACATCTTCACCCTTTATTAAAATATTATTAAAAACGTGATTTAATATTTTGTACGCATATTGTTGAACTTGGCCTTGGAGTCAATTGTTTTATTTGTGAATGAAACTTTCCAAATTGTGCTGACATCATTTTTGGTGCATGCTCTTTGAGTTGGTGACCATAGACCTCCATTATATGACTGATAGACATGAACGGTTTGATCTAAAAATATCAAAATTGAAACTACTGCAGAAACAAAGACACCTACATCTTGGATGCCCTTGAGGTAAGCTAAAACATACCAAACATTAATTTCAAAGTGAACTATCCATTTAAATGAATGAATTAATGCAAATGTAGGTGTAATAATAAGGGAGGCACAAACATCAGAATCTCAGTAAATGATCTGAATAACATAGACAATGACAGTACTGATGCTCTAAACTAATCTAAACCCATAATGTTTTTCTTTCCTCAGTTTCCCCCACAAAGAGGAAAAAGGCCAGGAGCCTGTATCAGTATATAAACAATGAGTTCACACTTCACTCAGAGGAGACCCCCAACAGTCCTCGGACATCTGGAACAGACGCCCATAGATCTGCATACGGCTACAGACATGATCCTGAGCTGAGCATGACTCCATACTCTATACACACACATAAAATGCCAATGAATTCTTATATTCTTCTTCTATTACACAAAAGCAGTATATATACAGATATATATATATATATATATATATATGCAAAGAAACAATAATAAAATAATACAAAAGACAGACACCATTTGCTCATGGATGTGTATTTTAATAAAAATAATTCTGTCAAAATTAAATGAGTACAATATTTCTTTATCATGTTTCCAGTACATAGGTATGTCTTTTTTTCTTTTTCATTTTTTAAATTGTTTTTCTTTTTTATGTTGTTTTAAAGGTTTTTAAAGGTTCATGCTAAGTAGAGGGTAACTCATTTCACAATTGCTAAAAGAAAACTCAAAATAAAATTAAAATCGCAATAGAAGTAAACTGTGCACAGCTTGCTGTACTCCATTCCATTCGTCTTGCTCCATTGTCTTCCGAAGCAGGAACGTGACGCATTTTGGCTACTTTCTTCCCTTCGACGTATGTACGTAAAGCCATTATGACGTTCTATGATGGATTCTTTTAAAACAACGATATTCATTATAGGTGGTTCGATTATGATGAGTTCCAAAACATATTTGGCATTAAAAAGCCGCCCCATGACAAAAGATCTACAACGGACAGGTCAGTAGAAGTACGAGTGCTTCTCTCTGCAAACTGCCATTTTATAACTCAAACATAAGTAAATAGTTACACAAGATGTCCCCATGCAACAAGATACCACCATTTAACAATCAAATTGACCCATTTAGTGGAGTAAAATAAGTTGACAGATCATTAGGGATCAGTGTAAAATGTCTACCCCATTGAATCAGATCACAAACACTGCTAAAAACACAAGGTGGGGCTCCAATCAGTTTAATTGTCTGCATCCATTATGCAACTCCAGAGTTGGGAAGGCCAAGTTTATTTTACATATTGAGCAGCATGTGCAACTCTCCAGTGACCTTGTTGTGACCTCCAACTACCCACCAGATGACACATACCTTCTGTTAAAATGCCTGACACGATACAACAAGCTAGACAGTACTGTCCTAAGAGGAAGTGAGGTATAACTGAAAAGAGCAAAAGCAGGTGACAATACGGGAATGTAACAATCTCATGATGGCCAGCAGCAAAAAATGTGGGAACTAAAATCGTTTAAGCTACATTCAACACCACAGCGGCGTGCTGGCTGAGTTAAATGGGTTGACATAGGGTCGACTGATAGTTTTTCCTTCATGGATGATCAGATGGGGAAAAAAAACAGGCTGCTTAAAGGAAAAAGTGCCTGAGCCAGTTAAGATCACACTTACAAAGGCCAAGAAATTGTTAAAGAACATCTTGCGGGGGGGGGGAAACCGAAACAATTGCACTGATACGAGGTCGAGGTGAAGTTCTGGAGCAACAAAGACAATTTCATTTTAAAGGGATAGTTCACCCAAAAATGAAAATTCGGTCAGTATTTACTCACATAAGACCTTCGTTCACCTTCAGAACACGAATTGAGATATTTTTGATGAAATCTGAGAGCTGGATCACTCCTCCATACTAGTCCATAGGCTTCTTGAGGGATTGAAACTTGCCGGCCCCGAAAAGTTATTAAAGACATCATTAAAATAGTCCAAGTGACTATCTTAAGTTTATCAAATGACTAAAATACTTTTTGTGCGCAAAAAACAAAAATAACGACTTTATTTCAACTATTCATTTCATTCTCTGTGGGCCTCTAGTCAGGTTACTAGTAAAATAGCATACGCTTCTGTTGTTGTACGTCACACGCATCACACATGACCAGCGTCGGCCAATAGTGAGCCTACGTGTGACGGTACGTCACACTACGTTAACTGACTAGAGTCCCAAAGAGAAGGAAATAAATGGTTATTTGTTATTTTTGTTTGTTTTAGCGAACAAAAAGTGCTCTCGTCGCTTGATAAATTTAGGATTGAGCCACTGTAGTGACTTGGACTATTTGAACGATGTCTTTAATAACTTTTCGAGGCTGGCAAGTTTCAATCCCTCAAGAAGCCTATGGACTAGTATGCAGGAGTGATCCAGCTCTCAGATTTCATCAAAAATATCTTAATTCGCTCTTCAGAAGATTAACGAAGGTCTTACGGGGTTGAACAACATGAGGCTGAGTAAATACTGACAGGATTTTCATTTTTGGGTGAACTAACACTTTAAAGGGTAGTTCACCCAAAAATGAAAATTCGGTCAGTATTTACTCACCCTCATGTTGTTCCAAACCTCTATGTGTTTATTTGTTCGGCTGAACACAAAGGAAGATATTTGGAAGAATGTTTTAATCAAACAGATCTCATTCCCCATTGACTACCATAGTATGTATTTTTTCCTACTATGGTAGTCAATGGGGAATGAGAACTGTTTGATTAAAACAGTCTTCCAAATATCTTCCTTTGTGTTCAGCAGAACAAATAAACACATAGAGGTTTGGAACAACATGAGGGTGAGCAAATACTGACAGAATTTTCATTTTTGGGTGAACTAACCCTTTAAGGAGATGTTCTAGGCGCTAAATAAATACATATTTCGTTTGCAAGTTTTCTGTTCATTTTTAGGAACACTCAATTGTCTTGCATGCTGCAAGTTCATACTCTGTCCCTCCATTAATGAACAGGAGAGGTAGACGGATACAGTAATGCGTCATGTGCATTAATCCAAGTACAGTGCATCCAATGGTAACAAAACTTGAACAACGGTACTCAACAGCCAATGAAACAACCAATAACAAAAGTTGAAACGGTGTCAGTCTGTATAGTTATTAATCTAACAGGAGAACTATCGACACAGTGACACTATTCACATGGGCATAAAATGTACAGACTTGGTATATGAAGTTAGTCTGTGAGCTTCTCAGTAATCAAACTAACCTTAAATTTCTTTTGTCAAAAACTGCCTTTTTATTTGGTACAGCCATAAAAGTTGGAAAACCACAATATACCTAACTTAAAAAAAAGTGAAGGTTGACATTTGCATGAAACCCACAGCTATAAAGATGGTAAAATATCGGTAAAATAGATCCATTTAGGGCTATGATTGAAAATATAATTCATCTACATTGGACCCAAAGGCAAGTCTGCGTCGTCACTGTGTGATTGTGTCTAGTGAAACTTGTGCTGGTGCCTGAGATGCTAAAGTAGCTTAAAAGGTGAGACACTATATGAGCCATGCATTATCTCACCCTCAAATCACACACTTACTCCAATGAAAACATCGGAAGGTCGCCAAACTTCTGTATGCACAACTACGACGTTCATCTAATTCCTAAAGGGGCAGCTTAGGTTGACCAAATAATAATAAAAATAATCTGTAGAATTTGCTTGTACATAGAAAAAGGACCTGCTTTAAAATCCACAGTATGGTCTGGTGAAGCAAATAAAAGAACATTTGTCGAAATACCTGAGCTCTGACTGAGAAAAACCAGAGTGCGTAGCTCAAATTTTCAGTAGGAACTTACCATTATGTATATTGTTGATATGGTACGCTTGAAATACTATGCACTAAATTCACCCATGAAAAAAAAAAAAAAAAAAAAAACAAAGGTTGGGAAGTTGATTCGTTTCAAAATGAGCACAACAAACGGACAAAATATGAACTAAAATAAAAATGACTAGATAAACAGAATAATTAATTATCTTTAAATAGTGTCACACAATTTGTATTTGATAATACTAATTTAAAAAGAAGCCTCTCTTCTCATGTTTCTATTCATTCTGCTTCGGCTGCTTCTGGCAAACGGCAAGCGACACACCAATTCAAACGCATGTTCTCGTCATGGCAAACGACTGGAAAGTCCTATTTGTAGCCGTCCTGAACATTGCCTGAGGGAAATACAAAAGGATTATGTATTTAACATGGACGATAGCAATACTGGAATATTTTAAGGAAAAAAAAATGATAAAGTGATTTTGAAGAATGGACCTGGACTGGATAAATGTGCATTAAAAGGAACAAAATTGACAGAGTAATGACCTTTTGTTTTTGTGTTATGTATTACAATTGAATAATCTAATTTAATCATTTAAATATACACCAGCAAAAAAGAACCAACCATTTAGAAGTGTCTGATTTACATGTATTTTCTTGGGATCAAGCGTTGAATGTAAAATTTGTTGATGAAATTGAATATATATTAGGCCTGTCGACGTTATAGCGTTAACGTTTGCGATTAACTCAAAATCCTTAATACGTTAAAATACCGAAATATCGTTGCATCATTGCACATTGCTGGTGGTTGAGGAGATTCCCCTTTCTATGTACAGCGCTATAGACCATTTCACAAGATGTAAACAACACTGGTCCAGAAACACTTCCTGTTTCAGTTTGTAACTGTTTTTTTTATTTCACATGTAAAGAAAACATCTTAAAGATATTTGTTTAACTTTTTGATTCAGTTTTAAATGTTCTGTTGGTTGTATTTTATCCCAGCTTTTATGTAGTGTTAAAAAACTGAAACAGGAAGTGCTTCTGGACCAGTGTTGTTTACATCTTGTGAAATGGTCTATATAAATGTAATGAGTTATTATTATTATTAAAGCTGCAGTCCGGTGTTTGTCCTCTTTGTCGCCATCTCTGTTTGAAATCTGCAATTGCAGTGAGTTGTATTTACGCGAGTTTTATTTCAACACCCTCGACACGGCACAGCATGGATGAACACAATGTTTGAGGAGAGTGTAGCTGTCAGTCACCACCAGTGTTGATACTGGCATTCACAATCGCAGATTATTTTTTTTGGAAGTATGACCAACATAATAATTTTCACCGGAAAATGTCATCTGAACTAGTAAGAAACATCCACTTTTGTTCTGGTTCTGACATTGCAGTAAATCGGGCTGATTAAATCTAACAATCGCTTATAAGTTATCATATCACCAAAACCGTGAAAATCATACTTTGTTCTCAAATTGTTAATGTTTAATGTAAGCAAGCGTCGCGTGACTACATGTAACGTCCTTCCGATCTGTATCCTTGTTTTCGCATGGGCCGGTTGCCGTCTCTTTTTTTCTGTAGCCACTCCGAAGCCCGAACAAAGTCTTTAGCATTTTACAGCGGGTAAATCTGTTGTCACTGGTGATTGTCGTTTGAACCTTTCTGGATCCGCCATCAAATTGATAAGTTTAATTATATCAAGTGCTGTGAGAAAAGGCTATAAATCTCCACCTCCAACATCCTCACACGCAATTAAGCTTAATTTCACAATAACGCCGCCTTCACACTGGCAGTTGAAATCAGGTCCGATGCGGCTGCGAAACAACCGGAAGTCATTCGTTTCCTATGGAGATTCGCAGAGCGCATGCGAATGGGTCCGAAACGGGTCCGACCGAGTGCGGTGCGAAGAAAATCGTGAACTTCGCGAACGTCAAAAATTTGAACTCGTGCGAAAAGCTACGGACAGTTCCTATCCGACAATTCCAGCAGAAGTTGAGCGTTGCTATGGTACTGATAAACAAACCTGAATTATTAACTTTTAATAAAATAAATTATGATTTTATAACGATAAGTTGTCATGTCATTTTTTATTTTCATGACTTTCTAACGTTTATAAGGGCAGTTAATACAATTAAATTGAAGGTAGACATAAACTATTGACCACTATATCACATATTTTAGCCGACCTGACATGTCAACGTATCATCAGAGAGATCATACAGAACTGAAAGAATCAAACTTTAATAATAATAAAAAAAAAAAAAACAGAATCAAACTTTAATCTCTCTCTCTGCCATTTTTGTTCTACCCGTGTCCGACGCTTTTCACTGTATAGTACGACGTCCGTTGGGAACGTATTGCGTATTACGGAGCTGATTTCAACTGCCAGTGTGAAGGCGGCGTAAGGGTGTGAATAATCCCCCAAAAAGGGTGCGATTGAGAGTCCTAAAATATATATATATATGAAGAGTTCAGATGCAAAAGCCTCTAAATGCCATTTGAAATTTTCTTCTAAAATGACCATTTTTATCAAGCTTGTATATTTAAGTTCAGTAATTTCACTTAAATGACAATTAATAGGTAATCTTCATTGCCATTTAAGTGAAATTACTGAACTTAAATATAAAAGCTTGATAAAAATGATCTTTTTAGGAGAAAATTTCAAATGGCACTTAGAGGCTTTTGCATCTGAACTCTTCATATATACACACAATTTTTCAATAGTTTTCTTTGTGACTTGACAAATATACACAGAATGATTTATGTCATTGTGTTATAAGGAATGAAAACTGAAATTATTATACTAAATTAAAATAAAAACAAAACTAATCATTTTTCAAAGATGCAAATGACATGCAAACTGGATTTTAAAACAAATTAAAACTACACTTAAATTTAAAATCAAAATAAAAAAAGTTCTCCAAACTATAATTACCTTGGTGCTCTCACCTGGACTAGTGCTAGTGCAAAAAGTTGTCGACTCTGGCGAAGGAGCAGGAACCGGAGCGAACCCTGGCCATCAGCTGCACGCACTCGGTGGCCTGACCAAGAGCCAGCATGAGAGGAGGCTGCTTGGGCAGATTCTGAGACTCTGAATGATGGAAAAGATCACTGATATGAAGCCATTACAACTATTAAATAAGAAGAAATTATCATAACAACTTGACGATGTTACCAGCTCATTTACATGCCTCATGTTACTAAATAACGAGGCCTACATAAGTGCTCATGTTCACATAGTGTATTCACGTGTCGTCTCAGCCAGCCGAGCAGCCTTACCCAGAATAGCGCTGTTGAGAGCAGAGCAGATCGCCTCTCTTTGCATGGGGTCCAACTGCTGGCCCACGGGGCAGTTCCAGGGGTCCGAGTACGCCAGAAGACTGAATGCATCCTGAACACACAAACATGCACGTCGGCGAGTGGGCACAAAGTACTGCTACCCACAAGGCTAATCAACTTTCCACTTCAAATGTGCAACAAACAAGAGGCAGAGGAGTTGAACAGATCACTTGGTATGCATGCAATATGACTGCAAGTCTAAACAGACCACTACTGCAATATTTCACATAAAACACAACAGCCAAAACTGACTTTGCACAGGCAGCATGGGATTATGGTGATGTTATGCAAACAACCTTTCCTCCTCTTTCCCTCCATACCTGCAGCATCTTTTTGTGAGTGGCGTTCTTGCCGTACTGTCGGCAGAGCTGCTCGCTGAGGGCCTGAAGCTCTCTGCCGAACTGGATCATTCTCTCTGTGGCCGCCTGGTTTCCTCCACACAGCTGTCTGGAGCTGCAGCTGTCATCTAGAGGAGCAAAGAAATCGCAATGACACCCCAGAAAGCAGACATGTTTGCGACTATAATTACACAGCGCACTGATATTGTGATTGAAATAATTGCTTCAATATAGAACTGCTGGGAAATCTTGCCCAGTGTTGTTCTATTAATTTGAGGCTACGTTTAATTAGCCAGTGAAACTATTGGGAATAATATAATTGTATTATAATTATTCCTGTCCCCCGTAATATATAATTATCTATTTTAAAATGCAATTTGGCTAAGCTTAATTTTCATGATCATAATTATAAAAATTAAAACATTTAAAAAAATTCTATAATTTTTAAAATATTGAAATGAATTTTTATAATATAAAATGTCCATTTTAAATATGAAAATGTAGTCATTTTTTAATATCTTGCCCAGTATTGTTATATTAATTTGAGGCTATTTTTAATTAGCCAGTGAAACTATTGGGAATAATATAATTGTATTATAATTATTACAATTTAAAATAACTGTTTTGTTTTCTATTTGAATATATTTTAAAATGCAATTTGGCAAAGCTTAATTTTCATTATCATAATTATGAAAATGTCAATATTTTAAACATTATTGCATTTTTATTTTTTTTTAATTGAATTTTTAAAATATAAAATTTCAATTTTAAATATGAAAATTTCATAATTTTCAAATCTTGCCCAGTATTGTTATATTAATTTGAGGCTACGTTTAATTAGCCAGTGAAACTATTGGGAATAATATAATTGTTTTATAATTATTCCTCTCCCCCGTAATATATAATTATCTATTTTAAAATGCAATTTGGCAAAGCTTAATTTTCATTATCATAATTATGAAAATTAAAACATTTATGAAAATTCTATAATTTTTAAAATATTGAAATGAATTTTTATAATATAAAATGTCCATTTTAAATATGAAAATGTAGTCATTTTTTAATATCTTGCCCAGTATTGTTATATTAATTTGAGGCTATTTTTAATTAGCCAGTGAAACTATTGGGAATAATATAATTTTATTATAATTATTACAATTTAAAATAACTGTTTTGTTTTCTATTTGAATATATTTTAAAATGCAATTTGGCAAAGCTTAATTTTCATTATCATAATTATGAAAATGTCAATATTTTAAACATTATTGCATTTTTATATTTTTTTAATTGAATTTTTTAAAAATAAAATTTCAATTTTAAATATGAAAATTTCATAATTTTCAAATCTTGCCCAGTATTGTTATATTAATTTGAGGCTATGTTTAATTAGCCAGTGAAACTATTGGGAATAATATAATTGTATTATAATTATTCCATACAATGTTTTCTATTTGAATATATTTTAAAATGCAATTTGGCAAAGCTTAAATTTCATTATATGGAATTA
This sequence comes from Pimephales promelas, assembly GCF_016745375.1. The sequence continues at coordinate 4,904,383 of NW_024121288.1, read as the reverse complement.
TATATAAGTATTATAATATAGTATAATATAAAAAGTCCTCCATCTAATAGTGACTCGTTTGTTTTTTAATCCATCTGAACCATTTTCCTCAAACCAAAGCAAAAAGCAATGTCTGAAACTAAGAAATTATTATTAATTAATTTATAATAATAAATAAATAAATAAAATGTATTAATTAATGTAATTATAAATTATAATTAATTAAAATTAATAAATAAATTATTATGTATTTATTTTAAAGGAAGAAAACTGTGCACTGGGTGCTAATAAAAGCTACACACATTTTATCGAAACTTCATAACCACAAACCATCACACTCTCTCTTTGTAACCTTGGAGAAAAGCATTTAATGGGCTGAGTTAAAGAGGAGCTCAAATTAGCATCTCTCAAGGGGAGGAAGGACAGAGCAGAATGAAGAATGAAAAAGGTAAAAAAAAAAAAAAAGTATAAATAAAGCATTTTTGTTGAATGTGATGTTAAAAATCCTACACATGTGTTGTACCTGCTACTCCATTGCCAACACTGCTGTCATCAGCCTGTAGGATTTCCTGGTGCTTGTACGTGCCATTCATAATGCGAGTTGAGCTTTCTGTCACGCCATTGCTGTAATGTTCTGCCTCAATCTCCATCTCACTATCACTGTCAACACACAAAAACACAGTCAACAGCAGAGTCTCTCGAGAATGTAAGTACACAACACATTTATATGCTTACATACAACCGCATATTTCGTTTTCTGTCTGGCTCAAACTCAAACCCACAATCACTAACCCAAACAACACCACCACACACCTAGTCTCCTGGTTGCTGGTGGCACTGTGTGGCTGGGACTTGGTGGAGTCGGTAGAGTTGGACTCGGAGTAATTGACAGAGGAGGGAGAAGAGGATGGAGAAGAGGAGGCGGAGCTTACGCCTGTGTATTTGTTGTGGCTCTTATTTTTGTTAGGTGGGGTGACCCCGTTACTGCATGTGGGACTGTCTGCTCCTGAGTCATGAGGAGGGGAAAAAAACAATGAGAACTATCTTAAGAAACAGCATGAATACAATGCTTTACTTGAATTGTGAGTTACATAATCCACCCAAATGCAGTACAAGTGATTCAATAAACCATCTGATCCACATCTTTTATGAATGTGTTCTCTTGAAGATGTTCCTCATGATCAGACCCACACCGAACCTACGCCAATCTTCCCTCAACTCTTGTATTTTGGTTTAACAAATATGTGGGCTTTGTAAATAAAGTATTTGAATGCTTTCAGCTATCAAATAGGTAAGTTACTTTGTAGTTCATTTTAACATATTTTAATAAATTAAAACCATACTGCAGAATTATAGACATTTGAATTATAGACATTCAGGACAAAACATTTAAAAAAAGTGTGGGCATGCTGAAGGACAGGTCACCCCAAAATTAACATTTTGGTTACCCATATTTTTCAATGAAATTAAATTAGTATGGGGCCCATCAGTTGTTTGGTTACAAAGATTATTTTGTGTTCAGCAGAAGAAAGAAATTCATAGAGGTTTGGAACAACTTGCAGGGTGAGGAAATGATAGAATTTTAATTTTTAGGTGAACCATCCCTTTAAAAGAAACTTTGACCTCAAAATAAATGAAATAATGTTACTACTAATAGTAGTTCACTTTTAAAAAAACTTTTGCTGATAATTTACTCACCCCCATGTCATCCAAGATGTCCATGTCTTTCTTACTTCAGCCGAAAAGAAATTAAGGTTTTTGATGAAAACATTCCAGCATTTTTCTCCATATAATGGACTTCACTGGGAACCAAATGGTTTAAGGTCCAAAACACAGTTTCAGTGCAGCTTCAAAGGGCTTTAAACGACACTAGATGATGAATACGGGTCTTATCTAGCGAAATGATCGGTCATTTTACATTTTTTTTAAAAAATTTAAGTTTTATAAGCACAAATGCTCGCCTTGCTCTGTTCTGTGTGACTTTCCTGTTCGAACTCGTTCATCAAAATGAACAAATCTTTTTTCGAGTCATTTCGTTCATTGAATGGTTGAACGAACCAAATGACTCGGAAAAAAAGATTCGTTCATTTTGATGAACGAGTTCGAACAGGAGAGTGACGAACGTGCATCACAGAACAGAGCAAGGCGAGCATTTGTGCTTGTAAAATTTAAACTTTTTTTTTTTTTTAAATGACCGATTGATTCGCTAGATAAGACCCTTATTCATCGTCTGGTGTTGTTTAAAGCCCTTTGAAGCTGCACTGAAACTCTCATTTGGACCTTGAACTGTTTGGTTCCCAGTGAAGTGCATTATATGGAGAAAAATCCTGTAATGTTTTCATCAAAAACCTTAATTTCTTTTCGACTGAAGAAAGACATGGAGATCTTGGATGACATGGGGGTGACTAAATTATCAGCAAAAGTTTTTTTTAAAAGCCTCCTTTAAGCCTATTTTAGGAGCATTGAAAATGTTGAAAATGATTCTGGGATGAAACATGGACATTTTACCATGAGCTTCACCCAAATGCATTGTTCACGAAGTGCTAAAAAATATTTTAAGTAACACTGAGTGTGTGTGTGTGTGTTACCTGTGCTGTGCAAGTGAGCGTTGGTGGCTCCGTGCCGGGGGCTCATGTTGGGGGAGCCGGGATAGCTGTCCTGTGATTTAGGAGAGCGGACACTAAAGCACCGTACCTCACTATCCGTACCATTCACCATCTCTACAAACTGCCGACACCTGAGGGAGGGCAACAAAAAAAAAAAAAAAAAAAATCACAAGCACACAAATACACACATGCTTCAGACTTGCCAATCAATTCATATGTCTGTCAACCAGGTTTCTCTTATCCATTATGCCTTCTAACTGACACTGTCAGCTCAGCAATCCATTAAACTGTCTGCTTGTCGTTCAACTGTAATCCATCACAGAGAAAGAGAGAGGAGTCAGCTCTCACTGCTTCCTTCCCACACATCCTGGCACTATTCCCACAGCAGCATCTGACATCTGATGACATCCAACAGTGCGATTATGCACCTCCATGTAAGGCTTTATATAAAAAGTTTCATCTTCATGTCAAAAAAATAAATAAAAAATCCAGCCAAGCAAAATGAATAGAGATGGTTTCCAAAGAAAAGTTTAACATTACACCGAGCCCCGTGAATGTCTGTAATAGGTTGAGAAAAGGGTTTGTTTTCACACGTCCAAGTGATCTGAGGGCGCGGGTGCTTTGTGGCTGTGGTTACAAGAGGTAAAAACAATATAAATACTGTTCGTTTTCTCACACAAACCGCTCGTTTCGTGTCTTAGGCCGTCAATGTGTACTTACATTTACGAGTCATTAAATCATGTTTAATTTGGACTTCTCTGCGCATGCTCTTTGAGGTGGTGACCATAGACCTCCATTATATGATGTGATAGACAAGAACGGTTTGACCTAAAAATATCAAAATTGAATCTACTGTGTAAACAGACACCTACATCTTGGATGCCCTTGAGGTAAGCTAAAACATATCAAAAATTGATTTGAAAGTGAACTATCCCTTTAAATGAAACAATGTCTTTTAAATTATATGCAATTTGAAGATCTGTGGTTTCATATTAAAGCTGTAGTTAAATAAATGGAAAGGCTTGCTTATCAACTTTGACAAATGTTAGTTAGAAATTTGAATATATACATACATATATATTGGAAATATATAAGTTTATTGCAAAATATGCATTATTCAAATTTCAAACAAGTATTTTTAGAGCGTGGAAAGACCGATTTGATTTCGACATTTTCGCGGAGCTAACAAGGTCTTTAGGCACGTTTTGCATGTTTCGACACTGATTGGTGGAAATTCCTATACAGCATCATGGGTAATGTAGTTTTTCACCATACATTCTACTGCTAAACACAATTATTTTAAAACCAAGTTAAAATAAGGCAGACTGGAGGTTTTAACAGAAGCAACTACCATCAATTACCAACCACGTAGCTCACAGTAAGATTCTCTTTAAAGCTTTATAATTTATCGTAAAAAAATAATTATCTTATGGATAAAATCTATCGAGTTTTCTGGAAACTCGACTGTTGCACTGTACTAGTGTACAAAAGTCACTGTAAAGCTTTCTAATGATCAAAAAAATCCTAAAACGATATAAATACTGTTCGTTTTCTCACACAAACCGCTCGTTTCGTGTCTTAGGCCATCAGTGTGTACTTACATTTACGAGTCATTAAATCATGTTTAATTTGAACTTCTCTGTGCATGCTCTTTGAGGTGGTGACCATAGACCTGCATTATATGACTGATAGACAAACGGTTTGACCTAAAAATATCAAAATTGAAACTACTGCGGAAACAAAGACACCTACATCTTGGATGCCCTTGAAGTAAGCTAAAACATACCAAACATTAATTTCAAAGGGAACTAAGCCTTTAAAATCTCTCAAGGACATAAATATTCAGAAGTATGGGCTGTGTAATGCATTATAAGAAAGCATCAATTCAACAGGGTAGCTGACATATGACTTATGAAAAAAAAAGTTAAAAGGCAGCTTCTTTTCAACCTTATGCAACAATATGACTAATCATATCAGAAGCAGCTCAGAGCAAAGCAACCATGACCCTCTTTTCACCCTGAATGTGTTTTCACTATAAAGACTGATAACAAAAAGAGCCTGACCATAGGGCACTATAAAAACCTTCATTCAGTATAACACTGAGTAAAGGATTGCCCTAATCTCAGGCTACGTGTCTTCTGAGTACGCTTGTGTTATGAAATCCAGACCAGAAAGCTGTGGATGTTCATATGCAACTGAGGTCTACTGATTCCCAGAGAAGAAAACACATTTTTCACCTTGCTTCAAGTTAAGCAATTCATACCACACAAAGTGGCACACAAACGTAGTTCTCCAAGTCTGGTAAACTCACTTCAACATGAAGAGTAAATTGGGGTTGTGTTCTAGGAGTCCGGGGTACAACTGCTGTGTTGCGTCAATGGCTTCTCCAACACGTCCTGCCAATACCAGTTTCTGTATTCCTGTGAGCAAATGAGATGAAGAAATTACATGTGTTTTATTTCGTTTTTGTTTAAATGGTCATATCATGCATTTTTAATCACTCGATCGCTCTCCCTGAGGTCCACTTAGAATGTTAGTGAAGTGTTTTGAGCATTCATAATTTAGTTTTATGATAAATTTATTTTTCTCTGACCTTTTAAACAAGTGTTTTATTACAGCTGTGCCTTTAAGACTTTTATGTAATTGCTTTCCTCACATACGAAAGGATAAATGAGGGTGTGCTGTCAGGGGGTTTGTTTCCAATATAGTTTTTAAATGATCCATTTATCTATATATCTCTTTGCTAAACCTGAATTACATTTTGACAGGATCACAAAACATTGCACAATGAAATATGGCTCAAACTGTTAAGATCCTTATAAAAAATCAACTTCAGCCATTCATTTTCTAACATTTGGGATCTTTCAGAAGGATATGCAGAGCAATAGGTGCTATATACAATTTTTATGATCTTATTTTGTTTAAGAATTAAAGTATCAATCCTACTACTTCTTTCAATTATGATTTTAATCCAAAGGTTTCTGAACGGGTCATTTTTGCAGCATAAATTCTCAAAAAACAACACCAAAAAACCTATAGTTTTTTTTGTGTTGTTTTTTGAGAATTTATGCTGCAAAAATGACCCGTATATATATATATATATATATATATATATATATATACTGTATATATATATTTATTAGGGCTGGCTGTCAAATATATATATATATATATATATATATATATACACACACACATGCTTAAATATATTTAATGAATATTTTCATGTATATACAAGTAGATGTATATATAATTTATATTATATATACATATATTTTAATTTTATTATATAAAATTAAATTATTATATGTAATATTTTATATATAAATATTCTTTTTTTCTTAAATATACATGCATGTGTGTGTGTGTATATATATATATATATATATATATATATATATATACACAGTGAGTGCACCCACATATATTATGTAAACACAAACTTAAATTTTGGATGCGATTAATCGTTTGACAGCCCTAATATATATAGATTCAAATGAGACTCACTTAGAATTTGCCTTTCTTTGTGAGTAAATTATACATAACATGTAATGCATCTTATGGCTTATACTGAAAGTCTCCTTTCAAACAGATTTAACAAATTAATTTAATTGTTGCAAGTGACACAAAAAAATTAAGGTAACATTAAATATTCAGAGTGTTGATTAAAGCTTAAATCAAAGGCACATTTCTATAATTTTACACAGAGAAATTGATCAAATATTCATAGCCCAGTTGTGTCAAAAAATTGTGGTTTTGCTTAACCAGTCAAAAGTTAAGTTCCTCATAACAGCATAAACTGCATGGGAAGATCTGTTATTTTTAGCTAAACTAGTCGACTTTGATCGAGTACTCACTCTGTCTGTTTTTTATTGAGGTTTGGTCCTCTTGGATCATGGTCTCTGTGGTTCTGGCAAAGGCCATTGCTGTGGCACAATACCCATGATGCACCAGGTAGCTGGACACCATACTGCAGATGGAAACATAAAAAAGGTTAATGTGGGAAATATTATGATGAATTAGCCAGCCACATAACAAGGCTGATTAGCAGAGTAACATGCATTATAAACTACAGCGAATAGAAGTAGATGTTTTATAAATATTTATTTTCAGGTGACCGGCTGCTCACTTCTGCAGAACCGCCTGCCAGTCTCCCAGTCTTTCTCCGATGGGGAAGCGGGCGATCATGCTGTGGATCTTGGCCCTCCATTCGCTCATGTAGTCCTCAATGTCAAACACAAAAGGCTGTTGGCCAAAATTAGCATCTACTATCTCCCCTGGAGTCTGCAGCCCTACTGTGGGGTACAGGTTAGGCTGAAATGAGAGACAAAAGAGAGAGCTGAGAGACTGCTTAGAAGGTCTCCACGTTCTCCATCAGGAATTCTCAGCACAAAGAATCATTCAGTCACACCTTAACTGGCAAAGCCTCAAATGAAGCTCCGTAAATCCTCATCTGAGCTCATTACTAGCACTATCAATCTACTGTTACTGGTATTCATTTAACAGACACAGAGCTACAGTACAAGCCATTCATTTTAAGGGGAGAGTAACATGAAGTGCTGCAATAAGAAGATCCATTGGGATGATGGAAGACCCGACTTCAAAAAATAAAAATCATGATGAGGAGACAATATAAGCGTAAAGTTACATCCAAAAGTCGGTAGCACTTTATTTTAGAGTCCTGTTTCGCATGTATATACTTTGTACTTATTATAGTAATTACAATAACTGGGTTATAACTAGGTACTACCTAACCTAAACCAACGTAGTTACCTTATATTACCAGTAAATGTAAATAAACATACTGTAAACCTAAAATTCTGAGGTGATTTTTAATACAAACACTTTCAAATAAACTTTATTTCCATTTTTTAATTATCATGACGAGGAGACAATATAGGCGTAAAGTTATAGCCACATTTTTTTAATACATTACAAACATTTTCAAATAAACTTTATTTCCATTTTTTAAGACTCAATGGGAACAGTGTTATTATATTATTATTTATATACAAGTATAGTATTTATTAATATTTCAAACAAGCTTTTATTTGTATATTTTATTTAAAGTAATTTTCTTATGTGCTTGTGTCATTTTTACTAATTTCTTATATTTATATTATTTTTATTTCAGTTTTAGCCATTTTTGTAGTTCAGCTTCCAACTTATTTCAGTTAGTTGCAAAGACAAAACTATTTTTTAACTGTTTGATCTGATATATATATGTTATAATACTTCAATTATTGATTATTTTAAACTTACTTTTAGATTACACTGTTTGAGAGAGGTCTGTGTGCTTTACTTACTGGCAGATCTGTGAAAGCCACACCTGGAGGAACACAAAAAAAATGTGGATTCAGAGATTACAAAAGAAAAATACTTTAAATTTGATCCACTAACTTGATTTCTAATGATTTAAGCATTAATAAGATTTATGCTTAAATCATTTCCCATTAAATTATTACCTAAACTGTGTCCGTTCTTGGTGTAAAAGCATGTGTTATTGATGAGGTTAACGCAGCAGCCAATGACGTCACCCGTTGTGAAGGTCGGGCCATAAGGTTGACCAGTCCCTGAGGAACAAAAGGAGTGTCCGTCGTCCCCATGATAACCATAGGAGTGCTTGTCCCAACCTAAGGTGAGAGAGAGAAATTCGGTAATTGAACTCGGCAGCACTTGGATTAAAAAAAAAAACTGCATTTCCTGTTTCAATGTTTGGGGGGAATCTGCAGAATCCTGTAAAGTGGATTTGAACATGCTGAAATAGACTTTTATTGGATGATAAAAAGCATTATCAGACCAAAATATATAATCTAAGTACATGTTGAAATTTCCAATTGTATTGCACATATATAGATATTCGCGTGCTAATAAGGAATCTTATTTCTGCATCTGTGCTGACATCAATGAGTCAGAGCCTATCCTAAGCCTGCAGCGTTTGATATACCATCTGGTCTCCAGCATGATAAAATACTATTTCTTACATAAATTATGAGCACCAATCTGATAATACTGCTGGAAACAATATATGGACAGTAGGACCCTGGGACAAAATTATAAAGCTGGGCCCCAGCAGGCATATGTGGGCGCAATTATCAATTATCAACAATGATTTTGTGGACATTAAAACAAAAAGCATTTTAATTGGAATTAATATGACAACATGTACAGGTAAGAATTGCTCAAAAGTCATAAACAATCTTTTTATGTGAACGTATCTGGCGTCAGACAGTTTGAACGGCTTTCCTTTGGACATGACTGACGACTGGCATTTTGACACTGCTTGTGTCACGAATCACTGCTCTGAGAAAGGCAAGTTTAGATCCAAACGCAGCTTTATTTGAGGGCAATCCAGAGGCGTAATCCAATGTACAGGCAAGGGTCATAAATAGATAGGCAGTCCAAAACAGATAAACAAAGAAACAAACAAAACAGGCAGGGACCAGAGGCAAGAGAGTAATCCAGGGAACAGGGCAAGATATCCAAAACCAAGAGACCAGAAAACCATAAGAATGCTCAGAATTGCAGTGAAACACTTAAACAAGACTTCGCGGTGAGTGACTGAATGAACAAGGTATAGACGAATCCGACGAGCGTTCTTGTGTAGGCTGCCATCTTGTGGCGACGCCATTACTGAGCTGTTACACCGGCATAGACATATGCACCGGTATGTAAACAAACCTCGGAGATAAGGTGATAACGCACCCTTGATGACAGCTACAGCCAGGCAGACTTGTTGGGTTGATGATGTTAGACATTGGCCTCCAGTCACAGATGAAGGTACAAACGATCTTACAGATTATTTATGAAAATAGCTTGGCAAGCAAGCTAGGCTAACGTTTGCTACCGAGGAAACTAAAAAAAGATCTGTCCATTTGGCAACAATAAATAAATAAATGAAATCAAATAAACAATTTCATGTTTTTCATTTGTGTCCATTATTTATCTCATTTTTACATTGCAACGGGCATGGGTAAGGTAACGTTACAGCTAGAAAGTATACATAATATCGACCAACTGCTGTTTTTAAACCATGGAAAGAGGTCAATATAACAGCAGGAGAACAATTATGTCACATAACGTTACATTCAGCTCAGGAAAGCCATTTAATGACCATAGCATGTAAATTGAATAGAAAAAATAACAAGAGAGGAGATTTTGCTGATCACTATATATTTATTATATTTTTTTACTTATGTCATTAAATAATTGTTATTATACGCGAATGTCCGCGTCTTGTACTCGCCCAGGAAATCTGTAAACTGTACGGCAACCGTATTCACAGTGTTTTCTCTTCAAAATTGAAATTTTACTGCCACCATTAAAACAATTTATAACGGAAACTGTTTACCCACTCGACATTATACAAGGGATAACGTTGTAACGTTAGTGACAGTCGTAAATCGCGGGCTGTTTATTCCAGTGGACGCAAGTTGCAACTAAAACAATAGGAGGCAATGGCGCAACGCTACCCAGCAACAGCTCAGTAATGGCGCCCGCTTACTTCCGGTAGTTTCGCCGGATTCGTCTATATATAGCCAGACTAACAGGATGATGAGACAGGTGAATGCAATCAGTGAATGAGGTACAGGTGGATGTGATCAGTGATGATGAGTCCGGGCAGTGAGTTCTGGGAAACGTAGTTGTGAGGGAAACATGAACATCTGGTGTGGAGTGCCCTCTGGTGACTCTCAAGGGCACTCCACCTGGTGACCGTTACAGCTTGTTTGCTAACCACTATTTACTCATTTTTTTCTTTGTTGTGTAGATCTAAAAAACTTCTTTTGCTTTCCCCATGAAAAGAGACACCAGTGATTTTGCCAAGAGATCTCTCGAATTTATTTATAATATTTATAAGACATAGGAGGAAGAGAAACAGAGGTCTTCATTCTGCATCGTTACCATCTCTTCCTGCTTTTCGGACAAAAGGGTCTCAGTTTAAATACTACTGACCAAGAAAAAACTGCATCACCATAGTAACACATACCTATGACCACAAGAACATGTGGTTTCCATTTACTATGGAATGTATATCGTTTCCCTATACACTGCATAAACTTTCAGTCTCACTCCAACATACATTCACTCATACAGTTTAACTTATCCCAAAGTCTCCTAAAGTCTCTCTCTCTCCCACATCCTCAAAACACTATAATCACAAATGCAAAGATTACAAATAATAATGTGTATACATGTAATAAAACAGATACATATTATGAATATTAATACAAAATAATAATAGTACTAAAAACAACATTAAATGATGAGATTGTGAATCTTCAGTCCCTCCTCTGGAACTACGGCCGTCAGTTCCACACCATCATCTCCAGGTGGCCAACCTATTGAAGTGATAGTGCTGAGGAGAAATAGTAGACCAAGACATAGACATAGAAGACAAAAGAATTGAAACAGAAAAGAAAAGAAATAACAAACAAAAACCCAACCCATGTTATGTCCCCGTATGCTATGTGTCATTTAACATCTATGTGTAAGCATTTAAAATGAACCCCAATCATCTAAGAAAAGAAAAACTAAAAAAGTCTTCTGCCCGTGCCTGGACTCATTAATTAATTAACTCGTTAATTAATTAACTCCTCCAGTTCCGAGCCAAAATAAGAAATTAAAATAAACGTTGATGTTAAAGGGTCCTATCCCTTGGGGTTGTAAATCAGTAAGCGGGTGTTCATTGTTTGTGAGGTTGTGTTTTGTAAGTAGTGTAGTGTAAAATCTCCTATCTCACACCGTATTTTCCATTCTCGGTTTTATCAATGTCTTTTATCAAGAATAACTTCTAACCATCTCTAATTAATGTCAATGAACTTGATTCCTGAAATGGAAACAGAAAAACAATTAATCATCACTTTTCCCAGTATTTAAAAAAAAATAATTCTTAGATTTGCTCAATCTTAAACCATAGGCCATCATCATTTTGTTCATTCACTAAGCAAGGTTTAACTTGTGACCAATGATACCATCTATCTGTTCCTACACCCTTCCCTTTTAGGCAGACACTTGTATCTGTTGTTAAGAGTACCTCATATGGCCCCTCCCACCTAGGTTCTAAACCTTTCCTGGGAATACGTTTGACCATAACAAAACTGCCTAACTCAGGAATGTGTGGAATGTCAGTAGTGGTGTGTTTTCATCCCATTGCTGTTGAATTCACTTTCTATTATTGTCTTTGGTAATTTTGTCCAGCATTGTGAAATAGCATCTTAATTTCTCTTGAAACAAAGTAGAGTCTCCTCCTGTTTCTGCAGGTGGCATAACATTAGGAAGTAGAACCATTGCTGTTCCAGTAATTAGTTACACATAATTCCTTCAATGAGCTGACGAACTTGTGCTTCAGTCCACGTCCTCCCTTGAGAGGTTTCATCATGGTTTTTCACAATGACTTGTTTAAAAGATGGACCTTGACCTTCTGCTCCACCTCCTTTAGCCCAACAGTCTTTTCTTAAGTGTCCATGCTTTCCACAGTTGTTGCAAATCTTCAACCACCTCTCTATGTCCATGTTGTATTGAGCTGTCGCCACTCCTTCTCGATTTGTCTTGTTTCCTTCTTCCTTGTTTGATCTCATCGCCATCTCTAGACGGCCAGCCCATTGCATAATTTGGTCAAATGTTTCGCCTGGATTGACTCCAAGTGATAAGGCTTGTTGGTATTTAGAGCTAAACCCATCCACAAGTGTGTCAGTGAATTGTACATCATCTCTGTCAGGTTGTTTCTTAGCACAGAGAGCCCATCTCTCATAAGCATTCCACTTACGCAGAGCATATTCATCTGGAGATTCATCATCCTTTTGCTTAATCAATGTCACTGATGTGAATGGAATTTTACCACTTCCCAAGATTTCTTGGATTTCTTTTCGAAATTCGTCTAATGTTTGCCAAAGACCCAGGTGTCTTCCCTGGCCATCAACCCCAAAGTCTACCCATTGGGCTGATGTTATCACTGCTGGCAAGCGTTCCCATCGGTCTCTTGGGATTTTAACTTTCACTATGGTGTAAATGTCTTTTAGTGTCATTTGATGTGCTTCAACCAGAGAGTCTAATTCTCGCCAAAACTCTGTGTTTGGATCTTGTCTCTTCAGAGGAGGTAAGGCTGAGAGAATGGCTTGTCGTTCTCCCGGAGTAAACGGTCTTTCTTCGGTCATCATCTCAGGTTGTGACTCTTCCCTTTTAATCACAGGTGAAGAAAATTCAGGACCAATCTTGTCAACTGTGGTCATGTTGTCATCCCTTGTCTCGTCACTCCAGTCAGATCCATAATTATGAGCCGGTGTACATCTCATCATGTCTCTGCTTGGCTGGGCTGATTTAGATCTCGTTATTATTGGAGCTGCTTGTGCAGATGCAATAAACATTTTGTCAACTGGACCTCCGTTTGATCTTGAAGCTTGAGGCTGCGTCAGAGGTTTAGATGAACTTGTATATTGTTCAGGCAAGGGTGGATAAATCGGTTTGTAAGGTGGAGGTGTTACTGTTGTCGCAGATTTCACTAGTGCTTGTGAATATTTCCTTTCAGCTTCAGTTATTATATTTGTCCAATCTGGATCAAATAAATCATCACTGGTTGTGTTTTCCTTCTCTGGACATGTGATGATTTACTATGTGCGTCTATGTTCAGAAACTGCAGCCTATGTGATGCGTCTGTGTGTGTGCTCAGAGCTGCAGGCTGTCTGTATATGTATGTGTGTGTGCTCAGAGCTGCAGGCTGTGTGTGTGTATAGGTATGTGTGTGTGGGGCTCCCTGCCTCTCTCCCTCACCAACTGGATGTGTGTGTGTGAAGGTACAGGCAATTCTGAAGGGAGGGGCTGCTTCGCTCTCTTTCTCCCTCACTCACAGAACAAAAGAAAAAATTAAAGAAAAGTTAACTCTAATGCTTTTCAGTATTTTAGTTTTCTTTTTAAAACTCAAAAAGTTTTAAAAGGTTCCTTTTTCCCTTTCTTTTTAAATACTTTGGATTTTATCTCAGATTAATTTCTTTGGTATTAATTTTTTTTTTTTTTTAAAGTTAACTCGGATCAGTCTCCTCAAATATTTGAACAGCTTTACGGTCAGGTTCAGAATGCCCACGATCCTAGCTAGTTACAAGGGCGCCTTTTATACTTGTATAACTCTAGCGTGTTACAATGTTTTAGGGATTACCCTGCCATCGTTTTAAACAGTCCCGCCACATTTAACCGCTTTGGTCAATCAAGTATCACTTGTGTTACAACTTTCCTCGTCTCCTACTGAGAACGAATCTTCGGTGTGCTGGATGTTTTAGGGATTACTCTGCCTTCTTTAAACAGTCCCGCCACTATCCAACCACGTCGCAGTAATAACCAAGCAAATTTACTAGCTTAACCGTTTTACAGCTAATTCCAAATTTCTGACTAGATGGTCTTTTTTCTAAAAAAGATCCACCTCTATCCCAGCATTTCAAATATTATTTGAGGTTTACTTTTCAGAGAACTTAAATAAGCCAAATTCAATTCAAATGACTTAATTTTATTCATTTTACTATGTCTTATATTCATTGGCAAAACAACTGGTGCCTAAAATCACACAGTTCTTTTCAGCAGTTTCAGTCACTGTCTCTAATCATCAGGCAGACTTAGAACTTTTTATAAAGCAAAAAGTCTTACCTGCAATGATTGAGACAAATGCCTGGACATGCATCCTGTTCCCGTGACGCCAAATTGTAGATCTAAAAAACTTCTTTTGCTTTCCCCATGAAAAGAGACACCAGTGATTTTGCCAAGAGATCTCTCGAATTTATTTATAATATTTATAAGACATAGGAGGAAGAGAAACAGAGGTCTTCATTCTGCATCGTTACCATCTCTTCCTGCTTTTCGGACAAAAGGGTCTCAGTTTAAATACTACTGACCAAGAAAAAACTGCATCACCATAGTAACACATACCTATGACCACAAGAACATGTGGTTTCCATTTACTATGGAATGTATATCGTTTCCCTATACACTGCATAAACTTTCAGTCTCACTCCAACATACATTCACTCATACAGTTTAACTTATCCCAAAGTCTCCTAAAGTCTCTCTCTCTCCCACATCCTCAAAACACTATAATCACAAATGCAAAGATTACAAATAATAATGTGTATACATGTAATAAAACAGATACATATTATGAATATTAATACAAAATAATAATAGTACTAAAAACAACATTAAATGATGAGATTGTGAATCTTCAGTTGTAATTATTCCTCTCACTGTAAATAATAAATAAATACAAGTTTGTGTCAGTAGTTGCATATGAATAACTGTAACCACCAAGTCTTTTTTACAAAAGGGATGGAGAACCGTGGACCATATACGGCTCTCAGTGATTGCCAATGAGTAAAAATTCATGTATTACTGTTACGTTCCACGTGTTTTTTTGTGTGTGTGTGTTTCTGTTCTGTCTCCATTCATTGATTTCAGGTGGTGATCGAACATTGGCTGTTTGCGGGTACATGACGTGATTGTGGGTGGCGTCACCATCTGCGCAACCAATCTACTGCTCTGCTGTGGCGTTAAAAGGCCCATTCATAGAGATGAAGTCAGATCCTCGCCAGATCTCATCTAACTTGCGCGTTCTGAGCACATTGTCGAAACGTTATCACGATTTACGCTATGTCTTTATGATTGATGATTAATGAATGAGTAAATGCTTTAGCCTGGACCTGAGTTTTGCTAAGACATTGAGAGATGCCTAGCTCTGATTACATCTTAAGCATTGAGCTCTCTGTTGCGAAATCATAGAACGGGAGGTAGGAATCATCGTGTGTTAGTTATGCGTGGAGTGTCCGCCATTATTGTATTTCTGTTTTTATTTAGCGTAGTTTAATTAAGGCGGCGTTATTCCGCTGAAGAATTCGGGTTTCTTTCTACATTTTCCTTTTGTGCAGTTAGTTTAGTGGGTATTCGTAAAATTAGTTATCAGTTATGTTTTGCTTATTTTATTAATTTGGCGACACTCTTGTTTTTCCTAATTTCTTTTCTCTCGTGTATTTTATTTATTTTTTTCTTCTAACGAATTTGTTATATAATTTAAGTGAACATGTCTAATTCATTCAGGAGAATAAACGTTTCCTTAACGTTTAAATGATGTTTTCTGGTTGTCTTTCCTGCATCCACACCCGGCAACAGTGTCTCACATAAATGTTATGTAATCATCCCCTTTTACATCTTTAAACACGTAACATTTAGATATTTAAAAATGTTGCATAAGTGAATAACCATCGATGACCATTTTCTCATGTATAATACACCATCGAAATGTGGTGTGGCACAACAAGCTCAAATTTAATTGGACAATGCGAAGTGGAGTGGTAATATCTTCTCTTTAATATCGGTCTTTTTTCAGTTTTTTAATAACGGTGACAGGAGTGAAATAGAAAAAGGATAAGTATTAATCGCCCGAATGGACAAATATTTACGTTTGTGGAGCGATCTGAATCTCTGGTTTTGCATTAATGGTAGTGTTCAATTAAAGGGATAGTTCACTTTGAAATAAATTTTTGGTATGTTTTAGCTTACCTCAAGGGTATCCAAGACGTAGGTGTCTTTGTTTCCGCAGTAGTTTCAATTTTGATATTTTTAGGTCAAACCGTTTGTCTGTGAGTCATATAATGGAGGTCTATGGTCACCACCTCAAAGAGCATGCATAGAGAAGTCCAAATTAAACATGATTTAATGACTCGTAAATGGAAGTACACATTGATGGCCTAAGACACGAAACGAGTGGTCTGTGTGAGAAAACGAACCGTATTTATATCGTTTTTACGTCATTACCACAGCCACAAAGCGCCCGCGCCCTCAGATCACTTGAACATGGCTGTGGTTACAAGAGGTAAAAACTATATAAATACTGTTCGTTTTCTCACACAAACCGCTCATTTCGTGTCTCAGGCCATCAATGTGTACTTACATTCACGAGTCATTAAATCATGTTTAATTTGGACTTTCTGTGCATGCTCTTTGAGGTGGTGACCATAGACCTCCATTATATGACTGACAGACAAGAACGGTTTGACCTAAAAATATCAACATTGCAACAAATTAATTTCAAAGTGAACTATCCCTTTAAGTCTTATTTACATCTGGTATATTTAATATGAAACTATCATGTTGGTTAAATGAAGTCTAAGTGCCATCTACAGGCCGATAATATGAAACGTAGGCTGTTAGATGGCCTCATTTATATCCTTTTTTTCATTTGAGCCCCTTCCTCTGAGGAACTGATGCACCTCCCGCCCGATGATGTTATCTTCCCAGCTGTTCTAAAAAATTGGATATAACAACAAAAAAGTCCTTTAAAGACTTCGTCCACCCTGAAGCTCGTTCAAGGGGCAGCTGGACAAGCCTGTGTGTAAATTTAACAAGACCATTTGAACAATTTGAACACCACCAAGATGAGGAGTGTGTCTACCTACCTCACTGACTGGACTGAACTGAATCAAAATTGTATGTGTGTTGGCAGACCGTTATGATTAGTACATGATAAAAATGGTGTTGTATTTACAGTCACTACGTGAAATGGAGTAAACAAGTGTGTTCTGTGAATGACAGACAGATGCAAAAAGAATGAAAAAATTAGGAAGTAAGGCAGTGGCTGGTGGGGGCTTGTTGTGAGGTATTAGATTAATCTGCAGAGCAATGCAGGCTGGGATATTACTCCTAAAGCAGAGCTCAGTGTTCCCTTCATGCTAATGAAATGGGCAGAACTCCAGTATGGGATCAGAGACACGGAGGTCAGCGGGGCGTGTAAAACCATTACGCTCAGACTGCACACACATGCAAACATATACATTCTCATAGGAAACCACACATCATGACTTTAACTGATTTAAGTGTTTTGGAATCATGGGATGTTTAGTTATTTGAAAAAAACAAGTGAACTAAACAGAGAAAGAGAGAAAAATATATAAATATTAGACTAGATATATTAGAAGTGAGCATAGAAAAAATACCTTATAGACATTTGATCACATTTAAACATTGGTATACATTTGTTTGTGTCATGATATGTATATATAAAGCACCTAAAACTAAACTAGAGAACTAATATCTTGCTGTTGGTTGTACAAATACATTGGAAAATACATTGGCCACCCAACATGCGTTTGTCTATATTTCCACTATATTCCAAAGCGCTCTGACAAAGAGTGGTTTAAGCAGAGAGCACAGAGGTCAATGAACACACAATTTGTAGTCAGCACGCACATGCCGAATTGGCTAGATTGCTCCAAAGCATTTCAAAGGCATCAGGCACAGTGGAGAAGCTAACAAGCAATTGACAAAGTCACTTGATTGGTCAGAGGGCTCACAGGAGGGTGACATTAAACCAACTGGGCCTAAAATACAGGCCTTTTTTCTTATACAATATACACTATTGTTCAAATGTTTGAATATTTCCATTTCTAAAAGAATTTTGAATAAATGTATTATGGTTTCCACAGAAAACGTTAAACAGCGCAACCATTTTTTTAACTTTGACAATAATAAGAAATGAGTCCCATTTCTTGAGTCCCAAATCAGCAACCCGAACATTCAGGTCTTCCATCATAGGAATGAATTACATGATAAAAAATGATTTTGAATTGTAATATTTCACAGTATTGCTGTTTTACTTGTTGAGCATTAGAGACTTCTTTCAAGAACTTTTGAAAAAATCTTTTCAACAGTAGTGTATATTTACTTTTCAACTTTCATCAAGCATGTAGGATAAGCATCCAAGTATTGCTTTATAAATCAAAGATAATGTGTACTGTTATGTTTCTACACACTCCTAAAATGCATTACTGTCTACTTGCATATTATTATTGCATGTTAATTAGTGTCAGCTTAACTGAGGTTGAGGAGTATGTTCCACGTACTATAGTAGAGCCAGACCGATATATCGGCAGGCAGATATTATCGGCCGATATTAGGCATTTTCTAAAATATCGGTATCGGCAGTTATAATGGCCGATAAATTAATATTTCAAAAATAAAATAAAAAATGGACGAATGTCATGAGTGTTGTCAAAAAGTGCAGGTAAAGGGATAAGCAAGCTGACAGCTTATAACTATAAGGCAATGTAGGGACTAATTATTATTTTATTTATCAGAACTTTAATATATTTTGATGTTCCTCCGTTCTGTTGTGACAATAAAAAGTTTCTTTTTAAAATGCATCATCATATTATTTTAATTAAAACTCATATTTAAATAACTAATGTTAGGGAAATCTGTTAATGTTTTGTTCGCGTTTCTGAAATAAAAATAATAATAATATCGGCCGATATGTCGGATTTTAAAACCAACAAATATTTGTATCGGTATCGGCCTTCAAAATCCTTTATCGGTCTGGCTCTATACTATAGTATTCAGTCACATTTACTTTTTAACATTCTGCATTATGATAATGTGCACACGTTTCATTTGTATTTTTCCATCAAACTGGATTTTGTTTGGTTATGGTGTCTTTTCTCACTGCAGTTAGTCAATTAAAACTAGTTGATGTCCTCTGCTGTGTCAATGGATGCTCTGTCAGAATGAAAAGATTTTCTCTGATTAATTTTAGCTTTTAGCTATGAATAATTATGACAAGGCTTTGTGATCTCAGAACATTCTGTATGCCAGGTAAAATCCATTGAGGAAAACCAATAATGAGATCTAGGTCTCCTCTCCTTCCCTTTGAGGATTCATGAGGGAAAAAAAAAAACACATTACAAAAGTTATTTCCTGGGATTTAGGAGCACAGAAAGAAAAACCCTGGATTCTATGCATTTGCAAGGTCATTCTCACAGCTAGTGTTTTTTCAGGACATGCTGAGGCATGTTCATGGCCTGAATTACAGTCTAACTGACTAAAGGATTTTTTTTTTTTTAAAGTAGAAGACAAATGATCTTAAGCTACAAGACCATACTTAAAAGTGAATCGTAATGTCACCACTGGCCTTTTCATGAACAGATTTATACGTGAGCAAAAAAAAAAAAAAAAAATTCTGTTCATAATTACAACTTGTCTTTTTATCTTAAAAGCACTTCCTCATTAACAACTTTACTTTTTGGCTCAAAGATTCCCTCCCATCCAATCACATGGCCCCATTCCGGTATGTAACACCCACTTCACACAATCCAACCATTTTCAATGGATGAAACCATATTCTGCCAGAATTAAAATATGTTATGAATACAATTCATTTTTTTTATTTTAATATGTATATCTACATAAAGCATTTTTTTAAAGCTACAAAAATGGACTGACTCATCATTCTTCAGTTACCTACAGTTCACCATGACCCATGGTCAGGGCAGGGCGGTATGACAATACACTCACCTAAAGGATTATTAGGAACACCTGTTCAATTTCTCATTAAAAATACATTTAAATTTAATTCATACAGTTAAGACTACGCAATATATATATATATATATATATATATATTCTATTAAAAAATGTCTGTACTAATTCAGACTACATATTAAATAAATCTATTATATCTGAAAAAAAAATTGTTTAATTCATATTTTTGCTTTATTTTATTTGTCCAACTGTTTGATTTGCTTCTTTTTTCTTATTTTCAATAACAAAAATGAGATAAAATAATACAAAAATAACCATATTGTGATATATATCTTTTTCATGAAATGAAATCTCATAACGTGACAATGAGATACCCACAGTGAGCACATCATCCCTTTCGTGTATATACAAGTACAAACACTCACAAACTCACCAGGCAGTCTGTTCATGTTTACCCCCTGGGCAGACAGTCCAATTCCCATGTACCTGGAAACACCAATGAGAGAGAGGACAAATTTACTAAAAAAAAATTAGGACACTGTCACTGATAATCTCTGAAACTGTATTTAAACCACATATTAAGCTCCTGATAAAGTTACTATTCAACTGGGTTTAGTGACAGACCATTTTAAAGGTCTAGAATTAAACAAAAAAAGGAACTATTTGCCCTGCATAAATAACCTTTCTGTTGGTCAACGTTGTGAATACATGACCAACCTGAACCTGTTGCAAAATGGCTGGATTTCACTTATGAAATTTGCTGAATAACAGTAAATGTGACCATACTTTAAAAATAAAATACAAGAATCAAGCTTTTTAAATAATACTGAATAATAACATAATATTGTAAATAAATAATATAATAAAATGAATGGTGATTGGACTGAAGAGCCCCTTCCCACAAGTGAGTCTGGGACAGAGTTCTAAGGCATGACTCGACTCTTTTTAGTCACTCACAACCTGGAAGTTGCAGTTAGATGACCTAGTAGAACAGGAGCAATCCTGCTGGAATATATTTAGTAATCACATTGCAAAGTGGTCACAGGAAAGGGTGGGACCCTTTTCCATTTATTTTTGGACAATGATATCCTCAAACCGAGGGAAGGACAAACACCAACTACTGACTCAAGCATGACACATGGTTTCAGAGCAATTACATTTACATTTATTCATTTACTCATTTAGCTGACGTTCATTCATTTAGCGACTTACAATTGCTATATATGTCAGAGGTCGCACGCCTCTGAAGCAACTAGGGGTTAAGTGTCTTGCTCAGGGACACATTGGTGTCTCACAGCGGAGTCGAACCTGGGTCTCTCACACCAAAGGCATGTGCCTTATCCACTGCGCCATCACCACCCCTTTTCATTATCATTCTTTATCATTCTGAGACTGTGAAAACACCTTTTCATTAATTTCAGAATATCTTAGTATTTGGTGCATAATTTTGCTTTAATGAGCAACCATAAGTTTGAGTAAAACCTGATTTGAGAATGGTCTAAAGTGGATGAACAACTGAACATCTGTACAAAGAATCACATGATCAGTGCCACAAATTTACAAGGCACTATAGAAATAGTGCTGAAAATTAAATATTACTTATTAATTTGACCTTATACGTAAGGGGTCAGTGCGTCCATTTGTTTTTTGATATAATATTGAAAGTAGAAAAACAAGAAAACAGTTTCTTTTTCGTTTTTTTAATTCCAATACCCGGAATTGAGGAAGAACTGATGACGGAACAGTTTGATCTTCGGCAGATAAATCAGAGGAAATTGTAGAAATCGAATATTCAAGCTGTTTATAAATGTTTCTACCTGAGAACAAAAAAACGAAAAATTAAGTTGAATTCTTGTTTTTCGTTTTCTTCGAAAAAATTAAAAGACGAAAAAGCAACTGTTTTCTCGTTTTTCTACTTTCAATGTTAAATCCAAAAAAACGAGTGAACCGTACAGACCGTAAGGTAATATTGTCCCTAGATTTTCAATGTGCTCTCACACTTTCGAACCCCACTATATTTAAAACAGACCTGATACCGCTTCTCTTCAAATGCTTCCCGTGATGTATCTTTTGAAATTATAAACAAATATTGTATCTTGTAACACATCACGCCTTCAACCAGAAGCTATTTGCACTTACCCATCTCTTCCTTTGCTTACGATCTTCACCTCGAAGTAGTAGATGCCACAAGCAGCGGGGATGGGATGGGTGGCCCGAACCGACGCTGCATCCTTGTGGTTTTTTCCGTGGCCTAAAGCAAGACGGAAATATTGAGAGAAATTAGTCACTGACCAAACACACCCTCTAATATAGATGACTGTCCACATAAATAACAACAAAGCTTTTAAGGGGACAAGGGTTTTCAGCTAGGGATAGGTCATGATGGTTGACGACAACAGACACTCTCCAGTTGTTTTCAAAAAGCCCTTTGAACAGCAGACAATTCGTTTGTTTCGTTCGTTCGTTGAAAGAACCAAATGACTCAGTAAAAGATTCATTCATTTTGAACTTAAAACTTAAACTTTGTTATTTATTTTTTAAATGAGCGATCATTTCGCTTGATAAGACCCTTATTCATCGTCTGGAATCGTTTAAAGCCCTTTGAACAGTTTGCAGTTTGCACTGAAACTGTCTTTTGAACCTTGAACCGTTTGGTTCCCATTGAAGTCCATTATATGGAGAAAAATCCTGGAATGTTTTCATCAAAAACCTTACTTTCTTTTCGACTGAAGAAAGAATGACATGGACATCTTGGATGACATGGGGGTGAGTAAATTATCAGCAAAAGTTTTTTTCAAAAGTGAACTACTCCTTTAAATACAAGTTCTCCACAGCGACTCTAGGGGTCGCTGTTTGACAAAAACAGAATTCCTGCGTAGTGTGCCTTTAAGTCTTGATGTACTTAATTGGTGATTAATTGATCTTTTGTAAAAATATAACAACTTGACACTCTGAAACAACTTTCCTCCTCTACTTTGAGCTCCTCCCACTTCAAACTGCACTGGTCCATTCTAATTGGGTAAGCCCGTTTTCATAAAACCAAGTTATTTCTGAGGCATAGCCTGAATCAACTCTCATCCGGTTTAACTCAAAAGGTCAGGGAACCAAACTGGTTATGAACGGCATTTCATGTAGTCTGTAAAGTTGACATCTAATACACTCTGACTTCAACATTTCCACTCATTTCAATTGTGAGAAGTGAGTGTCATTGCCGTCTAAGCCTCCATGTACCATAGCAATGTGCTCCAATCTCCTAATCCATTTTCCTGCAGGTTGCTGCTAACACCTGCCAGCATTAATAGACACTCAGTATTAGATTCTGCGAGGCCAGGCTTGCCTCCTGAGCCAATCATTTACGCAAACCTCACTGCACTTCAAGAGTCTCATGTTTAACTTCTCCGTGTGAACGTATCTTTGTGTTTATGTGCCTCAGACCTGTAACTTAACCCACATCTGCAGTTTGATTCCAGAACACCATATCTTGGTGCTACTGCATAAGCACACGTGTGTGTAAGAAATTAGGCTATGTACTAAGTTTTTATTTACACTTCATCATCAATTAACTGTAACAATGTGAATCACTTTTATTTTTAGGATCAAGTTCTGCTATCAAGCCACAATCGGTTTGTCTGCCAAACCCAGACAAGCATTCATAATCAAGAACACACAAAATCTATTTATATTCGTGGCTCACACAACCAGAGTAAAGGCAGACGACCCTTTATGTGCAAATCCCCGACTCTCTCTTTCAACACACACACACTACAAATGCACATACGTGTGCACGCTCCTCCCCGCCCCCTGCTCACACACTCAATCTATTTATACATCATGCCATGACCAAACCATTCTGGGAGCACAGAACAGCAAGAGGACCTTGGGTGATTCTCTCCTTCTTTAGCTGCTTGTCTGTCTGTCCCTCCCTCTATTTCTCTGCCAAACATGTTTAATGCACAAAACACAAACAGCTCTCATACAGAGTCCTCCTCTGCAGTGCATAATCATGTCTGGTGCATCTTAAAGTGCTGCTCTAATCCAGTGTAGGACATTTTTTATTGTATGTTCTGCATCTGCGCTAGCTGCTTTGTGCCTCACGTTTCTCTTATTTTAAAATGGGGATGAGCCAGTAATTTGATAACACCTTTAGGACACATAATTTCCAGTATTGACACAAGGGTGAGAGTTTACATGCATGATCTTACACTTATTTATTTATTTTCATATGGAGTGAAGTATGACTAAGAAAAATATGTAAATTAATGGTTGGTTAAATGACATATTCATACACTTATTTAAAGCTGCTGTCCGTAACTTTTTTAAGTTAAAAATAATCCAAAATAATTATATATATATATATAAAAAAAAACATTCTGCCAGTGGTCAAAACTATCTGCTTGCCATAGCTAGATTCAAAACGGTTAGCTTGTTATAATGATTTTAATTCCAGTGGTACTGGTGGGTTTCCGCGGGAAATTCGAGCATGTCTTTGCGTCATTACGTCACACCCGTACACAAAAAGAAGGAGTTTCGGCTAGCTGCGCATGAGGAGATGTAAGAGATGTATAGGCTTTTCTCGCAGCACTTTACATAATTAAACTTATAGCATCCAAAAAGATCCAAACATACTATAAAACCCAAAAGACTTCGTACTTTGGATTTAAGGTGGATAGGGAAAGACAAAAAAAGTCTCATGCGAACACAAGGATTTAAACATCGGCGGCGCTTTTGAAAAGTGCGTGAACTCCGTGTTTGAGGGGGTTCAAAACGGAAGAAGAGACGGCTTTTTTCTCCTGAACAAGTAAGACATTTCAATAGTTCAATCGCGTAACAGTACGTTTTCTTAATTCACACAGTTATGGAGTTTCCTTTGTTGTGCCTTTCTCGTTTTGCTTTAATGGAGAATATGAAATCTGAACTACAAAGCTAACCATAAAACACATTAAATTTAACATTAGTCACGCAATGCTGATGTTATTAGCATGAACAATTTGAGAACATAGTAGGCTACAATTTGCGCGGTTGCTGTAAATCACGTTGATTAAATCTAACGAATTTTATCATGTCGAATGCTTTTCCCCCCTAGTTGATCAGAACAAAAGTGGATGTTACTTGTTCCGATAAAAATTCTTACGTTGGTTAAACTTTCAAAAAGTGAATCTGTGATTCTGTATGACAGTATCTATCCACACAGCGCGGTGATTGACGGCAGCACTCGCCTCAAAACACTGTGTTCATCCGCGAATGATAATTCCGCGAATAACTGCAATTGCAGATTTCGAACAGAGATGGCGACAAAGAGGAAAAGTTGTGGACTGCAGCTTTAAAAAAAAATCTACCAGCCTCACAGAATTACACTGCTATCTGGTAAAGCTCCTTTTTTTTATAGGGTCTCTCTGACAAAACATCTAAGGGAAATGTGGGAGCTGTACAAGGCTACAGCTGGCATCCATAATAACATCACTGCAGTTTGAGTGAACAAAGACACAGGGAGAGAAGATCGGGAGTGTTGTGCTAGTGTTAGCAAACAGGGTTTCACAGCTTCACAGAGACACTAGGGGGAAACGAACACAATCTGATGATGTCACCGCACCGACTAAACATGCATGATTGGCTCCTCAGACAGGCAAAATCCCTCTATAGGCAAATATTACAATGAGCTTAAAGGAAACAGAGTCCAACAGCATGCACACAGGAAATAGATAGCAGTCCACCGAACCACACGGAAACAATCTAGGCTTAAGATATATTTCTATCTATTCATCTTGCCTTAATCTTTTCACAGGAGGTGGTGTAAAAGCAGTGCACTGCAAAATCTGCATGGGGACTCATGTCCTTGTCAGTGTGACAATGTGGAAAATGAGGTCCACATTGCGAACAAAGACAGAGAATGTGCCTCTCATGTCTTTTCCACTTGTTTCATCATGCACAGAGTGATTTTTTTTGTGTCATGCATCCTAAATAAAGATGAAGAGCCACATAATTTGATATCATTTTTCATAAAAATATTTGACAGCACATATCTATTGTCTTCACTTGAGAACAAAAAATTCACTCTACAGAAACCGAATCTGGTACACTGGCTAAAATAGCGCTGAAGGTTAATAGACTGCAGGTTAAATGATCTATTAAGTGGAGCTGGTTTAAATATATATTTAAAGATGTATATAATGGCTCTTTTAAAAAATAGATTATAGTAACAAGCCTTTGTTTTTTCCTAATCTAATCACAGCAATCCTGTTTTGAGGATAAACGGACCAAACAGTCAGGCTGACAGAACAAAAAAAACACAAAAGTGTATCAATATCAGTGTATCAATATCACATGACTCCTAAAAAACCAATAACTGGCAAACATCAGCCGCCATATGAAGTGGTAAACATACCCATAGCCCGAAAGAGGATAGTGGCCAATGAGGTACAATTTTCCACAGACACAAAGCAGTGTACATTACCAAAATAATGCAGTGTTGTTCATTGTCGGGTCAAAGGGGGTGAACTAAACTTCAAGGATAAACTTCCTACTGGGCCTGGGCATTAACAAACATACTGTGTGTTTAACAACAGCTATAGACTAAACAAAAGGCAAGTGACCTTCAGTGGTATAAGTATTAGACAACAGGCCCACATACACACAACATTATAATCAGAATTAGGTGCATTATAACCGCATTTGTGCCTAAACTAAAAATAACCAGGGTACATGTTGGTAACATTTCAGTAATCTGTCAGACAACTGACAACACAATACAGCCTTTTTACAAGCCTAATAATTCACATAGATGCTACAACAAAAGAGCTCATTGTTATTAAGACATCACTTAGATTTTTAAATGTCAATTTATATTACAAGTCAAGGTAGCTACTTTGTGAAAAAAAAAACATACTAGCAAGTTTACACAAGCAAAAGTATTTGTAATGCACACTTGTGTTTAGTAAATGCATGTGTCTATTCAATAAGCATTAGGACTAGCAACTATATTGTTACAACTAAACTAACTAAAGAATAAGTAATAATAGTAGTAGTACATAACAAATTGTTACTATTAAATTACACTAGCAACAATTACAGCACATACTCCTGACGCTTTTTTTAATAAACCAAATATGAATTCATGTCCCAGTTAATCTTAATGTTGAAACATTTTCCTAATTGAAAAAACAAAGGAAAAATAAATTCGATTTTCTATTCATTAACTATACGATATAATAACTGTTCTTTTTATTAAAACCAATTTTTAAGTTTAATCTAAAACAATAACTAACCACATAACACTATTTTCCACTGTTCTTTTTAATAGTCAACTTACTTTAATCAGTCATTAAGGTTGGTAAACACTGTCACAGACATGATGTAATTTCACCAAGCTGATTGCTCACTAAAAAAAAAAAAATTAATCATGTTTTCAGGCCATTTCAAGTTTGATTGACTTAAAGTGGTGAAATCTAAGTGACCGAGTTATTTACTTGCTTTTTAATTAGTCTTCCCATTAACGCCATCATTTTGTTCGTTTAGATCGATATGTGAACGCGCACGAAAACAAGAGGCAGTGTTTATCGCACGAGCCAATCATATCCAACCATGACCAATAATATCCAAGTGTAATCCAGGCGGAAGTTGAAGCCTCGCGGGAGCTGCCATTGTAGCAGAACTTCACCTGCTGTTAGCATCCCATTGACTCCCATTCATTTTGGCGTCACTTTGACTGCGAATAACTTTGTTTTTTTTAAGTCCAAAGACTTAATTTGTCCATTACTTATTTTTAAAGAAACACGACAATGTATAAAATTCCATTACTTTGTATCTTACGTTACGGCCTAGTAGAAGCCATTTTTGTAAAAGATAGGATAAAGATTGTGTCATAACCACGGGACTTACTGTCACACAATAGAGACATTACCGTATAGCTCGCAGGCAATCTTTTACTGTCTATGAGGCAATTGGGGGGACATAGCGGCATAAAGTCAAGGGAGAAGCCCAAAAATAGACTCCATAAAAGCAACGGGACAAAATATTCCAATGTTTTTGACGAATTAGGTGATTCAGATTTGTCTTGGCACAGCTACTTGAAGATTTTCAACTGTTAGACTGTCGTCACGCTCAGTTTGCGCAGTCACTTAGGCATCATACTTCAGTCTTCTCCGTTGAAATCAATGGGGTCGCTGTGTCCATTACTTTTACTCTCTATGATAATATCGTGATGGAGGCATAACCTCTTCTCATGAGACTTTTCCCCGTTCAATCTCAATTACCCCTCACTAAACCTACTGTATATGCTTTGGGGGTCTGTTGAAAGTCAAAGGGCTCAGCCTCCCGCTGTAACTTTGCTTTCTGGTTTCACTGTTGAACACTGTTACTTTAGAAAAACGTGATTTATCAACTTCGTAATGTCACATTTTGTAATATTTGTTGCATTGTTTTTATTTTTGTATTATGGGTTATTTTCTCTTCCAATTTTTCTGAGGAGGCACTGCCTCGTCGAGGAAACACCTTTGATGACTAAAAGGCGTTGTTGTGCGAATGAACGGGATTATCAATGTAAAGGTGCTTTGATTGTTAAAAGTGCTATATAAATGAAGGTGACTTGACACAACTCCAGTTTGAAATGAATAGGGCAAGCTGATATGTAAACTACAGATTCCCATAGAATTCAACGGCAAAAATGTGCAATTTGTTAACGGCAACAACACAAGGTACTTGGGAGTGACTAAAGGCAAAGGAGAACTAATAAATAATAAGTATTAGGGACTAACTGAATAGACAATAGTCACTACTGGAATGATGACTAGTTTAATGTATGTCTAATGATTATTCAGCAGTAATCAAATGATAGGTTCTACAAAAATAGATATAACTCGGCCTGAAAGAATATTTTAAAATAAGCTTGCCAAAACCATTGAAAGCTTATACATTACGCTCTAAATAGACTGATAGTTCTCAAATTAGACTGCTTTATTAACCATTTACTAGAAGCATGTAAACAAAAAAGTACATCTGCACTGGGTAAATTCACAGTCCCCCCTGAGGCGACTGGGTCATTCGAAAAGCCACAACAGTTTAAACAGCTAGTGTTGTGGAATTCGAATTCATTATAAAAGCGAATTCGAACGATTCGAATTCGATATTGTTCGTCAATGCAAATGCGTCAAATATATCATGAGCACAGCAACAACAAGATGAATAAATAAACATTTTCAGCTGTTTGTTGCGTTGTGAACGCGCCGCGCGTCCTTATATAAATCACCCGACAGCGGATAACAAATGCAATTATGCAATGCGGAGTAAACTAAACAATCATTTGCAATTCATTGCAATAGTGTAGCTGCTTAGCTGCCCTTATATTGCCCTGCCGTGGCTAGCTAGCCCCAGCATCGACTAATTTACCGAAAGGGAGTTTAAACCATAAGCTTGGCAAACCAATAACACTTGATGTTGTTGACATGGCAATAGGTAAAAGGTAACTTAGGTGTCCAAAAAGCTAGACCCTCCAGTCGTGCTTATGCCCCAAGCTACTCTCGCTAGCCGAATTCTGACATGACGGTTTGCTAAATGTCAACCCATTTGGACATTCCTCTTTCCTACTATGCAACAAAGCAGAAGGGGACGGAAAAACACAGCTCAAACTAGATCGGGGAGATTGCATACACACTCGAGTGCAGACGGGATTGTCAAGGCCTATGGGTTGACAGTTGAGCATGTGTCACATCTGTATACCTTTGTAATGCACCCGCAGATTATTCTGTGAGAGCCCGATGTAGCTGTACTTATCCTTGGGGCTCCAAGATCGGGGTAAGGGGTTCTCTTCCTCATTCACGGCCGGGTACAGTCGCTTCAAACGCTCGCTTAGCTCATGCTCTTGATAATTAAAAGCAGGATCTCCTGTTAGCAGGCTCCCCACTCCAAGCTCTGCCATTTTTTGCTTATGTTTTTGTATTCCTTCTAGTAATCCTACCCTGTTGTGCCAATCCGCTAAAAAGGAGACAGCGCTAGACTAAGGAGAAACACACACACACACACAGCAGCGGGGAGAGAGAGATTTCCCCGGATAACAGCGGCTCGCTCGCTCGCTCTCGACAGTGACGTGTGGGTACTGTAGTCGAACACAAAGCCTGCGCAGTGCACGCGGCTGACATGAGGGAAGTGCCGTCAACTACATGACCCATACCTAATTCAACTGGGGCTGTAAAACGCAGGCTAGGATTTGTAGTTTTTATGTATGTGGCTACTTGATTTGTATGAAAGTAAACAATTTCGAAATGAAACAATCTCGAATCAGTGACTCGGTGGTTTGTCATTTATTAAAATGTGTGGTGATAAATTCATCCCACTACTAGACTCGGGCATATCATTCTCTCACTTTCAGCTATTTATGTAACAGACTTCATGTAATCCTTGTCCCAAACTCTTGGTCTGTGAAGCAGTAGTTTTACCTTATTGACTTGACTTATTTTAAGTGTACTGATTGTTTTCTGTGTTAGGGTTCATAACATGGTGTGCATATTTTTTGTCCAAGTACTTTATTGTCTTTTAAAATAATTTGACAAATTAATGACATATATCACGTTACTCTTTAAAACCAATTTAGTTTGAATTCCTTTTTAGTACATGTAAATAATACATATTATTGTGTGTTTTCCTATCTTAAAGTTACCCCCAAAACTTCAAGGTGGTGAACAAATTAACAAAAATAACTATTTAAAATGGTGTCCTAATAATACAAAGTTAAAAACTAAATATGGCATCATTTTAGGTTTTAATCCATATAAACACGTTTTATAAATATCAGTAGTTTTAAAGATGTTGAGATAATTGAATAACTTTTGTCCAACAATTTGTATATTCTCAAATGTCAGAGTGGCACAACTGCAAACTATTTTATTATGAATTGACAAGCTAATGATAATAAATATTATAATGCATCATCCAAAGGAGTCCAACTGATCCTTGTGGCAGAGTGAAAAGGTTTGTAGATCTCTCAAATACTGGTAAACACTGCTCATTTCAAGTCTGGGTAGGGTTGGTACATTTTCCCTGTCAGGTGGTACAACTATATCCATATTTGGCTGTATCGCCTGACATAAAAACACATTGATATATTATTTAATAACTGAAACTCGTTTAAACTTTGTTCATCATGGCTCAAACATATGCATTACATTAGTTTTTAGTTTTAAAGAATTATCATAATTATGATTTAAAGAATAATGTTGTTGTTTTTTCATTGAAAATACTAAGTTTATGACATGTTTACAGTTAAAAGCACGTTCGTATATTCAAAAGCAAGGTCACTTCTAACCCTACGGTCAATGATCAAGACATTTTGTTCAACAAGTTGAGTAAAAAAGAGACGCTTGTTTTAGAAAAACAAGACACTCGGTGGTGCAATTCAGTAGCCCTAGCGTTAACTGCCAAGAGGGGAAAAGACAATTGTTAAATCATAACAGAGCAATCTAACGTTTAAAATATTAAACAAAAAACGTGATTTATTTGAACATACACACGTGAATTTAATGCAACCCATATGATGTTTTAGACGACAAGGCGAGTTGGTTTTCATAAAGGCATGCCGTTGAACAGCTATTCATGGAAGGTCTTTTCAAGGGTCCTGCGGTATCATGGCAACCACCTGTCAAACAACAACAAATGCCATGCCGCTGAAGTTTCAGTTGGATGTACGCTGATGAATCTACTGTGGAATAATATAAAGCTATTCGTCCAAATGTCACTGAAAGAACTACAGCTGCCACCGTTACACTCTGAAAGGCAAGATATAAGGAGATTTTAGAATCGTTAAAGTTGCTTAGTTCACTGAACTAGAGTTGCCTACAAAACAAACAAGTCCGTAGTTAAATGGAAAAAAGCTATTAAATCAGTAACTTAAATGACCAATAACATGTTTTCACATCAATATATTTGTTTAAAATACATCTATACGTTTCAAATAAGTTGTATATTGTGGTGAGATCTGGTATTACCTCAACTCCTGAAGAGCCCCTGGTATCGAAGTGGCCAGGTGGCCTTTTGCTGTCAGGTCAGAATTTTTGTATAACTATCCTTCATAGCCCATTTAACCTATACCAGTAAATCTAGGTGTATCCCTACACTCATGTGAAACAATAACTTATTCCCAAGAACCATCAATTCAATTCATACTCACCCTCCTAGGAGAAGATTCCGTGGGGTCCTGATGACTTCTTGATCTCGCAAGAATGATTCTAATGCTCTGACTAGCTACTGCTTATAGAACTGTTTCATGTACACTGAAGTAAAAAATAAAACACTTCCGTCTTTATAAAATGAAAATGTATTTATACAAACGATCAAAATACTGGTTACACAATAATTAGTATTTGTAGCAAAATAATAAAAGGTTACAGATTATGATACTTCAGTGTATCCAAACTTAACAGGGCAGTCTTGTATAGCTTTTTCAAAGAAGAATTGAAGATGTATTTAAATACAATTTCAACATCTCTCAATAAGAAAGCAATGAAAACATCTAGAATTTGTAGCATGTTTAATATTCTTCCTTAATGTTTTATTTTTTCTTGTATGCCCTCATCTCTCTTTCCTTCTCTTTTTTTCTTTAAGACTAATGTAAAATAATGTTATTTCTTTTCATATCTCCTCTCTTAATGTATTTGATATCATAATGTCTCTTTGTTTTGATAGTTTGTTTACTGCTTGTATGTCTTGTCTTGTTCTGTTTATTAACATTGCATTAATAATAAAAAAAAAAATTACAAGAATCAAATACCTAGTACACAGTTCAAGCAATAGATGAAAAAGTAACTTGGTCTCGTTCAGAGCGTATCAAGTTAAAAGTTTACAGCAGAGCAGTTAAATCAAAAACCTTTCCAGTAAACTGGACTGAAGAGTAATTACCTTCAGGGATGCACGCAAAGATCTCGATCAAGGATGCAACAACTAGCAGCGAAAGAGCAGTCATATTTATACTGAACTGGGTTACATTGTTCCTTCTACACTCTGGGTTTTTTCCATCCTTGAGCAATCTGGGTTCTTTCCAATGAACTAACCTTGTGACATTAACTTGCGACACATAACCATGCGACTTCAGGTTCAGGCATTTTTCCGTCCTTTGCGAGCCTTGCGTTTTGTGTTCCTTTTTGAGTGTGTGTCTGTGTATAAATCTGCACATGTTTTTGTAAGTTCATTAAAATCTATACAATTCCCTACAATATGTTAATGATTACCATTTCCCCACCTTATTCTCTATTTTAATCACATTTTTTATTATTTTAAATCATTATTTTAATCATATATTTAATGTAATATCTCAATATTTGTTTAAACATCTCCTGTCACTGCTTGTAATCGACTAGTTGAAGCTGTCTGTCTTGTAATCTATGTTATGTCTCACTTTCCATGTAATGATGACAGCAATAGCAGAGGATCACATAGGCACAATACTGGCAGGATGTCTAGGACAACGTTTATAAAAGTAAGTAATCAACCTGCTGGTTAGTTTTAGTTTTATTAGTTTAATGTTAGATGCGATTAATCGATTTGACAGCAATATTTTAATCACAAAAAACAATATTATTTGATAGTATTCCAGTCATGCACTGATAGCTAGCTGACTTACATATGGATCTATACTGTTAACGGTTTACAGTATATAAAGTGTGACTTGGATTTAGTAACATATATTTGGCTTATTTGGTTTATTAATGCTAAAAATAGACATTTACTTTGTATTGTTTTGACACCACCATCACATGCCCAATAATGCTGGATCACTCTCATTTTCCCTCAGACCAAAGGAGGGGAAACCTCCAGTGAACTTTCATCCTCGCCTGCTGAAGCTACCAATCAAATTGTCCAAAAGCCTAAAGAAAAAATACTTCATGGGTATAGTACAACACATAGCCAGTGTTCATTTTTAGTAATGTAGTTGTAAATCTTTATAGTTTTAAATAAAAAAGTTTTATACAATTGTTTTGAAACTTAGTCATCTTATCTGACTTTTCCATGTCTATTCTGAATGCCAATGTCTTGTTCCTAATGTCATACATAATGTGCTGCAGATCTCTTGCCAAGCCTCGTTTCTTAGAGCAACTGGAGGGTCATCTCAAGAGAGAATTAGAAGCTTTAGACACACACAGCCCCAAAGTCCAAGAGCTCCGACTGCAGGTTTATATCCCACTTTGCATTAGTCTCTTGTGCTTTAGCACTAGGGTTGGGAATCGTGAGAAATTTTCCGGTTCCGGTTCCGATTCCGGTTCCGCCAAATGATTCCGGTTCCGGTTCCCATTCAATTAAAAATATTAGTAAGAGAAAAATCCACAATCCTTTTCGTGTTTATTTCTTATAGTACTTGACAAATTAGTTTAACAGACTGGTAATGTAAACAAACTCAAAATATTATTAAGCAATCTTTGCAAAAAAAAAATAAATATATATATATATAAGGAAATTAAAAAATTCTGCATTCTCTATAATAATTTAGACCTCTCCTTTATTGTATCTCCAACAGTGAAGAATACCCTCTCAGAAGGAGTAGAATATGCTTTCACACACATATGTGTGTAGAACAGATTATTTTTTAAAACGGTTTGAATGATTGATTTATAAAGACTTTACTTATTTCATTACTGGATAAATCGGCGCTCTAGCAGTTAATAAACAGAACTGCATGCGTCTTGCGGAAGAACATTGTTGCCGGAGCTACTTCTCTCTGTTTATGTCCATGACGAGTCACGCAGGCATTGGGCTACTCCGCAGCTGCTGCGATCCGCCGGCCAGTCTAAAGAAGTCCGAGTATTAACGCTTATTACAGGCTTTACGTAGTGATTCAAGATAAGACAAAAACACGGTTTGAAAAAAAAAAAATATGATGTACACGCTCATTGTATATATTTTGTAAATTCTGAACACAAAAAAATATACGGACTGCATCTGTTTTGACCACTACCGTCAATGTTTACTCAAACTATAATCTCACTAATTCTGTAACGGAAATCATTTGAATATGTGAAACAAATAAATATTGAGACTGTGTGATTGTAAAGCAGTTTCATATCGACAACTGCTCTCTCTCTCTCTCTCAGCGCAAACAGATTTGAATGTAGGCTAGAGTGACTCGGCGGTCGGCGCGCGCAGCGTGCGTGTGTCTGTGTGTGACAAATGCAGCGCGTGTGAGAGCAAATCGCAACTTCAGTGGTGAAGTTATTGTCATTTAGGAATAAGACGGCGTCTTCTACTCCCAGCACTTCGCCCACATGATGATATCGCATCGGCATCAGAACCGTTTTCGGAACCGAAACTTAGGAATTTTGCACGGTTCCGGTATTTTTTCAAAAACACAACCGGTTCTGGAAAAGAACCGGTTCTCGGTTCCCAACCCTATTTAGCACACATTATGGTTTAAACGTTTGGGGTTGGTAAGATTTTGATGTTTTTGAGGAAAAAAGACTTATTCTAACAAAAGCTGCATTTGTTTGACAACAACAGTAATATTGTGAAATATTTAAAAATCAGTATCATTACTCCAGTCTTCAGTGTCACATGATCCTTCAGAAATCATTTTAATTTGCTGATTTATTATATATATGAAGAGTTCAGATGCAAAAGCCTCTATTAAAGTGCCATTTGAAATTTTCTTCTTTAATGATGATTTTTATCAAACTTGTATATTTAAGTTCAGTGATTTCACTTAAATGGCAATGATAATTACCTATTAATTGTTATTTAAATGAAATTACTGAACTTAAATATAAAAGTTTGATAAAAATCATCATTAAAGAAGAAAATTTCAAATGGCATTTAGAGGCTTTTGCATCTGAACTCTTCATATATATATATACTTTATCATTTCTAATTTGGTGCTCAAGAAAAATTATTATTGGCTTACTATTAATGTTGAAAACAGCTGTGCTGCTTACATTTTTTTGTGAAAATCGTGATAATTCTTTTCTTTGATGAATAACTTGATGAAAAACTCAAAAACAGCATTTAGAATGCTTAGAGCTTAGAATTTAAGTCTTAACCATCACCTCTGTTTAATGCATATATTTTCTGAATACATATATATACATACGTATGTGTGTTTCTATGTTTATGTAGTATAGTATATATAAACAGTTTTTTTTCTTCTGCTTTTCCCTCTGCATTATAAAGGTTTATCAGGAGGTCTTTGGATATTTAATTGAAGAATTTAAAACCTATAAGCCTATTTTGTCTGCCATCAAAAATGAGTATGACATCACATTAGGTATGTACACTCTTTTTATTATTTGTGGGAGGAAATCTTTGTGCAAGCAGGATAACGCTATTTATTGTATTAAACAAAAAGACGTAGACGATCACTCTCAGTACTTCAATCTGATGCCAATGTAAAATAGAGGAAATCTAATTGATAAATATATGGTAACATAAAATGAAATGCTAATGCACTCTAAACAATGCTGGGTTGTTTTAACCCTAATTTGGGTCAAATATGGACAAACCCAAATGTTGGGTGAAAAATGTCATTTAAAATCTGTCAATTTTTTAATTACATTTTTAACCCAACATTTGGGTTTGTCCATATTTGACACAAATTTGGGTTGCAACAACCGAGCAGTTTTTATTGATGAGGAAGAAATTAGTTGAGATGAACTTGTTAATGTCTCTCACTCACAGCGCATCTCCGTGAACAGATTAGGGATCTGCTACCACTTCGGGCAAAGCTTGTGCTTGTGTCGGAACAGTGTGAGAAGAGGATTCTGGATCTGAAAGTGCAGGAAAGAGATGAGATCCGAAATCTGAAGCAAGACCGTCAGCGACTGCAGGACGTCGTGAAGAGTATGAGAAGACAACAGAGTGCTCTGCAGATTCAGGTGGAGCTGGAATGTTTTTACAATTTATTATTTCTGGCATTTTGTAGAAATCAACATTGGATTATTCAGACAAGCTTTATAGCTCACTCTGAATCTTTGTATTCTGCTTGGTTAAATAATATAATAACTAGCATGAACTTTCAATAGGCTACTAGGAAGGAGGAAAGCTTATTTTATTTTAATTAATTATATCATCCCATGGTCTATAATTAGCAAACTAATCATATTATGTTGTGGTTTCT
Organism: Pimephales promelas; assembly: GCF_016745375.1. The sequence continues at coordinate 4,867,432 of NW_024121288.1, read as the reverse complement.
CTTAGCATATTATGTGCATCTTATTAACATTTGAACACGGTTTGAAATGAATTGAAATCTTTTGGATGTTTACAGCAGATGCTTGTCAGGGCCAAACGGTGGGTCAGTGATTTACATTTCAAGTGGTTTAGGTCATTCATATACAAATTTGGGAGATGAGGGGAAAAAACAAGCCAGTGTTATTTTTTGCAATTTGAACTAGGTTAAAAACCTGCTTTGAAATTTATATTAGTTTATTTCGTTTTATTCTTTTTCTTTTTAAATGTTGCATATCAACGTCTACATATTAAATATTATAAAATATTTATAATATTTAAAACACTGTAAATATGCTCATAATCTGTAAATGCTTATCCTGACTAAACCCAACTGTGATACTTTTATTCTCATATTTTTTATATTTAATTTTTTTTTATTATCATTTGTATTATGTTTCCTGTTGTATTTGTATTTGTGCACTGGATGCCTCAGCACCAAAACAAATTCCTTGTGTGTGCAAGCACACTTGGCAATAAAGCTCTTTCAGATTCTGATTTTTATAGATTTTCTATTTAGCTTTTAACACTAAGTCATTTTTAACTTAAGTTAGTTTAAGGTTTTACTTGCTGCACTGCTGCACTGCTGCTTCCACAAAGCAAATTGTTGATGATGAAACAAACTCATGTGCATCTTACCTCTTCCACAGGTTGATCATCTAAAAGAGGATCTGGCCTCCCAGTATCAGCAATACAGGGATGAACGTGATGCACGAAGGCTGCTCATTACCACAATCAGCACAATGCGCTCTCCTCAAGATATTGAGCGTGATGCTAATAATGAAGGTTGTAATCACACTAGTAATGGTGATGATGATGATGATGATGATGATGATGATGATGATCAGTAGTGCAGTCTGAAAAAAAATAAATCTACATGGAAAAAAAACTATTTCTGCTAGAAGTGAGTGTGTGAATTTAAGAGAATAAGGAGAAAGTGGAGGAAGCATAGCAGTTGTGATGTCAGATTAATGTAAGATGATGAATTGAATGCTAGCTGGGCTGGAGATTTCTGCAGAGGTTTGATTGGCAGGAGTGAGTTGCAGTAGTCATGATAAGAGCAGAATAGAGCTTGTACCAGTCTACCAGAACCAGAGTAGCTTCTATGGTAAGAAAATGTCTGACTCAAGAGTGTGTTTTATTGGAATATCTTGTTTTTGGAAGGAGATTGAAGGAGGAGGTTTGACTCTGCTTGTTCCTCTCAGAGGCGGAATTGGAGGATCCTATGGTGGTGAAAATGGCTTTGCAGGTGTGTAGAGAGGATCTTACCAAAGCTCAGGTGGAGCTCAACCGCCTGGAAGCAGATTACAGCGATGTGGTCCCTCGACGCGACTGGGATAACCTGAAACGTATGCATGAAGAGACTCTAACAAAGGTATGGAGAATTATTTTTTATTTTTTTATAAAGTATTTTTCTTTTAAATAAATGCCGTTTCTTTAACTTTCTATTCATCAAAGAATCCTGAAAAGGTGTATCACGATTTTTAACTGTCACCGTCCCACATGTGGGACGTTTGCCACTATATTTTTAAAACAATAATATCTTAGTAAATACCTTAAATAATATTGACAAACTATATATCATTTGAAAGCTTACAATCTCTAGTTTCCATATTTGGTGACTGATTTTCAAAATATATTACAGAGGAGCCATAATTTATCAATATAAAACAAGAATATTTTCATACTCATAAGGCGTGTTCAGACCTTTATTTAAAAATAGCAGTAAACATGAAAAATCATGAAAAAATGGTAGATACCTCAGTTTGTTTTCATGCCAAAAGTTCAAAAGATAGAATCCATTCAATTATTTTGGAAAAAAAGGTCTGAAAAGTTTGAAATATCAAGAAAAAAATAATAAATTCACCATTTGTGACGTAGCAGCTAGCTATGACTTACATGCGTGTTCTTTGTATGTGTTTCTTAGAGGTTCAATTCATATCAAAATCTGCCAAACTTCCCATGCTACTTCTGAATAGGATCTCTACTTCAGAAATTGTATGAAAATTGTGAAAATAATGGTTCATATCACTCAAAACAGGAATGGAAATGCAGACGCCCTTATATGGGCAGTAATGGAGTCTGATTGTGCCCTAGTGAAAAAGTTTGGTACTGCGCTCAAACAAAATCTTACTGAAAGCTCATTTTTTGAGATATCAACCTAAAATTTGAAACACAACTTGTTCAGATTTTTGGCTTTGATCTTTCTGCCATTTTAGAGTAGCCCAGGTTTTGAAAATATATATTTTATGTAAAATATGAATAATTAATATTTTTACATTGTACATTTCCATAAACTCAAACTTCTATAACTTTTTTTCTGTTTCCCTTTCTTAATTTATTTCACTTCTACAAAAATCTGCCAAATGTCTTCTTTAAAACAAGACGAATCATATGTCTATATTCCAAAGCATTCTTGAATTACAACCATTTAAGTTTGAAATGTGCATTTTCATGTCTATTCAAAAAGGGGGGGGGGTGACAGTTAACAGGTTAACAAAATTTTTAACCAGTATGAATAAGAAATTTCTTATTTCTGAAGGATCATGTGACATTGAAGACATTGAACAATTCAGCTTTGCCATCAAAGTAATAAATTACATTTAAAAATATATTAAAATTGAAAACAGTTGTGATAATATTTTTACCATATTACTTTTTATATTGTATTTTGATCAAATAAATGCACCTTTCGTGAGCAACCCCAAACTTGTTACATCCAAAATCAACTTAAAGGAGTAGTTTGTGATGTCATCCAAGATGTCCATGTCATTCTTTCTTCAGTCGAAAAGAAATCAAGGTTTTTGATTAAAACATTCCAGCATTTTTCTCCATACAATGCACTTTACTGGTAACCAAACGGTTCAAGGTCCAAAAGACACTTTCAGTACAAACTGCAAACTGTTCAAATGCCTTTAAACGATTCCAGATGGAATGGTCTTATCAAGTGAAACAATCAGTCATTTAATAAATAAATAACAAAGTTTAAGTTTTATAAGCTCAAATGCTCGCCTTGCTCTGTTCTTTGACGCACGTTTGTGACTCTCCTGTTCGAACTCATTCATCAAAATTAACAAATCTTTTTCCGAGTCATTTGGTTCATTGAACGAAATGAACGAATTGACTCGGAAAAAGATTTGTTCATTTTGAAAAGTGAAACTACTCCTTTAAACATCTTATTAAACATCAATTCCAGAGGTAGAGTGATAATAATAATTTTACAATAATATTTAATGTGATTTTTTTCCTTGTTTCAGCTGGAAACATTGCAAACAGACTTTGACAAGATGAAGTCTGAATATGACACACTGCTTGAGGTTCATCGCCAGGTAGTTACACAGCAAAACGGTCTTCAGAAGGAGCCGGAAGGATTCAAAGAGGTCTATAATGATAAATATGTAATCATAAATGTATCAGATTACTTAACATTCTTCTAATCTACAGTCAGCACCTGCTGTGTTACACTCTAATCAGTCAGTGCTGCAACATGGCTCTGATAACAAACACAATGTAACAACTCCCAGACCAAACTGGGAGAAATGTTCAGGTATCAGTCTCTGAATTTTCCATAAGGATTTCACCAAGTTTCTCTTCTTTATATAGCACATATGTTGAGCATTTGTTTTAGATATTGATTATCTAATGCATTTTATAGACACACTCGGAGGAATTGAACGATGTAGAGAGCTTTTTGAAGGTCAGTCCAGCCAAAAGAAGCTGGAGATCTTGCTGCAGGAGGTGAATGGACAGAATGAGTTCTTTACTGGCCTTGTAAGTGTTCCTAACATCCATCTATCTATCTATCTATCTATCTATCTATCTATCTATCTATCTATCTATCTATCTATCTATCTATCTATCTATCTATCTATCTATATATATATATATATTTGAAGAGTTCAGATGCAAAAGCCTCTAAGTGCCATTTGAAATTTTCTTTATAATGATAATTTTTTAACTTAAATGGCAATGAAGATTACCTATTAATTGTCATTTAAGTGAAATTACTCAACTTAAATGTACAAGCATGATAAAAATTATTATTCTAAAAGAAAATTTCATCTGAACTCTTGCATCTGAACTCTTCATTTGTAGAATTAATGCTAAGCGTGAATACTCTGATTTACAATATGCTTGTTGTGGACCTAACTGGATATTAAAATTGTTTTGACAGGGCACAACCAGTGACGTCCCCATTTATCTACAATATGAGGGGAAAATTAAGAATCTTAAGCTCAACAAAACAGATGTTATCAAAGTTATAAAAGATATCTGGAGGAACAAAACTACAGAGAATGAAAAGGTATGGCATACTAATATCCTGTCTTGATTTATTTAAACATCGAATAGTTGAGGATTTATAACTGTATTTCTCCACCCATTTTTCCTCAATGAAGATTGATCACTCCAGAGATCTGCAGGTGTTTCTTCACAGCTATCTTGTGGAACAGTATAAGGATATGTCCGCAGAGTGGGCTTACAGCTTGATGGAAAGCATCCAAAACAATCTTAAAGATGATTTCATCTGCCTTTTCAGTGACATCTTGACTGGGAAGGTTTGTGCTTAATCTAAGTTACAACCATTTGCCATATTGAAAAAGTCCATTGAAAGCAGTTTTTTCTTAATAAGGGCCTCCAAAACAATCCAGATTTGTATTGGGATAATTATATACTACTGAGATTTGCTGTATAATAATTGTGTGTCATTTTGTGGCAGGTTGATGAGAGTATCTACCATGGACAGACACATCTGCTGTCTCACTTGCTCAAGGTTTTTATTCAAAGTGACATAACACAGTGCGGATCACTAACTGTATTAGAATTTAGGTGAGTGACAACTTGTATGTCTTCAGTATAAATATATATGATTGTCATGTAATTATTGTAATATGTGTGCTGATTATCAGTGAGGCATTGAAGCAGGCTTTCCCCCTGAAGTCAGATCAGGACATAGATGAGCTGCTGATGACGGCTCAGACAGAGCTAAGGAGTAATGGAGTGCGCATTTCTTATCAGACACTTTATACAGAGGTCAGTTTGGATTTTCTTTGGCTAAGAACTAGAAAATATGTACACTACCATTCAAAACTATGAGTATGCACACCAAGGTTGCATTATATGTTCAAAAATGTTCTGCTCGAGTCATTTGTTTTGATCAATTGAGTGCAGTCGCTAAATAAATGTATTATTTATTTTCATTTAAAAAAAAGTACTGTGCCCAAACTTTTGAATGGTTCTGTATATATTAATGTTAGAACAACATCATGTTTTGTGTGCATGTTGTTTCCACTCCAGGACACAGATGGAAGACATAAAGAATTCCTGAGTCTAGTTAAAAAACAAGCTACCGCTGAGAGACTCCAGTACATCAGTGAGCTGAGAGTGCAACTTGAAGGCAAAGGGTGAGAAATCATCCATCCACTGTTTACAATTAAATGCATTATAAGATATATCGGAGTAAAGCCTGCATTGTCATAGTTGTGTCCTGTTTTGTATGTCATCAATGTAGGGAAGTGGACGCAGAGCATCTCGGGACTGCCTTCAAAACTATCGATCCTTCACTGGATTCTGAAACTCTGGACTGGTATCTCAGTTTAGCTTTTAAGACAAAGGAGTGTGAATTACAAGCTCAAGCTTTGAACACGGAGGTTGTGCTACAGCGTCTCTCTGTGGCGGATGTAAAAAGGGCAGGGCCAGCGCGATGACCATAGTTATGTCAAACACATTTTCAATTTTTCTTTTTATAGCACACCGACACTACATATATAAACCAAGCACAGCACCAGGGCATAGACGTACAGACTTGTTAATAGTTTGCATATTGTTATGGAATTAGAAAATTACATATCAGGAATGACACAATATTAAATAATTAGATAAAAAATTATATCAGTAATATGTTTCTGGCTATTTTTTTGCTTTCTATTAAAAACAAAAGAAACGTCATGCTTGTTATATTGACATTTTACCTAGAAAAAAAATCAAGAAAGCTGTGTTTGTATTGTCTGCATGTTATTTGTCAATAAATTGTACATTTATGTTTATTTGTATGTCAAATGTATTCTTATGATTGTTAACACTTTACTGTAACTTTAAAAATGTACTTTTCAACCCATGGTAAATGCAGAGAAGCACTGCGTTTGTGAGACCAATTTATCAGTTAAACTAATCGAAAAATAAACAGAACTGTTCAGCCACATGTAGTTTTATTTTACACAGAAGTTTTTAAATAGCTGAGAAGTTGTACAAATATGGGTTCTACTGTACAGGACAATACTAGAGTATTTTAAGTATACTATTCTTGGATTCACCTGCTGCTCGAAGCTCTAGTTTTAGATTTGGAAAGCAATACATCAAGAATCGGTTGACTCCTGACTGTCAAGAACCAAAATTGAAAGCAGTGTGCAAGTGCTTCGCGCATGCGCAAACCGAAGAGGCCGCTCAACTTCTGTTCACGGCGCGCTGGAAACGCCATAACTGGAACCGGGGGATTCGGTTTAGGGCTCACTGAGGTAAGATGTTGGCCATATATTACTTATAACTGTTAGCGATGTGTATACACTGCACATAACGACTTTATATACATACTTTATGCAAAGTGGGACTGTGGCTTTTTTCCAAGAATAATCTGAAGCGCTAGCTAATAAGACACGCCTATAGGACTGGAGCGTGTACGGGCCGCGCGAGGGTCTCGCGCCCGCATGCAGCTCATATGGCTCTGAGGTATTTTTAGAACGGAACGAGAGCGCGTTTGCTCCAAGTTGACCGTCACTATTCAAACTCCGAGTCGATATTTAATAAAGTAACGTTCACTTCAACGTAAAGCACAACTTTTTCCTCATCACAGTTTAGCCGGCGAGTTCGCTGTAGACAGTTAGCACGTCGGCTAAAGCTACAATGAATCAGTCTACACCGAGGCCAATGAAAGCTAGCTTAGCATGTTTACTTTTAATGGTTAACGTTATTTAGTTACAGTTCAATCAAATGGTGGTTGCGGTTGGAAGGAATGATTCCAACCACAACTCGGAAGTCATTATATCGTCAGTGATTGATTTGAATTTGAGTTAGTTTGCAACCAACCTAACAGTTACCAAGCTAAACATCTTTAAAATCCTCTTTGGAATGGCAAGACGAATGTTTTTTTTATATACAGACCAGTAATTAATTTAAGTTTCCTTTTATTTAGCTTCTCTAGCTTAACAGTAATCGTTCCAGCGTGTTGGGTTTAAGTTAGTTATTGTCACCCATACATTTGTTAGATAAATTGCCATTAACAGCTCTAACTAACTAAAAACGTTACCCCAGAACTATAAAAACAACGATTGTACGTGTTTGATTGCTGGGCACACTATACATTTTGGAGGAAATTCATCTGTTCAAGTTTGAAAGACTGCAGTGAATCATGGCCCAAGCAAGCACATGATACATTAACCACCAGCCAAACTTGCTGACAAATCTGTATGAGTGTCTAACAGGGTGGAGCAGGAGCGTGTCAGATTCCATGAGTTTCTATAAAGAAGTTTATAAAGGCCTGTTCACATCAAGGAGGATCACTATAAAGTTTTAACAATTGTTATAATTTATGAGAATACCGGTAGGTAAGTCCACACCACAAGTTACAAGTATTATGATAACTCTACAGAGGAACAATATCAAAATGATTTTTCCTGGCTGATGGGATATAAACATCAGCAGCCAATCAGAATCCACCCAACATTAAAGGAGTTTTTTTTTTTTTACCTTTATTTTACCTGTAAAGAAGCACATTGAGATTAAGAATCTCTTTTACAGGGGCGTCCTGGCCGAAACTGACAGACACAGAACATTTGAGTGTAACAAATAACATCCAACAATACAAACACATATACACACACAAGCAACTCTAGTACAATTTCAATATCAAATACATAACTAGCTAAAACATCTACAGCCCGATGTTTAGTTTATTTGAACCTTGAACCGTTTGGCTCCCATTGAAGTCCATTATATGGAGAAAATCCTGAAATGTTTCCATCAAAAACCTTAATTTCTTTTCGACTTAGGAAAGATCTTGGATGACATTGGGGTGAGTAAATTATCAGTAAATTATTAATTATAATCAAATTATTATTATTTTTTTAAATGAACTACTCCTTTAATTTTGTTGTCAAACAACAAAGATACCTTTAAGACAAAGGAATCAGGATTATTAGCCTGTATTTAATTCAGTCAGGACTAAAATACTACCCAGTGTTATTTTCCATTATTCAGTTTCTGTATTTATGAATACTAGTGTTAGACTTATTCAAAAACTTTTTGTGCTACTTTTTTCAATTTAATTAAACAATTTAAATCAAGCTTCCTTGTGTTGTGGGGTACAATAATACCCCATTGTAAAAATGCAATGAGCGCAAACATTTAGGCGCGATAAATATAATAATCTTGTTTGGAAATTTTTTGTACTTGTGATCTTGTCTATTGTTGTCATTTGTCAACCCTCAGTAAGTCATATACATTGAGTCATTCATTCTGTCTCCACTAGTGCCTGTAGAAGGGTGAATCAGAATGGGAGACAAGCCGATTTGGGAACAAATAGGATCCAGCTTTGTGCAACATTACTATCAGCTGTTTGACACAGACAGGACTCAACTTGGATCAATATATGTGAGTATTGTGTTTAGTTCCTTTGCTCAGGATAGTTCTCTCTTGACTAGTCCTTTAAGGCTCTCCCACACTAAAAGATTTTTAAAAACTTATCAGATTTTCAAAATGTAAGAGACCTCAAACGTGACGATAAAAACGTATATATTTAACAGTTTTCTTCCGAGTGCCTTGACATGTGACTTAGACAGCACACCACACACTAACAGATTCAATTCACAAACAACCGGAGTCCCCACTGTGAACACTGGAAATCTCGCAGTCAGACGTGACTTTAGAGTAAGCAAACATGGCAGATGACGACAAGACAAAATGGTGATAATAGAGTTGGACTGTTTTTTAAAGGGGTGGTATAATGCCCTTTTCACAAGATGTAAAATAAATCTCTTATGTCTCCAGAAATGAGTATGTGAAGTTTTAGCTCAAAATACCCCACAGATATTTTTTTATAGCATGTTAAAATTGTCACTTTTTGAGGCAGAGCAAAAACGTTTTTGTGTCCGTTCCTTTAAATGCAAATGAGCTGTTGCTCCAGGTACAGAGGGCGGAGCTTCAAAAAAGCTTGTGTCCTTTTACCTCACACAGACATGCACTGAAAATTTCAAAAACTTTCAGCCTTTTATGTTAAACCGGAGTCGACAATGATGGAAAGACTCAAGAAGAACATGTAGAATGCAACAGGACATTTCTGAATGGTTAGTTGATGAATTTATGTAGCTTATGTGTAGTTATCTTCTAGTCATTGATTAGCATATTCTGTCATGATAATCTACAAATCGTGTTCCCGGGGGCGGGGCCTATGTAAATTTTAGGGTTGGTGATGTCACTAACCTGGGAGGCGTTTGTTGTAGTCCTTCCTTAAACTGTATACGGGACACCCAACTTTACTTCGCTATATTACTATTAAATCCTAATCTAATTATGACAAACTGTATATCTTTGGAAACTAAAGGTCTGCTGTTTTTTTTGTTTTTTTTTTTGCTACAAATTATGTAGGAAGAGTAACCAATGGATTTTTGACAATTAGTGCACCTCAAAAAACAGGAGTTCTGACCTGTCACAAAAAGTTGACACACACCTTAAATAATTGAAACTTTGGTTTTCATGCTAAAAATTCATAATAAAACATATAATCTAGTATTTTTTCAATAAAAAAATATAATATTATCCTATAAAAAGTCTAATATATATATTATCCTCTAAAATATATCATCTTTTTTATTATATTACATATTTTAGTAGTTAACATAAAGTAGGTATCATTTGAACGCTTAAAAACTCCGAATTCATCCTGTGAAAACAATTTGGAAATTGAACATTGCATTACCATAGAAACTGTATTATCTAAGTACCAAAATGAAAGACCTGTTTCTATTTGTCGCTCTCCCTTCCCTTGGTGCAATAATTTGTCCACGCCCACTACGCAGTCCCGTCAGTCTGATTCTGGCCGAGTGAGGGGTTATAGAGTGCATTATAGGTTGCGTTAGATATAAGATATAACACGTGGGCTTAATAATGCCCTAAAGAATATACATTTTGATCATTATTTACATTAACAATTTTATAGAATTTAATATTGCATAATATAGTTGCATGAGCCATTTCGGAGCGCTCAGTCTTTTTCAGCCATGTTCAAGGATGTGCTAAATATGACCATGGCTGATGACGAACACTATAATGCCCTAACAAAATCCAAAGTTTGATTATATTTCACTCTACCAAACTTTTATAAACTCTTGAACTCTACACAGGTGACATTATACAGCTGCTTTATTGCACTTTCTGCTCATTTGCTGCTGGCTTTCTTGGCCATTCACCTTTGATCCTATTATAAATTTCTCATTTACACAGCCTTTATTCTTATAAGGCCCTAAATCAATGAGATTCATCTTGTTATTGCATTTAAAATGCCAAAAACTGTTTTTTTTTGTTTTTTTTTAAGTACAGTAGTTATTTTTGCTCGAGTCTCAAACACAGTTTGTTTGATTGTATAAAAAAGACACAAAAAACTAAATTCAATCACTCTTAACACACCTCGCACCACAGGAAAATCTGATAAGAGAATGAGTAAGAACCATCAAGATAATCGGGACTTCACCTAGCTTTGTTGGAAGGGGGGAATTAGGCAAAAAATCGGCCCGATTGTCTTGTAGTGTGTGGATGCCTTTAGCTAAGAGAGAGAGAGATATCAATTAGAAATGTTTTTACTGTCTCTCTGTCTTGCCATCACGTTAGTGTTCAAAGCGTCCCTTGGTTTATGTCTTGCAGAGTGACGCTAGATGCCCAGTAACAAACGAGTTTTGTCGTGTGTTCAACAGAAGAGTCTTTTCAGGCCAGAATTGTTGTTTGCCTAAAATGCTTATACTTGGATCTATATATTGAGCAACATATAAAAGATGTTAAGTAATATTGATGTTGGATATTTGTTGAGGAAATTTAACAAACAACATATATTAGTATAATCTGTAGATTAAACAGTATTTGTTAATTTAAAAAAATGTTCTGCTGTCGATTGGAAACCTTTTATCTCCATTTATTTATTTCAATAAATCATTGCTATTGGTCACCCTTTACATCTATCTATCTATCTATCTATCTATCTATCTATCTATCTATCTATCTATCTATCTATCTATCTATCTATCTATCTATCTATCTATCTATCTATAAAAGGCTAATGTTTTATGTATTTGAGGAGCAAAGAAGTGTGTGTTGGTCTAGCATTTGTCATTGAGTCGTAAACAATACTGTCTTAAATGGCCTGTGTATAGCACATTGTTTTCAGTAATACAAGATTTTGGCCAAATGACAGAATAAACTGAGCACTTTATAACCCGTAAATTGATGAAAAGGTAATGCGATGCACTTACTGCCTCAGATGCAGCCGTTCTAATGACGGACAAAATGCAAATTTCTGAAATTCTCCAAAGTTCGCTGGTTAAAAAATTTTGGTAAAATGTTAATAATATAATCGACACATCAAAGTCTGATTATATAAAGCCATAGGAACTTTGACAATGCGGTTTAATTGTTTGAATTTTATTTATTTATTTATTTTTCATTTTCTGAAAAGTTGTGTTTTTGGAGATACAAGGTTTCCACCCGACAGCATAGAGATTATATATACGTGTGTATATAAATGTACGTATAATGGTGCTTTTCCACTGCATGGTACGGTACGGTACAGGTCGCTCCGGCTTTGCTTTAAAAGGTACCACCTCTGTTGAGTTTCCAAGCGTACCGTACCGATACTAAAATGTGACGTGAACACACTGCAGATGACTGATTGGTCAGAGTCAGACAGAATCGTTTAACATTTAACATTTATTCATTTAGCTACACTTTTATCCAAATCGACTTACAATTGCTATATACAGTATGTCAGAGGTCGCACGCCTCTGGAGCAACTAGGGGTTAAGTGTCTTGCTCAGGGACACATTGGTGTCTCACAGTGGATTCGAACCCGGCTCTCTCACACCAAAGGCATGTGTCTTATCCATTGTGCCACCACCACCCCTGGAGTGGATAAACTACGGTCAGACTATAATCCCACCCACTTTCAAGCAGTACTAACTGCAGTGGAAAAGCAAACCGAGCTAAAGCGAAATGAGCCGCGCCGAACAGTACTGAGCTGTACCACCAGCAGTGGAAAAGCGCCATAAGACTGCTGCACTATCTACATATCGGCTTATTTAGCTCATCTACATGTTCTTTTTCTCTTAGATTGATGCGTCATGCCTTACATGGGAGGGTCAGCAATTCCAGGGAAAAGCAGCCATTGTCGAAAAGCTTTCCGTAAGTATTTGTGTTTTTTTTAGAGGTGGAATTTGATTCAAAGTAGTTTAATAGGATAGGGTTCAAATCATTTATCGGCAGATATCGAGATGCCGATTTTATATATATTGTGCATCCCTAGTAGTAAGGTATCTTTCCATTTAAACATAGATAATTCATACATCATTTTTTGTTTTTATCTTTTTCAGAGCCTGCCCTTCACAAAAATAGCTCACAGCATAACAGCACAGGACCACCAGCCCACCCCTGATAGCTGCATAATGAGTATGGTAGTAGGCCAACTAAAAGTAAGTACATTTTCTTTAAATTTAGTTTTGGTTTCTGACAGTTATGGTATTGCAGCAACGCTTGAGGTGAACAGTTTTGGCAAATATGTATGTGTTAAAGGTCTAAAAGGGTATTCTTGCCCATTTGAAATGCATAACATCACCTTAATCCCAGTGGCATTTAAATGGAGAGCAGCCGTGGAAGGTTTCATCCTCTCTTGATTTTCCCTCTCACCTAACGTGACATGGTAGTGCATAGTCAAAGATTTCATAAGTGTTTCAGAGCTGTAGTGTATGTGTTTGTCTATCAGGCAGACGATGACCAGGTGCTGGGCTTCCACCAGACCTTTCTGTTGAAAAGTATCAACACTGCCTGGGTTTGCACCAATGAAGTCTTCAGGCTTGCCCTGCACAACCTTTGAGCTTAAAGGCTCTCATGGTCACATGGCTTTTCCTCCTCCTAATAATGTCTGTAAGGACCAGTGTCCGCTTAAGTTCACGCACACCATACAAGCTCTCTACTAACTGCTTAAAGCTGTGTTCAGATCAAGCATGATCAAGTGTGTGGATCTAGTGTGGAGGGAATGTCATGACATGCTGCATTTGTTGATGCCAATTTGCCAGTTTGTTGATTTCGTTGTGCCTTTGCAGGTTCAAAACAACCTATGAATGAGTGACGTGAAAAAAAGCGAGTTAAACTTACTGAGCTCTGACTTTTATTTTGACCTCGAGATTTTTAATAAAGAGCTCTGTATTTTAGCCATCATGAGATAACACGAGTTCCTTCAGAAGAAAAACTAATCTGAACTCAGTGTGTGAATGGCACTTTTTGTTTCAGTTGCATTTATTGCATAAATATTTAGTTATTAAATATTTGACCATTAGGGTCAAATTAGTTTTAATTTTGTATTTATTACGTTTTAAATTAGGTTTTATTTTTATATATTCATTTTTAATTTTAATTTAGGTTTTTATCGTTTTAAATAATCTAAATTGTTTTATTCTAGTTTTATTCATTTTAGTACTTCGGCTCAAAGTTTTTTCAGTTAGTTGCCCAGGCATTAACTTAAAGTTGTCGTTTTTTCTAATATTTATTTTCTGTTTATTTTCATCTTTGTTTTTAATAAAAAAATTATCCATAGTTTTAGTTGACAATAACAACACTGAGTGTTTAGAGTGTTTAGTGATGCACGATGTGAAAATTTGTGGCCGATACAATAACCGTTATTAATATTGCTGTTATGGCCGATACCGATAACCGATAAAACACATAGCGAGGATTAGGGCTGCACAAACAATTTCACCGGATGACTTGAATTGCTTAGCAATTAAAAAAAAAAATTCTATATTATATCGGCGGGCGATATATCGTGCACCACTAACAGTGTTAAATGTGTACTAAAATGACATCTCCAAGTTTTAACAGAGTTTAACAGAGAACGGTGCATGGGTTATCTTGCACTGAAAGCAATTTATAACCTTGTTAACCTTCTATTGCTTGACTTACATCAATGTGTGTATTTAAGGAGATAGTTCACCCTAAAATTAAAATTAAGTTATCATTTACTCACCCTGGTGGTGTTCTAATGCTGTACGCCCTTCTTTGTTTTATTTCGGACCACAAAAGGAGAATTTGGCAGTGAATAGCGACCAGCGTCAAACTTGTTAATAAAGACGCAAACGTATCACAAAATGATCCCATGCAACTCGTTTCATATATTCCAAGTGTTTTGGTGGTAAAACCGAAATTTAATGTATTTTTTAATGAATATCCTGACCTTGGCCGTTGAACTCTGCACGGCTATGCCACGTGAGACTCTATTAGCACCACAGGACACACAAGTTGTGTGATAAATCAAGATTACTTAAAACCACGACATAAAATGCATTGGCTACATAGATACAAGCATCCATGTACTTTCTCCAGCCTGGGAATACCGGTTATCAGATGACAGTCAGAATGACTCAATAACTTCTTGTTAGGATGAACACAATGGATATATTCACCTTAGAAAAGGTACTCGGATGGATTATATTTCATATCGTGTTTTTGGTAATCTTGATTTCTCACAACTGCAGCGCTAGAGTCTCATGAACGTGCAGTTGAGCATGAAAGACCATGGCCAAGGTCAGGATTTTTGTAAAATAATAATACATTAAATTTCGGTTTGCTTTTCACCAAACCCTATTGCATTCCTACTTGTTGCATGGGATCATTCTGTAATACTTTAGCGTCTTTTTTAAAAAGCTTGATGCTGTTTGCTATTTACCGCCATTACGAGCACGAGCAAGACATTTCTTAAAAATTCAGATTTTGGGGTTTGAAAAAGAAAAAAGGGAATACGCCATTAGAACAACACCCGGGTGAGTAAATGATGACTTTATTTTAATTTTAGGGTAAACTATACCTTTAATACAATACAATAACTTGTCTTGGGTTATTGTATTATTTATAGTGATTCATTACTGAAGATAATTTGAGCCCAGAACTAGGCTCAGTGTTTATGAGAAACTGACCCAGATTGTTTATCACCTTTCCATGCATTTGTCTTGTATACAGTCTTGTTTTTTATTTTTATTTCACCTTCTCTGACCAACACGTCCTTTTAAAAAAAATATGAATTAAATTAACTCCTTATTGGGGAAAACTCGAGAATATTTGTGACAGACTCTCAGCCTTTCTGTATCTGAATTAATTTGCCTTGAAATTTGCTAAACATATCTGAAAACATGCATGATTTTTGATTAAGTGTAACAGAATTTTAATTTTTAGCTCTGGTTTAGCTATACCCCTTCTGTTTAATGAAGCGCTGCATCTTTCGTCTAAGTCTCGGTGTTTCTGCTTCGTCTAGGCAGATGATGACCCCATCATGGGATTCCATCAGAGCTTCATCCTGAAGAACATTAACGAGGCGTGGGTTTGCACCAATGACATGTTCCGCCTGTCGCTGCACAATTTTGGTTAAATGCCCCATGGCTAGCAGGAGGGAAGTGGGGGAAGGTGGAGGATGGGGCCCGCCCTGATGACGCCTGAACCTGTCAATCAGCCCTTCATTCATCACACTAAAGAGAAACGGCACCGGATTACAGCAGTCAATCACAGAAAACATGCAGTACTGCCTCTACTCCAGAAATGACATGTTTCTTTGCTGAAAGCCCACACATCCATCAAACTGACCCTTTTCCTTCCCCAACCTGCATGATGATGGGGAGCTTAAAGATCAGAGGACGCCCTGACCAGGACAAATACGTATTAACCTAACCTCGGCTGTTTGATATTTACATTTTAGTTGCTGATTTTTGACTTTGAAATAACAACTGTCTGTCTTTGTTTGCTTAAGTACAAAGTGTTATCAGCTTGTTTTTAGAATATGCTCCGTGAATTTAAATTTTTTTTTGTTGTTGTTGTTTTTGCCCCCCTTGGAAATTGGTGTCTCCATTCAGTGTGATGTCAGGTTGCTCTAGCTATCCAAAGAACACAACCCTAATTTCCCCTTCCCCTCAGACCAGTGTGCTTCCCGATTTCTGCTCACTGCTCTCTGTGACAATAATTACCAAGCCACGATACACAATAAAACCTTTGACTTTTTCTTAACAACGTCATCTTGTTCATCCCCCCTGTCTGGTTGTGCCTCTACCTTCTTTCCCCTTTTCTAAGCTTGACTGTTCATATTTTTGATACTGTTTCATATTAGATTCTCTCATGAAGGTTTTTGTTTTATTTGAGAAAAGCCAAACACAACAGAGCCGGTATTTCTCTTGTTATAGGTGGCCAGTGTCTCCTGAAGCAGATGTTCATACTAAAAATTATTTTCTATGTAACCCTAACCCTATGAATGGTAGAATCATCAATGGATGCTCTTGTTGAAAAAAGGAGCGTCCTCTAATGATGCTACATCACATGGCAAGTTTAGGTATGGATAAGAATGAGTTTGAGACAAACAGAAAACCCCCAGAAATGCAGATTCATTTTCATTTAGTCTTTCAATTTTAGTTTAGAGGCTTCTTTTCCCCAGAATGGGACGTTATGCTTCATATGCTTTTTATGTTTTGTTAGTTTGAGTGTAAATGCCATCGAGTTTGTAGTGCCCAAAGCTGTTATTACCTTCAATGTTTAGGGTTAAATTTTGACATTACCGTCTTAAGAAGGATCACGAAGCATGAAACATGACATCAAAAATACTAGTCTGTGGGAATAAGAGGTGATTCTCTTCATTTTCACATGTTTACACTAAAGGAGTTATGCTCATTGTTTAGGGTTAGAAAATCATATTCATAAAATATGATGGCCTTTGTGCCAAGAGATGGTACAGATATTTTAGAGAGATGTCTTCTGAGTTGTAGCTTTTTGCACTGAAATATCTAAACGGATAGAACATCATTATAACGAGTCGCCTTCTCGCATATTTTTGCTGGGCAAATACATGTATTGTTCACGTACGTCATGCTTGCTCGAACCTGCAGAAACACCCTCTCATTTGTGGTTTGAGGGGAATAGCAAAAAAAAAAAAAAGAATAGATTTTTTCCAACTAAAACAACAGTAATGCAATGTGAATACAGTAAGAGACTACTTCAGTTGCCTACATGTATGTGGAAATAAAGGAGATCAAAGTAAAGTGTGATATTGTTATTTCTGTAGGTGGTGAATGAGCTAGGCCTAGTTGAAACATATTTTTTTTCTTGCTTTAGATGATTTTCTGACAACTACTAAACATGAAATAAGTAAAATATATTGATAATAACACGACAATAAAACAGAAATATTTATTAGTGATCTCTAAAAACAGGTATCTTTTTTAATGTAAGCGTCCGTCAAGTCAAGTTAGGTGATTCTGTCCGGAACTAAAGAAATCCTGCCAGCAGAGGCGGGGGAATGAAATACAGGGAACGCTCAACGGAAGTTGAGGGACGGTTGCAAGCTTTAATGAGGGGCGAGCTCAGATACTTAATTAAACTTGAGAATTTGACCGTTTCCAGCGAATTAATCCCCCCTTCCCTACTTTATGGCTTCCAGTTCCAATATGGACATAGAGGGCGCGACCCAGCACCTCCGGGACATCTTAAAACTGGATCGTCCCGGTAATTCGGCCGGTAAGTTGCCGGGGAAGGGAGCAGCTAGGCCGCGGTGCGATGATGCTGCGCAGCGCTTGATTTCAGCGCGAGCCACCTGACTATAGTTGCTCAAAAACGCGGGACAACACTAACTAGATTTTATAAGTGGCAAAAATTATTATTTTGTGTAATATTGTGATTGACTAAAAGGGGTTAACGTTTATGTAGCAAATAAGGTCCACACTCCTGCTGGCGCAGCAGCAGCTTTGCTGAGACAGAAAGTGTTGAGTATTAATTGCGACGATATGAGAATAAATTTCATTCAAGAGTCTAAAACACTTCATATTTATCATTATGAGGTGACTTGATAACCGTGACCACAACAAACATTGTTTTTATCGAATTTGAGAGAAGGCATGTAAACATTTTTTTTAGAAACCTTGACAACTTTTTATGCATCATCGCTACGGGGTTTCTGCAGGTCTTAAAAAGTCTTAATTCATCCTTACACAAACGAAGGCCTTGAAAAAGGGCTTAAATCAAAACAGAGAGTCTTAAATTCATAAAGGCATGGAATTAAATGTTACATGTACTAATCTAAAGCGTCTGAAATCAAGATACACTCATTGGAGAAGCAAAATGTAAAATCAAGTCTTGAAAAAAGTGACATGCTTAAACCAAAACCAAATGACCAAATGTCAATGAGTGATAAAACCTTCCATTTGAATTAAGTTGTTTTTTTCTGATCTCATCAGGCAGACTTGATCTTGTTTTAATCATAAAAATCACATCATTTTGATCAATTTCACAGAAAGCAAGACGTAATATCTTAGGTCTTAATATCTTTGCTTCTCCAGTAAATGTATCTTGTTTTAAGAATGTTTAGATTTTTTTATTTTTTTATTTTTTGTACTGGAAAACAAGACAAAAACACAGATGAAGAAATTTATCTTTTCTTTTTCTGCCAGAAGGTACAGTAAAACTTGTCTAAATTCCAGTGGTTGGGAGAGATACATTTATTTATTTAGCTGACGCTTTTATCCAAATTGACTTACAATCGCTATATATGTCAGAGGTCGCACGCCTCTGGAGCGACTAGGGGTTAAGAGTCTTGCTCAGGGGCACATTGGTGTCTCAAAGTGAATTCGAACCTGGGTCTCTCACACCAAAGGCATGCGTCTTATCCATTTCGTCACCACCACCCCATATATACAGTAAATAACACTATTTATAATAGTGTAATATAAATAGTGTAAAACACTATTTATAATATATGGTGCCCCCTTAAAAAAAATCAAGACTCACATGAGTGACATCCTGTACGTGCACAGGGGGCAGATCTCAGAGCAGCTTCAAGCTAGTTGGTTGTAACCTAGTTTGTATCGGAGTTTGGTTATAAAAATAATTTAGTAATGGATACCTGTTGAAAGTCGTATCTTCAAGCTTTGAAGTGTTGCTAATACAAATCATTGTTTATTCTGCCTTTGACACTTAAAAAAACATATTGATGTAATTTATTCCTTTCTATAAGTTATAAATAGCTAACATAACTTATGTAATATAATTCAAGTAATTATTCTAGCGATATGTAGGCCTAATGCTAGATAAGGTTTGCTAGTACATTTGTAACAGGGTTCAGTTGTTATGGGAAAAGGGAGGCGGGAACCGGCAAACATTCAACAAGTTTAATAATAAATAAACAAATACAAAATGAAAGTATAATCCAGCAGCCCCTCACGGACAGAACATAAAATCAGGCCTGTTCCTCTCTCCACTGTCGTCGCTCCTCCTTTGTTTTTGCTCCTCCTGTAGAGATACGAGACCGATGCGTCTCACAGGTGTCCTTCATTATCACTCACACCGTCGGCCTCGTGCCGCTCTCATGTCCTTGTCCCTCGGCCTCGTCCTGCTCGCCACAATATTATTTCAGCAACATGACAAAAGCCAGTGAATTAGCAGGTTTCAATTGTTGCTTTGCACAGTGCGTGACATTTTATCTACATGTAACGTGGCTAGAGTTTTGACACCCGAGTCAATGGGCTCTGTCTAATTCTTTCTTTTTCGCTTGTTTATCGTCATCATTTCGTCTTTGTTTTATGAGCAGGAGCCGCTCAAGAATATGCAGTTTAGGTTGTTTCTCCGCCATTAGCACAACTGCAGTACACCGGCAAACTTGAGTTTGGTTTGAATGACGGTGTGTTGTGCAAGAGGGGTGTGATCAGCGCGTACATGAGCGTGATTGACACTGCTGTTAGGACATAATGACAGTTTTAACAAATATGTAAAAAAATTATATTTATTTACAAAAGTTACCTACTGCAGCTTTAACACGCATATATACGTGTGTGTGTGTATGTATGTATGTGTATCCATATATACACATATATATATATACATTTATATATATGTGTGTGTGTGTGTATATATAATATATATATATATATATATGTGTGTGTGTGTGTGTGTGTGTATGGAGTTTTATATATACACATACATACATATATACTGTTAAGCATAGATAATCATTTATATTGAGATGTTTTGGAAGTCAGAGGATGTACATGTGCATTTAAGACTTGATTTATGAATCAAATATTTCCACAGATTCCTCTTTGGTAGAGAGCCAGAGAAATCTATCTTTCAATGGAGAGTCGAATGGTGTTTTTGGAGCGGATATTATCAACGCAGGAGGACATGCAGAAATGGTGGAGCCGACTTCTCACAACTCAGACAAACTCAATGGACAGGACACACAGACTATGTATGTATTTGCAGTCATTAACATTGTATAATATTTATAACATAATTGTATAAAATTATTCTCATCCCTGAATAAACCATTATTGTTTTGATGTCATTATCTATATGATCTGTATTTTCATTATGTACTTAAAATATTTACACTACTGAAAGAAGTTTCATTTGTTTGATTAAAAATACATGGGAAAACTATGTGAAATATTGTTTCAATTTAAAATAACTGTTTTCTATTTTATTATTTAAAAAATGTAATTCTTTCTTGTGATGGCAAGCTGAATTTTCATCATCATTACTCCAGTCTTCTGAGTCACACGATCCTTCAAAAATCATTCTAATATACTGATTTGCTGCTCAATAAACATTTTTTTATCAATAGCTATGTTTGAATTCTAGTGTATGTTAAAAAAAAGAAGGTATTTCATAAGTCTGTTTTTTGTACCAGCTGCCTTTCAGGAGATGATGAGTCCACCTGTGTCTCCATCAGAGCAAACAATGTGGAAATTGTGTCCAGCCGTGACTCTAGTATTGACAGTAAGGCTCGTGGTAGCAACAAGGTGTGTAAATTAATTAATTAATTGTGCAAAACTGTGTTTGTTATTAGCAGTTCAGGGTTTCGCGGTCATGGAAAACCTGAAAATATAAGGATATAGTCATTTGAAATTAATAAAATCTTTAAAGTCATGGAAATTTCTTGTCAATAAATCTTCCAGCTAGAAAATATTTACTTAGCTTAGTAAAAACTCTATAATTTGATTTTTAAAAACCAGCTATTGGGAAACTTGTAACGATTAATAGATCAAAATATGTAGAACTCCTGGAAATTGTTTTACACTCTGAATCTTTTCCTCATGACTGCCTTACAGGTTAAAATACAGCCAGTGGCCAAATATGACTGGGAGCACAAGTACTACTATGGCAATTTAATAGCCGTGTCCAACTCATACGTGGCTTATGCCATCAGAGGTCAGTTTGCAGACATTTTTCTGTTGCTGTCTTTGTACATGGCTCATTTAGCACACTCCTTTGAATAAAATGTTGACGGGATTCAAATGAATGGTTTGTAATTGTTTATCGCTCACAGGTGCAAACAATCATTCGATGATCCGTGTGCTGCAACTGGGCTCGACGGAGCGTTCGCTGCTGAAGGGCTTCACCGGTGCAGTCACAGACCTTGCCTTCGCCCACTTAGACTCCACCCTCTTGGCCTGCGTGGATGAAGCTGGAAACATGTTCATTTGGCAGCTCACTAGTCACAACGGCAAAATACAGTATCCTCTGTAGATGGACATTTACTAGACTTTTTTTTTTTATGTTTGTTAAAAAAATATTCACAAATACAAGAGGTTAATGAGATACCCAAAGTATTTTTTGTTTTAAAAATTAACATGATCAGTGTGACGAATATACCTTAAATAATATTAAAAATTTCAATTTATCACAAATTTCTCCTAAAAATCCTAAATCTGTCTCCTTTTCAGGTTGAATTAAAAAAGTCTGGATTTACATGTATTTGTAGTAAAAGGTTCACTTGAGTCCACTTTTGATATTCTACTGACTAAGTAACTTGCTAACGTGTTACAATAAGGTCTCATTTGTTAACGTATTAACAATGAGCAGGACATTTACAGTGTTTATTAATCTTTTGTAAATGTTAGTAATAAAAAAATCCGTGTGGATTAACTAATGTTAACACACAACTTTTTATTTTAATAATCTATTAGTAAATGTGGAAAAAACATGAACTAAGATTAATAAATGCTGTAGAAATCCTTACTGTAAAGTGTTACCAGTAACTTTACTAAGTATAAGTAATTTTACATAATACTAACTATAGTAACTTTACAGCAACTACATGTCAACTAACTCTCATTAGTGTATTAGACTGGTTAGGGTTCGGGTAAATGGAATAAGTTAACATGTAGTTGCAAAAGTTATTTATAATTAGTAGAATCTGTAGTGGGACCATCAAAATAAAGTGTTAGCAGATATTAAGCATACAGTCTACTAATACTCTGAGAGTTAGGTGACGGTTGCAAAGTTACTTATAGTTTGTAGATTATTTAAAGTGGACCACCGAAATAGTGTTACCTAGTAAAATGCTAATAAGCAGGTGATATTTCTCTTTAACATCGATGTCTCTTAGAGATGAAGTGATCGTTCACATCCACAGGCCTGAGGACACTCCACTTAATTCCAACCGCAGACTCATCTGGTGTCCCTTTATCCCAGAAGACAATGATGAGAACCCGGAGGATGCATGTCAGACATTGGCACTGCTTCATGAAGACAGAGTAAGTTTTTTTTGTGTGTGGAATTTGATAGTTTTATCACTGTCTTTCTGAAATGTCCCCATATTATTAGATTTTAAATGTTTTTAACACTATTACTCCTTAACTGGATTTTTGCTTGTACTTTTAGGCTGAGGTTTGGGACCTTGACATCCTCCGATCCAATAACAGCTCATGGCCTGTGGATGCCACTGAACTGAAAGAGGGGTTTATCACTATTAGAGGACACACAGCAGTAAGTCCTGCCATCCTTTAGACTGCAGTGCTGTATTAACTAATTAAGAAATGCGATCCATTTAATGTAATCAATGGCACATAAATTAGTTATGTACTTATGTAGTGTGATGTTTATAATTAAACATATTACTTTTTCTATGCAGCGCATTAGTGAGGGAGCGCTGTCACCTGATGGCACTGTCTTGGCCACAGCAAGTCATGATGGATATGTCAAATTTTGGCAAATCTACATTGAAGGCCAGGACCAACCCAGGTACATGCTGGAGACGTTGTGAAATTGAACACACTGCAAAAATTTTAGATTTGTAAGCTTGTTTTAATTTAAGAAATTAATACTCATTCAGCTAGGATGCATTCATTTGATCAAAAATGACAGTAAAGCCATTTATAGTGTTAAAAAAAGATTTATATTTCAAAAAAGTGTTGGTCAATTTTTTACAAAAATATTAAGCAGTACAATTGGTTTCAACGTTGATGATAGAATCAAAATATAACAAAAATTCTGATAAAATATCTGAAATGTTTTTTTTTTTTTGAGCACCAAATCAACATCATCTGTCTTTTTATGCGCCTACGTTCCTTTTATAGATGTTTGCATGAATGGCAGCCACATAATGGACGACCCCTTTCCTGCCTGCTCTTTTGTGACAACCACAAGAAGCAAGACCCTGAGTGAGTTTAAAGTTCATTTAGTCTTCAGTGATCGCAATTACATTTTTGTCAGCATCTCAAGTCATCAGGGAATCTGACTCTTGGCTTTAACTGTCTTTGCCGTTGTCTTTACTCTTTGAAATTGTGTGTCTTAGACATGTGCTGTGTATCTTTGAATATAAAACCATTTTTGTTTTTCTGAAGAGTTCCGTTTTGGCGATTCCTGATCACTGGAGCTGATCAGAACCAGGAGCTGAAGATGTGGTGCACAGTGTCCTGGACCTGCTTACAAACCATCAGGTCTGTATTGAACTATGGAGCTTGCATGATCAATAGAGGTGTTTACATTTTTATTCGTTAGATATGCCCACAGTTATGTTCAAGGTTCAAAGGTTAGTTCACCCCAAAATGAAAAGATTTTCATCGCTCACCCTCATGTTGTTTTAAACCTGCAAGTCAATGGTTCATTTAGAAATCCAAATGAAGCTATTTGATGAAATCTGAGAGTTTTTTTGTCCCTCCATTAACTGTCCACTCAACTACCACTTTGTTGCTTTGTTCATAAAGAGATTGTAAAACTAATACTAATAAATTAATCATGTGTGTCCTGAAAATTTGGACTAAACCACTCAATTCACAAGGATTAGATTTACGATCTCTTATAAAAAATGTTGAAGTGACAAAGTGGTAGTTGTAGACTGTCAATGGAAGGACTGAAATCTCAGATGAAAGAATTTTAATTTTGGGGTAAACCTACCCTTAAAGGGATACTCCACTTTTTTTTGGAAATAGGCTCATTTTACAACTTACCCAGAGTTAAACAGTTGAGTTATACCGTTTTCAGATGTATTCAGCTGATTTTCTGATATTCAGAAGAATAGCAGTAAACAGACAGTTTCTGGTCTCATTGACTTCCATAGTATATTTTTTTCCTACTTTGGAAGTCAATGAGACCAGAAACGGTCTGGTTACTGATATTCTTCTAAATATCAAAAAAATTGGCTGAATGGATTTGAAAATGGTAAAACTCAACTGTTTAACTCTGGGGAAGTTGTAAAATGAGC
This sequence comes from Pimephales promelas, assembly GCF_016745375.1. Next base: position 4,842,643 of record NW_024121288.1, on the reverse strand, counting down.
CTATTTCCAAAAAAAAAGTGGAGTATCCCTTTAAAGCATTAAACTTTTGCCTATACCTTAACTCTATGGATGTGACCTAAATATGAATTTTAGAAGAACTGTTCATTTGTGTTTCAGGTTTTCTCCAGATCCATTTAACAGCAGTGTGCTACCCAGCCTGAAGGCCAGTTTGGACTTGTCTGCAGAGTTTCTTATCCTTAGTGATGTTCAGAGGAAGGTTAGACTCATTATTATTTCATATTTATTGCCCACATGTTTTGTTTACTCACTCTCATGGTGTTTCAAATATGTATGATTTTCTGTCTTCAACAATTAGTTATTCTGCAGAGTGTCCATGCTGCTCATTTAGATTCAAATTCCATTTTAAGTCGTTATTCACTGAAACCTAGCTCATATGGCGCCCTGGGTGAATTTACGGTGGCCGAAAAAGCTGTATTTCAAGAAAATTAAAATTAAAAAAAGAGAACACCAACAAATTCAGTTTGACAACTCGTGCTGCAAATAGTGCTCTTAATGAAACTAAATACAAAAAAGTGCTGCAAATAACACAGACCACGACTGAAATGTTTCACCGGGATTGCACACCGAATCGCGACCAGGTGGTGCGTTTCCTAAAAACTTTTAGCCAACTATGGTTGCAAGTTCCATTATTGGTAATGACAAAACTTCAGACTGTAGTTGGCTTTGGGAAACACACCCCAGGTTAATTCCCTGTGACATGATATATTGACTTTTCGCGGACGCCCTGTGCCACCTCCGTAAAGATGTCGATTGCCCATGCATAAATCTGCCACGGCACTGAAAAACTCTCCCTCTGGTGTAGCTCTTAAATGTTACTCATTCATATGTTTAGTCTTTTGGAAACATTGACGTCAAACCTGATGCAAAACGTCTTCAAGCACCAATTGTGGATGGGAGATAATCAGGAATCTAATAATTGTCTCACACCAGAAGAAACTAAAATTAGATCTGTCTGCAGGTTTTTGGAATTTCAGTTATTTTAGGACAGGTAGAAAGACAAAAAGGAAGTATAAAAGCACATTTAAAGTAAACCATGGTCAACTATCTAACTCTGTTTAATGGGACTCTTGAGCTTAGGTCAGTGTTGCTATTACAACAAGCAAACAATGACATTATGTAAGTAAATAACTGGTTGTTTATTGGCAGCTGATTCTGGGTTGTGTGTTTGATATGTAGGTGTTGTACGTCATGGAGCTGTTACAGAACCAGGAAAAAGGCCGTGCCAACTTCACTGCAGTTTCAGAGTTTCTGCTTACATACCCTGTGCTCAGCTTCGGCATACAGGATGTTGCCCGTGCACGATTGCGACACACTGAGGTCCTTCCCCCTGATGAGGAAAGTGAAAGCATGACAACAGGTCCGTTCCTCCCTTGTTTTAATGCTAGCTTTGCGTGTGCAAATGTTTGGTTTGCTGTAAGGTGAGTGAAGATGTGTTCAGATGACGCTTTCAATGCTGTTCCCTTTTGATATCTTCTCACAGAAGGAAGCCAGGGACCCTCAGAGTCCAAATCAGGAATCCAGATTAAACTCTACTGTGTGCATACAAAGTGAGTTATTTACATACAAAAAACATCTCTCGATGGAGGCATACGATTTGTATTCAGATATTCATATTCATAACACTTATGCCTACAGATCACTACAGGATGTGCAGATCTGGTTCCAGCCCAATCAGGGGGCCTCATCCTCCCTTTTCATGCCTCAGTCTGGATCACAAGATGGCTTTGGTGAGTCTGGAAAGTATACTATTATTTTTTACATATGTTTCCGAGACCGTCACTACTGAATCTACAGTGCTATGGCAAAGAAATGAAGTATTTTACCCAAATTATTGTCTGAATTAAGGTGATGAAAAAAATCATTGTGTTGCGTGACTTGTTTATATATCTTATGTATTTAAATATGCATTTTTTATTTTAAAATTTAAATGTTATGCATTTTCACAATATGGGATTTTTTTGCATTTCGCTAGGTTTTTCTGACCCGCTGGCTGATCTGAATGTGGAAGCAATGAGCTCTGATAAGGAGTCTGGGGACAGTGGATCACAGAACGACCTGAGTAAAATTCTGCCACTTCCATGTCCAGCTGACTTCATGAGTCCAGCCCCATCAGCCTTGCCCAAACTCATGACCCCGGACGCCTTTTTGACGCCCAGTGCTTCTGTAAGCCTTTAATATTATGAGTTCATCATTAGGTCGCATCAGTGATGGTAATTAATTATCCTTGCTGTCTTGTTTTTTCAGATGCCCGCCTCTCCTGGCAGCAGTGCAAGCAGCCTGACCATAGTCACGGCCATGAGCAGCTCAGACAGCGGTGCAAGGTGGGAGATTCAGCTCATTTTTGTCAAAAGTTTTCTTTTTCTTTTAACCCTAAAACCGTGTTCTGGACAAATGTGGGCAAAATAGTTTTGATTTATTTAAAAAAAAAATACTTCCTTGATCTGAGCGGTACAAGACTTGGCTACTTTTCCTAAGTTTGCCTCCTGAACACACACAAATTTTTTTTTTGACTCAATTCTACAATGTTAGGTGGGTGAAAAAACCCCCCTCAATCTTGTATTTGGGTCAAAAATGGGCACCCATAGAAATTAATGGGAAAACTTATTTAGAGCATTCTAAAATCAGCTAAAATAAGACACCAGGTGACCCCAAAGTCACTTCATCTTTAGGTTTTTGCTCTAAGAACTTATTGGAATGATATTTTAATGTAGTTAAATTTAAAAAAAACCCAAAATAAAACATAATAAGCATAATTTACATAGAAAATATGGTATTTTTTGAAGTAAATAAATTCAAAAATACCTCCAAAATAAAAAAAACACCAAAAATGGATGGACATAACTTTATCAAAGACAGTGATATAACATTTATAATAAATAAAAATTAGGATCACACCTGAGTCCTCTGTGCCCACAATTTGTACACAATTACAGGATTAAGGGCTATAAAGTGAATACGGATTAAGGGCTACGAAACATTTTTACCCTCTTGATTTTCATAAGTGTTTTTTTAATTTTTTTTAAGACTTTTGGATTTCACTGTATGAATTACACTCGGTGTACAAAAGTACACGCCAGAGAGTAAAATATGGGCCCCATCACGCACTCATAGGCATTGTTCAATTATCTTTCTTCCAGGGGTGGAGATGATCTAAACCAGAGCCCTAAAATGTCTGTCGACTGTGGCAACACCAGCTTGAATCTGAGTGCCAGCGCTGGCAGTTCAAGATCCAACTCCATCCTTATCTCAGGCCTTGGGGAAAACATCCAGGTATTAATGGACATGGTAAATTGCATTTAGTGATATATTGTCTATTAGTGACAGTTTAAAAGATGTGACTTTGTAAATGTAAACTAAGACTTTTTTTTTTAAAGAAATTAATAATGTTGTTTAGCAAGGATGCTAAAAGTGACAAGACTAGGGCTGCATGATTAATCAAAATTAAACATAGGCATTTTATGTATGTATTTATTTATTTGTATTAGAGATGGGGCCGATCCGATCCTAATAGTTTTGTGAGAAACGAATACATTTAAGGATTTTTTGATCATCAATCAAAATAACAGTATTTATCAGAAATGGAAATCTTTACTGTCTTTACTTTGTTGTTTTTTTAATGTCAATGCCATCGTTTTGTCTCAAGATGCACATCAGTAATGTTTTATAGTAAATGTCCTAATTAAACTAAAGCTTAATCTAAGCCCTGTTTGTGAAACCAGACCATAAATTTCCTAATTTGATCCTAAACTTGAATGGAGGAGTAAATGCTTATGTCATTAGTGTAGATCTAGCATGGGCAATATCCATATCGACTGTCCATCTGAACAAATCAGATCAGGTTTCAGCATTCACAAAATGACAGCTTAGACCTTCAGTCCTTTAGATTTGATTTAAATGAAAAATGTAACAATTCTTCTGTTTATCTGGCATCCCTCCATCCACTCTTCCATTTAAAATCCCCATCCGGTTAGGGTTTCTCTCCCCCACTGGTGCCTTCTCCATCCCTACTGCTTGAGGCCTCTCTGCTCTGCAAAGCTGCTCCTTACTCTCACAGACTTCCCCTCCCTTATTTCCCATCTCCTCCTCCACAGGTTTCCTCTCCAAACCCTCCTCTCTCCCTGGATCTCCAGGCCATAGATCCCATGATTGTCCCTCAGGCCTCTCCGACCAGAGCTCGCTCTCCGGATGTCATTTCATCTGCTTCTACGGCAATGTCCCAGGACATCCCCGAGATCGCCTCGGAAACCCTGCAGAGAGGACTGGCCGCTGACTCGGCCTCCGTCCTGCATTCTGACAGCATGGCTTCAGCCGCATCGGTCCTCCACCTGCTGTCTCAGAGAGCCCGGAGCGGTGCTGAGCACAGTTTGTTGCCTCTCGAATTGGGTGCAGCATCTGTGGATGGAGAACAAAGACTCAATAGCACACCCTCACTACTAGAGACGGCTCTGTCACAGGAGAACGCTGTAGCAGCTGGAGGTTCTTGTTCTGACAGCAGCGTGAACCATGCGTGGCCAGCAGCACCCGATATCACACGAGAGACTCGCAACAGCCTGAGAGACAATGGTTTGGGAGACTGGTGAGTTGCTGTCCTATTATTCTATATACCATAATATAATGTAAAAAAATATCATTTGTATTAGTGCTGGGCGGTATGACCTTTCCTGGATGCCAGCCCCAACTCAGCCCCAGCCCACAACATTTTTTGGTCGGGAAGTTCGGTCTGGACTCGATCCATTGAGGAGTAATTATGATCAGTCAAAAAATGATCGGGCCAATCAAATTGCCAGGGTGGGCTTTATACGATGATGGACAGATGATCTTCAGGGACGTAATCATCACGTTATCAAAGCGCGCTTAACTGGTTTCCCTCAAAGATGACTGCAGCTGGAGATGTATAGACTCCGCTGTCGCGTCTGTTGTAAAATGAATCGACAGCGCATTCATTTTAATAGACAAACAGAAAACTGCAATCAAGGCATTTGTCGATCGGAAAGATATTTTTGGCTTCCTTCCTACATGATTCGGGAAAAGTGTAACTTATCAGCTCCGATGGTCGCTAAGAAGATGGGACGTAAAGAAAAGCCTGTGGTCGTTGTGGTTTCTCCTTTGGTCGCACTCATGGAGGACCAAGTAAAAGAACTAGCAACACTTGTTATTTTACTTCTAAAATAAGTAAGTTCTGTTGACAACTGTGAAATGCAAAGTAGTTGCCTTACTGCATTGCTCTGGTTGGTTGTAGGTCTACCGACTATCCAATTGAGTGCAGAGTTTTTTTGTTTTTTTCCTGGTTCGGTTAAAGGTTCTATAAGCGATGCTGGGCCACTATCGGCTAGCTGCCTGTCCCCTAAACACACTGTAAAAAAACGTGGTCTCTGTAGACACCACAGGCTGCACAAACGGCAACAAAAACAATCATGTCTTACCCGGACCACGAAACCTAACAAACAGTGTTCCAGCCAATCACTGGCAAGAAGTATTTGAGGGTGGGTCTGGGGGGTTAGTGCGCGTGCACTTGTGTGTGTGTGTGAAGGAGAGCAGCAAAGCATCAGAGGGAAGTTTGAAAAATTACCGACACACGACCAAAGAGACTTCGTTCTGAGGAACAAATTAAAAAGAAGAAGGATTCGGATAAAGAACGTGCAAAGTTCCGAATTTACATCGGTAGCAAAGCTTTTGAACGATGGCGAACTCCGGCGGCAGAAGGGCTTCCAGTCCGACATTCAGGTTGCTCTGTTTTTGCTGGACAGGTGGGTAACGTTAAATTGTTTTTTTTCTTCTAAATTGACGCTTATGTTCGCCAAACCCACACAAGGATATAATTAGCTAGAACTATGCACGTTCACAATTATTTCAGGAAGCACGGAAGGGAGGGGGAGGAGATGAGATGCGGAGGAGGGAGGGTCTAGCTCCGATTTGTTTGAAAATATTTGAACGTCAACACCCAGGATCGCTTTGAGAACCTTTAAGACACGCCTCATAATCAAAGCCCAATGTCAGAAAATGAGCAGTATCAAACTCATATTCTGACTAGAATGAGTGGGTTTTAACCACATTTTCTACTGACTGAGAGAGGAGATACTGCAGTAGATTGACTTAGAATGCCCTATTTTACTGTCATGAGTGAATATTATAGAAAAATTCCACATTTATGGGATTAATACAGGTTTGCAAGTCTTTTGCCAGCAGGAGGCGCTTTAGTAGCAGCAGAAATAGCGGTTTCCCTGGTAACGGCTGTACACAAAGCAGCAGTGCTCATAAACGCTGCTTTTTTTAGGAAAGATAGATTCAGTTGAAATAACTTTGAAGATTTTCTAAAGACTGTCAGTTCACTTCAGACACATTCATATAAAAACACCTGCACTGTGGTATATAAAAAATTCATGACAAAAATAAACGCTGCTAGTCGGTATGAAACCGTATACCACCCAGCACTAATTTGCATATATATTTTTCATCTGTTTTGTGATTTGATGTTAATTTAATATTAACATTTAGTATTGATTTATGTTTTGAGAAATTGAGAAATCCGTAATATTTGATGGTACAAAGCTAAAGCATTTGATAACTCTGTTTTGACTGTTTATTTCCAGCTCTAGGGAGGAAATAAAGGACAGGCACATTTCTTCCCCCTACCACAGGCGCACCTATCACCTGACTCAGAACGACAGTCAAGATGCAAGTGCAGAGCAGAGGTAAACTTTTACATTTGAGTATCACCTATACAGATGTCAGCATCCTCTGCAGCTCAGATCCCATTACCATAGTTTTGCTGTCTGTTCATTTTAACTGTCATACAAGCACTTTAGGAAGCTATAAAATGTGTGATTCTCAGTTTAAGGTAATGGGAGTATTATGAGGTCTGTGGCCACATAATATTAACATTAACACCAGCTGTGAAATAAATGTCTCACCAGTTGGCTGGTAACTTAATTAGGAACAGAAACATTACATGGATTCAATCCTATTTGTCAGAATATTATTCTGACCTTCGCTGACATCAGAGATGTGAGCAATTCAAATCAAGGACATGCAAACTGTCTGCTAAAGAAAACCTGTCACGACTCTCAATTTTGTATTTTTTTTTCCTCTAGGAATGGTATTACAAAAACGTCCTGTTTAGTGTTCTAAATGAGTTCTGCTCTGAAATGGGATTCTGAGTTTGGATGTTTCTGTAATACGAATCCTATAATGTGGGATATATAGGATATTCTTCAAATTAAGCCACCAAAACGGTTTCTGTGCTTGCTTAGTCATTTTTTGTTATTGACATTTTAAAGGTACACTGTATTTTTCTTTTTTTCTTTTTTCAAATTTAAATAATTAGTCAATATATAAATCCTTCCAAAAATGTTTTTTTGTCATACCTATTATAAGTGTTCATTTCAGACCTGATGGGATGTTTTTTATGGAAAAATGTACAGCATTCTACTCTCTAGTCTAGTGCATGTTTCGACACATCGGGAAATAGAGAAAAGGTGCTCCGGCTACTTTGACGCATGTATGATGTGGGAGTGGTGTAGGTTAGTTGTCACAATGAGTGAGAAAGGTTGACATTGAGAACGCACATCACAAACCTCTGGGGAAACGCCCATTTAAAAAAAATGCAAACAGAGGAGAGTCTGCTGGCAAAAACATGGGGATTTTTTTAGACAATAATCTCACAACCTATTCGATATTCTAGAATTAAGTCAACTAAACGAATATTCGAAAATTGTGACTCACCACTACTGCTTTGTTAATTTACCTGGTGTAAAACCCAGACACCATCACATAAATGTGGCTTTTTGTTGATGACTGTCCTACTACAGGATTTAACACAGAGAAACTATGTTCTGGCCCTATCTAGTTGCAAAACTATTTTTTTAGCCCAACGCAAAACTTACTTGCCGACCCCTGGTGTAAAGCATTATCTATTGTGAAGTGTCATCTCATCATGGTGGTTGTAGCGCTGTGCTGGAACTTATTTTCAAGGTAGTATCATCTGGTTAAAGCTACAGTAATGTCTTCAGCTACTCAGCTTCAGATCCTTTCCATCTAAACTCCTTATATCTCTTAAGCCTAGTAGTGAATGTTTTATGAGCAGTTGTATAAACATAATCATCTGCAGTCACGCAGAGCCTAAGCACAACTAAAACATTGTTCTAATACTAAATGCAAGCAGTTTTGGGTTTTTTTAACCTCTAGTGGCCCAAAAGTTAAAATAGTGTACCTTTTAATCAGCTTCTTGTCCAGTTAGGCAAGTAAAACCCACCTGTCCCAGTCAAGAGTTAATGTTGAGCACTTTCTGATTAGATAGATTTCTGAAAACCTATATTCTTCTTTCCGTCTGCATATCTGAGCATGTCCAAACAAGTCTTAGCATGACTTGACAAACTGTAGTGATAAGATAATAATGTGAATATGCCAATTAAGGCGCCTGTAGTTCAATCTTCTATACCCTGAGAACAATTTCTTTTTCTATTAATTTTCGTGATTGACAGTGATCATGATGATGAGGTTGCCAGTCTGGCCTCCTCGTCGGGGAACTGTGGCCCTCGCTCCTCTCACAGACTCCCCGTAAAAGACTGGAAAACATCACCACGCAGCTCCCCCAAGCTCAAGAGGAAGAGCAAGAAAGATGAAGGGTGAGTGAGCTGCCCTCCTTACAATGTAAATCTTCCTGATATTAATGTTTGTATTGTTTAATGTGGGATTGAGTGGTGAGCCCCTTCAGCCATATAATCTGATTGTGTGACTGATTAATCATCTTTGTTTTCTCCCTTCCCAGAGAGTCCTCACAGTCTAGACAGATTGAGAACCAGGTAAGTCTGTTGATCCCCTGCAGCACAATCCGAATGCATTTCGTAGCATTTGTATTGTGTAAACCCAATCAAAATGCACTAAGGCTTGTGATTCATCATATAAATAAAACATTAATGCAGTGCTAAACCATGAGTAACATGAATGTTCTGCTGTGACTTCTAAGACTTGCAGCTGTGCTGATGCTTGAGTGTCACGTGCGAGTAGTTAATTTGCTGTTGTGTTCTCAGATGAGCACAGAGGTTCAAGATGAGCTCCTGCTGATGTTGCGGAGCCAGCAGAGGGAGTTAGCCGAGCTGAGACAGAACCAGCTGGACATCCTGCAGAGAGTTACCAGCCACATGGATGCCATACAGAGCTCCATCATGGCTCATATCGAGCACTCCATGTTGGCTCAGCAGGAGCAAGAACGTATCCTTCCACTAGGGGGAGACTCAGAGCTAGTTTAGGATTAACGATATGAAATAAAGAGAATTATAAACGCATGGTATTTCATCAACAATGCTGCACTGGCTGAGTAATATTGATATTGTAGCCTATATTAATATTGCTCCATTTTCGTGATAAATAAACCAGAAAGTTAAAAGTACCACTCTACAGAATTTTAACTTAGAAATGTAGCTTCTTCATGTGTGGTGCCATTCATAAAACATTTAACTTCTCTTGTGTGACATGTTTCAAAGCAACTTAAATATAATCTAAGATGAAAATGAAGTAAAATTTAAGCCCACTATCACAAGAAAATGCATGATCTTTTTTTCATATGCATATGCACACACTAAAGAAAAATCCCTTTCGATTTGTCAGGCCCATGCTATTTGTTGTTAACTTTAACTTTAGCTGTTGACAGAGAGAAGAATGGAGCGAATTCTGGCTGAGGGACAAAGCCGGAACCAACAGCTCCACGACCAGCTTGCTCAGCAGCTTGTCCAGACTCTGAACAACAGTCTGTGCAACCGGCTAGACAAAGTTTTGCGTGAAGAATTGAAAAAGATCGTCCCACAGAGTGAGTGCCGATGTGCTAAACTTAAAGGGAGTAGTTTACTTTAAAAAAAACAAAAAAACTTTTGCTGATAATTTACTCACCCCCTTGACATCCAAGATGTCCATGTCTTTATTTCTTCAGTCGAAAAGAAATTAAGGTTTTTGATGAAAACATTCAAGCATTTTCTTCATATAATAGACTTCAATGGGAACCAAACGGTTCAAGGTTCAAAAGACACCAGACGATGAATGAGGGTTTTATCTAGCGAAATGATCGGTCATTTAAAAAATAAATAAAAAAAGTTTAAGTTTTGTAAGCTCAAATGCTCACCTTGCTCTGTTCTGTGATGAGTGTTCGTGACCCTCCTGTTCGAACTCGTTCATCAAAATGAACAAATCTTTTTTCGAGTCATGACTCAAAAGGGTCCTAAATAAGACCCTTATTCATCGTTTGGTGTCGTTTAAAGCCCTTTGAAGCTGCACTGAAACTCTCATTTGGACCTTGAACCGTTTGGTTCCCATTGAAGTCCATTATATGGAGAAAATCCTGGAATGTTTTCATCAAAAACTTTAATTTCTCTTCAACTGAAGAAAGAGAGATGTGGACATCTTGGATGCCATGGGGGTGAGTCAATTATCTAAAAAAGTACTTGTACTTTTTTTTGTCAACGTTCAATACAGCAAAGAACATTCTGCTCTTTTTGTTGTTGTTGTTTTTTGTCCTTTTTACTGGGCTGGAAAGAAGACTTTTATTGATTTTTGATGTTTATGTAGAGCTTATGTTGACCTTTTTTTATGCAGCCATATCGAAGAGTCTAGAACCTGTGACTGGCCAGATGAACAGCACCATCGCTGCCAAGTTAACCGCAGTGGAAGGAACACTGAAGGAAAATGTCACCAAAGTTGTTAAGTCCAAGGTCAGTGGCTTAACGTATGAAAAGAGATCCATCCAAACTTGCCATTTGTTAGGATATTATTTTCCAAAGACATTTCTGTCTGTAGAGAATGTTTCTCTGAAACTACAAACTGAGCAGTTCAAAAGAAATGTACCAACTTCTATGCACCAGTGTAGAACTGAATAATTCATCGCGGAAGACGAAACAGGCACAAACTGGGGAAAACTCGAACTCTTCGAACTTTTTGTCCTATTCTTCCATTCACAGAACACTACAGATGCCATCGGTCGTGCTGCTGCTGAGGCCATGCAGGGCCCCATTCAGGCAGCATACAAAGAGACCTTCCAGAGCATTGTGCTTCCTGTGTTTGAGAGAGGCTGCCAGTCCATGTTTCAGCAGATCAATGACAGCTTCAAACAGGGAACCCACGAATGTAAGAATCATCACAAAAGGCTTTGCTACCTTTCTGACATTTTATTTCTGCTTTTTTACAGTAATAAAAAAAAATCACCATAGTGCATATTAATGAATCTAGCAAGTTGTTGCATGCTCTTTAGATCTGTTTTACACATCTTGCGTCTGTACTGTAGCACCAGCCCTTTTAAAGGGATACTCCACTTTTTTTTGGAAATAGGCTCATTTTACAACTCCCTCAGAGTTAAATAGTTGAGTTTTACCATTTTTGAATCCTTTCAGCCGATTTTCTGATATTTAGAAGAACATCTGTCACCACACAGTTTCTGGTCTCATTGACTTCCATAGTAGGAAAAAAATATCCTATGGAAGTCAATGAGAACAGAAACTGTCTGGTTACTGATATTCTTCTAATTATCAGAAAATCGGTTGAATAGATTCAAAAACGGTAAAACTCGACTGTTTACCTCTGGGGGAGTTGTAAAATGAGCCTATTTCCAAAAAAAAGTGGAGTATCCCTTTAATGTATTACTAAATGTATAATGACTTTACTTTCTCCTACAGACATCCAACAGCTTGAGACGCATATCAAGAACAGGAAACAGCGGGACCAGGATGCACGGGATCCTGTGATTGGCCAGCTGCAACAGATGATTGACACACTCCAGAATTCTCAAGACCAGCTGGCCTCCACTGTGACGGCCAGCGTGTGCTCTGACGTTCAGCATCAGCTCCACATGATCGTGGGAAAGTAAGGCTTTCTGTCACATGCATGCAGCACAGAGCCTTTTTAATATAGTTAGAAATCACAAATCAATATAAGGTATTCTCTTTCCCCTTGTATGCCTTCCCTTATGGATAACTTTGTTGCACGATTAGAGTAGATTCGGTTGTTAATGCAGAGAAAGGGTTTTTTTGGGGGCAGCTCTGCATTATGGACATTGCAAAATTGATCGGTATGTGTGGCACTCTTCCTAATCCTGGATTTAATTCGCCAATAAAGCTGGTTTTCCTCTCACATATAGGCAATGAAGACTATGTAGTATTAAATTCAAGTTGGAGGGATTAAATTCATGTGGCGTTTCAAACAAAAATACGAAGATAATTTGTCACTAATTAGTTTGATACGTTGAGGTTTACACTGCAGTCTCATATTTACAATACAACATTTCTGTCGTAAAAACCAATACTTGTAAAAACGTAATTAGGTCTTTAATCTTTTATTGTATTTTGACATTTTTCACCAATTGATACGGAAGCTGGCATGGTGTTAAATTATAATCAAACAAACATGAAATTTTAATATATCCTGCACCCATTTTTAGCATATATATATATATATATATATATGTATGTATGTATGTATGTTTATGTGTGTGTGTGTGTGTGTGTGTTTTTTATTATTATATATTTATTTATATATATATAATATTATATTATTATAACTATATATAGGCAAATATGACTACATTTATATCATTTAATCTGTCTTTTGAATAAAGTCTTTTTAATATCTAATAGATGTTTGATTCTGCAAACAGTGTTGTCTGCTTAGCGTTTACTTTTTAGTCATGTAATTTATTTATCAGTAAAAAAAAACTTTTTTAGGATTACATAATAAAGAAGTTGCTTTGTAAAGTGTTTTTTTTTCCATACTGGTTTTGTTTCAGATTATTTCTAATTTAGTAAATAATATACTGCATGCAATGAAGTAGAGCTTGAATGATTCTAGAAAAAGTAAGAATCACGATTTAAAAAATAAAATAAAAAATAGAGATCATGATTTTCCCATGATTCTGAATAGACAACTAAACAAAATGGTGTAATTTACTGGAGGTTCTGACAAAATGTTAATTGCTGGTCTATTTAATCAATTGTTTTTTTTTAAATTCGGTTTGAATGAATAATTCAATGACTCGTGCATAAAGCCTCACTTGTTTCATTAATGGATGAGTCTGTTTTTGAACCAATGAATGTTTCAAAGACATACCGATTGGTTATGTATTTTTTTATATTGTTGTCGTAGTCTAATGGTGTCTCTCCTCTCTGCAGCCTGCAGGACTCAATCCTGACGCAGGTGCAGCGCATAGTGAAGGGAGAGGTGAGTCTGGCCATGAAGGAGCAGCAGGCAGCCGTCACCTCCAGCATCATGCAGGCCATGCGCTCGGCTGCAGGAACTCCTGTCCCCTCCACACATCTGGACTACCAGGCCCAGCAGGCCAGCATACTGCAGTTACTACAGCAGGGCCAGCTCAACGAGGCCTTCCAACAGGTTAGTTACCAATCGCTAGACATATACATATGCCTGATATTTCACTCATGATATCATGCTTCAGTGATCATGTTTTATGGTAATTAGTGGTGCAATTAGATAAACTGCTATGTCATGTACGTAGCCCTTTTAACACACTTTTACATGCGTTGAGCCAGTTCTCAACCAAGCTATTTTCTTTCTCCCTCAATAACTATTATTTTTGTAGAAAAAAAACATCAAGTACACAGATTTAGAATACATTTAAATTATTCAATGTATGATTAAATTATTTAAGAATACATTTAAAATTTAATGTATGTTTTCTGTTAAACAATGTTCCAGTGGAAAGGTCTACAAGGTTGAGAACCACTGCATGAAGCCATATGCCGCTGCAAAATGTGCCAAACTAACTATTTGCATTTTGTGAAATGTAAGCGTTTAAAGTCCACATGAAATCAATTTTGGAGTTTTTTTGGCTTTTAGTATGAATATGTTAGTCTTACTGTTATCTGTAAGCTAGTGCTCCAAAAACAATGACAATTCCCATTTACAAGATATAAGCATTCAAAACTTAGTCAATTATAGGTCAATGATTTTGATGACATCACTCTGCACTTCAGCTTCTCATCAGATTTTGTCCAAACAAATACTCTCTAGAATCTAAAGTGCACCACCCCATACATATAAATGCTGAAACTGTGCCTAAAATCAGTCACTTATTCACACATTTACTATTTTCTACATGGTAAATATAATATATTGGTGTGATTATTCACTAAGTAATTTACTGTTTCATCAATCAAAACTTTTGAAGTTTTATGATTTAGTTGATTTGTACACATTACATTTATTTACCAAGTCAAATATAATAAAACTCCTAAATGCTTGCAATTATTATTTTCCCAGCGAGAAAGTAAATATAATCTTAGAGGATTATGTATATTTAACCAACCACAAGTACATTCCACATTAAAAGAACACTGTTTATCAAGTAAAGGAGTTAAATTGTGGAATAGTTGTTGTAATGAGTTAAAACAAGCCACATCTATTTTTCAGTTTAAAAAATTTTAAAAGAGAATAACATTGGGAAAAAATATACAATAGAATAAAAATGAATTAGACAGGCTTGCTTCTGGTGTGGACAATGGTCCACTAATGTGTTAATGTTAATTTTGTGAACAGATGTTGTCATTAATGAGTTGCATTTGAATCTAAAGTTAAGGACAGGCATTATAAGCTTTAGCTTCCGCCTGCACCTGGTCATATATAGTATTTATGTTTCGAATGATTTGATTGATTGATTGAATGATCTGTAAATGACCAAACCGAATAAAATGAAAAATTATAAACTACATGCTATTGGCTATTTTAAAAATGGGGAGGAGCTGTTCGATTTTGTTCCGTCCTGTATTTCTGTTTCAGTGGAAATTACATTTTCATACATTACATTTTTACATAAATCAACATCTTGAATAATGCTGCGTGTTTCAAGCCACTTCAATCGGTCTTTAAGGGAAACCTCTTTACAAACACTTCTCTATGGAGGAAATCAGTAGCATTTTTTGTTACCCTCTGTTCAAGTTAAATAATGCAAATCCCTAATAGCCTAATTAAGCTTTTGGGAGGTGACGTCTCAACATACGTGCTGACAGTCAGGCTGCAATAACTGTTCAGTAGTCTCTTGATTTGTATTCATAACTTGTTAATTTATTACATAATTAGCATTTTTGGTCAATTTAGTGGTTGTAGAGAATCACTATAATTAGTCTGTATTGTTGGGTGAAATTGAACCTTTAGTTTAATACTTATTTCCACAGGTGACACAACATGGGATTTGACCTTTTACTATGGTCTCTCTATATATGTGATATGTCTTGTAATATTCCTCTCCAGCTTGCTGTGATTTTTCTTGCAGGCTTTATCCGCAGCAGACCTGAATCTGGTGCTGTACGTGTGTGAGACCATTGACTCTCAGCAAGTGTTCGGCCAGCAGCCCTGTCCACTCCATCAGGCCGTCCTCCTGTCCCTCATCCAGCAGCTCTCCACCAACCTGAGCACACGCACAGAACTCAAGATCAGGTTTGTTCCCTTCACCTCTATCAGTCAGTGCAGTCATGCTCTATACTCATCTCAAAATGTCCTTTATATAGCAGTTATTCCTTCAGCATCCATTTGGTATGCCAAAGCATGCAGAGCTCTGTGCTTTTAATGATTAAACTGTTAAGTACTTATTTATAGTCCTATGCGGTTTCATATCACAGGACATTAACGCTTTAAGACTCGAGACATCGTCCTCTTCTCTTTAATTCTTCTGTGAATGACCTTGTGTTGAAGGGGACATTGTCTTCTGTGGCAGTGCTGCATTGGGCTGCAGTTATTAAAGTGCTGTACAGTCTGGGCTGCATTCGAGTTCTCTGCAGGGAGAAAGGGACTAACTCTTGTGAATCTCAGAGTAATGCTCTGCCTGTGTGCTGCCAAGTCCCTTTACTGCTATAAACTGCGATCTGCCAGTCCTATCTCTGAATTGCACTCTAAAATACTTGTTTCATACTGTCCATATGTGCATAGACATTGCCATCTGTAAGTCTGTCCGTTTTCTGCTTGGACATGAGGATGTTATTTTAAGCAGTAAGGCACATGCTTTAGGTTTTATATATATATATATATATATATATATATATATATATAGGGCTGGGGAAATGGATTGATTGTTTTTTAAAATGTGGTCGATTCAAAATCGATTCTCAGCGACCACGAATCGATTTTTTTTCCATATTCAGGGCTCGCGGTGCTGCGTCTTCTCTCTCTGCACAAAGCAAGCATCAAGCGCTGCAGGTGTTGACACACACTCATGTTTAGAAGTCGGGACATGAGGAATATTCACTTGCACAGTCGGGCCAGCATTGCATCATAACTAACGTTTATCATTTTCATATCCGTTTAAGTCTTACCAGTTTAAACATTCAAGCAATTTTAAACTATCCCGTGCTCACGCGCTCTCAGAGATGTCTTTCACTGCACGCACATACAGTACAAATCCACCTCACAAACAGCTCGCCAATAACAAAAGATATTTTTTTGTGGATTAAATCACTTTACCAGTTAAAAACACACAAAATTATGTCAACTCTGGCCTTGACATTCGGTTATGTCTTAAATATATAGCATAAAGCGCGTGTGACAGAGTAGCCTATAATGAAACAGTAATGGATCCGCGCACTAGTTCTTAAAGTGAACGCAGCCATATGTGTCTGTCATTAATTTTGTTGTCAAAACAACATAATATAGCATTAATTGAAACGAATCCCAATTAATAGCCTTTGTGTTTAATTCAGTCAGGACTAAAAGACTATCGAGTTTTATTTAACATTGGATTACTTTATTCAGTTTTTGTAGTATTTCTGCCCTATACCAAAAACTTTTCTTTTTATGTCTGTTTATTTGTGTCTTTATTCTATTGTATTTGTATTTATTTGTGCTACTTTTTTTCCAATGTATTTCAAAGATTGAAATCAAGCTTCCATGTCCAAAAAATACCCCATTCTAAAAACAAACATTTAGGTGAGATCAATGTAATAAAAAAAATGTCTAAAAAAAGATAACTGATATTTATTCATCTATCTTAAACTTAAAATAACCAAATCCTGTTTGATCAAGGTTGTGACTGTTCTGACTTGTTCAATTTTCAGCATTAATTTAGCATCTTGCATCAAAATCCTGTCTATTCATTGTATGCATTAAGTGTATAGTGTACCTAAAATAAGTTTTATATACAGGTTTGTCGCTCTTAATTTCTTAATTTAGGACATAAGTTTACAAGTGGTTAATTTATGCACTGTTCCTTTTATAAATATGGATTTGTATTACATCTATATTAATTATAGTCGAATCGAGAATCGAAATCGAATCGAATTCGAACATCTGAATCGATACCCAGCACTAATATTTATAGTGCCCGAGTCTACCCTTTTGTTTATGACAGGAACTATTAGATGCCTTCATATGAAAATCAAACTTGAATATGATTCATATTCATAAAAGGAAAGTCTCATAATTTAATACATATTCAAATTATGAATAAAACAAATGTGTTAATTTGAAATGTTTCTTAACTGCCAAATTAGCATATTTTTATGATTTCTGAAGGTTCATGGGACACTAAACGGCTATAAGGCTATTCAAAAATGTTAAATTAAATGACAAAAATTATTCCAAACTTTTGACAGGTAATGTGTATAATTTAATGGCTCATGAACATTCACCAAGTAATTTGTTGAAAGATCCTGACCAGACAACACTATCATGACCCAATTATTAATCACACACTACACCTTAATTCCAAATTGGACATGTGATACAGTACATAAGACGCATTTGTTTTGGATTTAGCTACAGCTTGCCGAGTGCAACAGAATGGGACGAGCAGGGGTCTTGAAGCACATTTTAAAGAAATAATCGAATTCGCATTATTTTTTTTTTAATCTTTTGACCTGAACGCTTTGTAATGTGGCACTCATGGCATGTGATACTGAGAAACAAGTCTGGAATTAGCACAACAGCTGCTTCACATTATGTAACACTTGAGTATTAAACAACAAAATGCAGTGAACAGTAAAACGAATATTGAAGTGGATGTTTTTTTTTTCCCTTCAATTTGGTTTTCCAGGCCTGGGTATTTTTTTGAATCTCAATTGGTTTGCTTGTTTTTAGCATCACATGTTCTGTCATACCACCAAGCCCTGCGCGTTATGCTCCGCAGTGATCAGCTCTTGCCTTCGCAAATAAAGGTTAGCAGAATACAAGATGTAAACAGTAATTTCTTTGCACAGAGAATGTAATATCTCTCCGGGCCAATAGATTATAGTTGAGATAACAGGACTGTGGGCTTAAATGAATTGGAACAGGGCCTACACAAGTGAAAATAGAGCAAACTGTCATGAGGCATGAAAGCTGAGCCATCTGGACAGGACCACACCGCAAAGTCCTGGGGATATTAAGGTCATTGTATTACATTTCATTTTTTTTAATCGGAAGCTTAAACTTAATGATCGCTTGTAAGGTAATTAAGATGACCTCTGTGCAACATACCGCTCAAGTCTCTGGTGGTATCATACAGCAATGTCTATTCATTTTAAAAGACAGATGGAGAGATTTCCCACATAGTTTTCCAGACAGGTGGCATTTTACTAATCCTTGATGGACTTTATAAAAACAAGCAGCCTGGAGAGAAGACCAAAAAAGCTTTACCCTAGAATAGCTTAAAGAAATAATAACAAACATGTTCTGTTAGTACAGCTGTCAAAAAAACACCAGATTTGTGTTTGAGGACTGGAATGAATGACCAGTGCTAGTCAAGCGAGGATGTATTAAATTGATGAATTTTTATATTTCAAATAAATGTTTTTCTTCATAAAAGCCTGAAATAAAAGGCATCTTGAGCAAATGTTTCTTCAGCACCAAATCAGAATATTAAAATGATTTCTGAAGGACGCTGAAGACCGGACTAATGGCTGCTGGAAATTCAACTATGAGAAGCTCAGACCTCTTGCACTTTTTGAATTTAATATTAATACATTGTTAGAGGTCTGGCCCAGTGCAAAGTGCTTCCAATATTAATGAGATTTGGCTTCAAAGCAAACTGGTGATCGTAACAGGAGAGATTAAAGGAATTTAGCCTTCCTGCAAAAACACTTTGATGAAATAAATGATGTAAACGGCGGCTCCAGTTGAATCAAAGCCTGAAATAAGAAAATATTGGCTTCTTCATGAGTCATGACGCTGATGATTGCATGATGTCAGGAGGTGTTTTTCAGTTTCAGTGAGCTCTTAAAATGCCTCTAGAAATCAATTTTTTTTTTTTTTTCGGGGTTCCCATTTATTTCAAAGGCACTTGTTCGGAGGTATATACTTTGAAATGTGCGATTTTTGCTCATGGAAGTTCATATCCAGGTTGTTTTGTGTGAAACACTCGAAGTTAAACTCCATTTGACTCGTTTCTCTGATGCCACAGCGAAAATAAAAAACACTGCCTGCACCACAAACACTTCTCTAGTGGAGTTAGAAAAGCCGTAGAAAGTGGAAATGGCACGTTCTTAAAGGGATACTCCACCGGTTTTTCATATTAAACTGTTATTTTCTTAAAGACGACTTGATGCAAACCTCTGTCATCTCAATCGCTCTGGCGCGCGAGACACTTTGAGCGCACTTAACTAGCCCAGTTCATTCAATATGGGCCAGGCAAAGAAGCGACCAAACACCTCCACGTTTTCCCTATTTAAAGCTACACTGTGTAACTCTTTTAGTTTATTCTTAGCTAAAAACTCTTAGTTCTTTCAAAAATATATGTGCTCATTAACGTATATTTACTTCGTTCAAGTAATAAAGTATTCTCGTGAGTGTATAATATGCCTTTGAAAATACATACGGGTAAGGGGTTCTAATGTCGGTCGCCATGTTGCCCCTCAAACTTGAAAGTACATTAGCCAAAGAGGGACATACCCGTTAATTCAAGCTTTAGGTTGGAGTTAACACTCATGGACGAGGTCGAACTGGAAGCCATGTTAATCTTGGACTACATTGGCCACCGTAGGAGTTAAAACAAAATCGGAATTGAAAGGAACAGAAACTAATATTCACTGGATGGTCATATACCTTTTCACCACTAGATGGGGGTAAAAATCACACAGTGTAGCTTTAAGGGAATAACATAGTTTAATATGAAAAAACGGTGAAGTATCCCTTTAAGTTCCCTGGCAAAACTGCAATAATATAAAATGTTACATGCAAAAAAATTGATATCATGAATGGCCATCTTTGTAGAAAGATTCTTATCTCCTTTCTCTCATTCATGTGTAGCTATCTAGAAGATGCCGTGATGAACCTGGACCACGGAGATCCAGTCACCCGAGACCACATGTCTGCAGTGCTGTCCCAGGTACGACAGAAGCTCCTGCACTTCCTGCAGCAGGACACCCAGAGCCCTCTGAGCAAGCGTGCACGGCGCCTCATGATGATGCTGCAGGGCCTGGTCAATCACTAGAGCCCCTTCAGATGGTCACAAGCCCTCAGTCAGCGTCCCGTCACGACCTTGTACCACCCTGCTGTTCGGTTGCTTATCTTAGTTCTGCCGCTTATTGGCTATCTCCAAAGCACTATTAGGAGTTGTAGTCCAGACTTGGACATAAAGATATATTGGTGGGTTTGGACTACATCTCCCCATCCTGGCCTTCCTCCTCTTTTTGCCTGCACATGTGAAAAATCATCAGTTTGTATGCGGCACTATCATCAATGCAGAACAGGACATGGGATACTTCAGTTCATTCTTTGAGACCACGACGACATGGTGGTGTTTCTTTTTTTTTTTTTTTTTGGCTTTCATCCTCGACAAGGAATCAGGAACAAGACTGTGGAGAGCATGAGAACGAAAGTAACCTGCTGAACGGATGGTTTTCAGGCTGTTTATTTTGGTGAAGCGCCATTAAATGCTGCAGATATGGAGACATGATCACCGCCTCATGAACATCAGCCCTGTCGGTTATTGATGGTTGTATTTAGGCTGAAAATAATGCTGCTTTCTCATGTCGAGTGCAGCATCAGACATGTTCCTGGAATTTTTTTTGGCAATTCTATCGGGATACAAAAAGATCAAAGCGAGATTTCTGTTCTCACACAGTTTGATACCATGTTTCCCAATCAACAGAGCCCTGTAAAATATGTTTGAGGGCTTATATTACCAAGAAATGCTAACCACACATGTCCCATCGCATGCAGTACAACTGCAAGTCTCTAGAGGGCATGCATCTATATATAATTCTTTTCTAATTTTATATGGTGTTTCTTTTTTTTTTTTCAGTTATTCTGTGAAATTACACTACAGCGAATGCAGCAAGGCTTTTTTTCTGTTTCGTATGTATCGTAGCCCCCAAATATTTAAAAGTGTTGGAGAAAGGGGCTGGAATGCCTACTTTCTGCTCTGTTCTAGTCAGTTGCTCGTATTTGATTTGGACTGAGATTGCCGACACTTGTTATGGAGGGACTATTTGGCCATTCCCTCTGATAGAGGAAGAACAAAAAAGAAAGTGCCTTATCAGCCTTTTGCGTATCAGATACTGGTAATCGTTTCTTCGATCCCTATGATGGGCGCCACATTGGTGTGTGTGGCCTAGCTTCAAGCAAATTTTCTTTCTCACTTTAACACAGAATTGGACAGGGTTTTTCCTGAAACGTTTCCTTTAAAGTGCTGTAAACTGTGATCTGAGTTTGTTTTTTGTTTTATCCCCCCTTCCATTATTTCCTCACACGTTTCATCCTAATGCAACAAGGAAGTGCCGGCCCGTTGATTGTGTTTAACACATTATTCGTTCCCTGTCATTTTTATTTTTGAGCTGTGCATATTATATCCGCCGTCTCTGTGGCTCATTAGGACATTTTTACAGGGTGTAGGCAATGTGTCCTTTTGCTTTATTCTCTTATGTAAAAAAAAAAAAAGCTCTTTAACAGACATGAGCCTGCTGTGCAATTGAGGATAAATCTGAGGCTCTAATTAGGAAATATTAAACTCGGCATGCTTGCATGCTACTGGTGAGAGCCATGTATACACAAGTTAACCTGTTTTTACGAATTTAACAGCCTATTTTGTTCTGTGAACCTGTAGTAATCCCTTTTCATTGTCATTTCACTTTCTTAAATAGTATAGTTTCCAGCAAAGATAACCTGCGATCGGATAGACAGTTTTATGTTATGTCGGGTTGAAATGTCAGTTTTAAGGTTTTGTTGCATTGCGAGAGTAATTGGTTTCGATGCCGTTTTAGACACGTCTGATGATGTTTGGGTTAATACATAGCCTTCAGTGTTTGAGGCTTACACAAACTTTCTTTTTTTTTGCTTCTCAAGAGATTTGCATTGCAGGTTGTGTACGACAATTTAACTGTAATTTTTTTTTCCATTTGTGTTGATTTTTGTTCCTTATGTTTGGAATTGTGTTGTACATTTTACACTTGTTTCTTTCATCCTAGATGTTTTTGGAATAAAAAAAGAAAAACATTGTTCAATGTTCAGTTAAGGCTGTTTTCTTTTCCATAGTTCTGTTTTAATTCTTGCAATACGCAGTGGCACCTCCTTACACCTTTCAACGTGAATAAAACTACAAGTTGCTCATGAAAAAAGACATGAACACAGGCCTTAAAGGAGTAGTTCAATTTAAAAAAAAAAAACCTTTGCTGATAATTTACTCACCCCCATGTCATCCAAGATGTCTTTCTTTCTTCAGTCGAAGAAATTAAGGTTTTTGATAAACATTCCAGGACTTTTCTTCATATAATGGACTTCATTGGGAACCAAAAGGTTCAAGGTCACAATGAGTTTCAGTGCAGCTTCCAACGGCTTTAAACGACACCAGACGATGTGTAAGGGTCTTATCTAGCGAAACGATAGCTCATTTAAAAAAAAAAGTTAAAGGGTTAGTTCACCCAAAAATGAAAATTAAGTCATTAATTACTCACCCCCATGCTGTACCAACCCCGTAAGACCTTCGTTCGTCTTCGGAACACAAATGAAGATATTTTTGATTAAATTTGAGAGCTGTATAACTACCACATTGGCTCCTAAAGGACTGCCTCTTGACGGCCCAGAAAGTCAATGAAGAAAATGTTTAAATATCCCAAGTGACTACCGTGGCTCAACTATATGTTTATCAAGCGACGCGAATACTTTTTGTGCGAAAAAACAAACAAAAATAACGAGTTTATACGACTATTTCTTTTCTTCCTTGTAGGCCAGAACGAGAATTCCTTAGATTTCCACGACGCATGCGCGAGATTTGCGATCTGCTCACACCAGCCTTCACTACTTCAGATCGCAATTCTCGCGCATGCGTCGTGGAAATCTATAAGGAAGTCTCGTTCTGGCCTACAAGGAAGAAAAGAAATAGTCGAATAAACTCGTTATTTTTGTTTGTTTTTTCGCACAAAAAGTATTCGCGTCGCTTGATAAACATATAGTTGAGCCACGGTAGTCACTTGGGATATTTAAACATTTTCTTCATTGACTTTCTGGGCCGTCAAGAGGCAGTCCTTTAGGAGCCAATGTGGTAGTTATACAGCTCTCAAATTTAATCAAAAATATCTTCATTTGTGTTCCGAAGACGAACGAAGGTCTTACGGGGTTGGTACAGCATGGGGGTGAGTAATTAATGACTTAATTTTCATTTTGGGGTGAACTAACCCTTTAAGTTTTATAAGCACAAATGCTCACCTTGCTCTGTTCTGTGTGACTCTCCTGTTCGAACTCGTTGATCAAAATGAATGAATCTTTTTCTGAGTCGATTTGTTTGTTGGATGAACCAAATGACATGGGAAAAAAGGTAAAAAAGAAAGAAAGACATGGATATCTGGGATGACACGGGGGTGAGTAAATTATCAGCAAAGGTTTTTTTTAAAGTGAACTACTCCTTTAAGCAAGGGTTAGGACGTTTAAGTAGCTTTTATACACTTGCCGCCTTGTAATCAATATACAATCGTAATACACAAGCGAATACGCAGTTATGATTACGATTTACTTCAACCTAAGTGTAATACTTATTAGTGTAGTAGGGTTTTTAGTATATTTATCTTATAATACAATAACATAATGCATTACATATCGTTAATTAATACAGTCAAGTAGGCTACTTTTAAATAACAAAATATAGATTTTCATCAATGTGACATTTTATTTATGATATGTATCTGCAGCCTATGTAAGTTACGTGACCAACTGACGTCAGCATTATGTAATGTTTGCTGATTTATTAATGATAGCGTATGTAGACTAGCGTGTAGTAATCCGTGAGTGAAATGAAAAGTTGTGCTTGCTCGAAACAACCCTCCGTGTTCCCGCAGCCTCCTCCCCTTTACTACAAGATACGCGCGCGCTAGTGAATCATTCATCACTCCAGCGCAATGCAAGCTGATGCTCAGAGTTTCTGTTAGATGAACACCTCTGACTGAACTATCTTCAGTTTCTGTGTACTGGGATCTGTTCAGGATGACACCTCTCCTCTGCAACGCCTGCCTCATCTTGCCTGTTGCTTTACATCTGCGTAAGTTGATTTCATTACATTTTCTCTTGCCAGCACACACCTGAGTGAAATCACCGATGGATTTTGTGGTTTACTCAGGCTGCTATGAATCAGCATCCGAGATATTAGGAGTAAAATAGATCGAGAGAGGTTACCTCAGCGGATTATGCTAGTGTCCATGGGCTGTTTCCCCATTTTAAGCGCGACAGATGAGTTTAAAAATCAGATAAAACACACACTGGCGCAGTCTCGAGGAGTTGAGTCGGTCGAGCTCTGGATGTTACCGGGGCACCGCTGACGTTTCGCTGCTGCTTCGGAGTCAATGCAACTGTTCATGTGACTTATTTCCCCCCCGAGGATTTAGTGTGTGTGTGGAGGGGAAACACAACTATAGGATCAAATCATGAATAAAAGCATCTGTTCACTCCTTCACAGCTCTTCTCTCCAGAGAGAGTAGGCTTAACCCCCTTTTGCCAATTTACGAAACAATGTTGTCAGTCATCACCAGAGTTAAGGAGAAAATGTGTTTAAACCGTGTTTAGGACTTAAAATCATAAAATCAGAATTCTATATTAGTTCATTTTGACGATTATTTTACTTTTTGAGGACATTTTTTTTTTATTTTTTCAAGAAGAAAGAATCGTTTTAAAGGAGTTAACAAATTAGAAATAGCTATATAATACACTTAAACATTTTAATTATTTTACAGACATTTTAGAGGAAGCAAATGGTCCAAAAATGTATTGGTTTTCATTCGTTCTTCCTTTATTTATTTTTCTTTGTTTCAATATACAACTGAGTATTAAGTATTAAGATTTCAGTTCTTGGATAATTTCGAGACTGAAAGCATACAATAACCTGCAGTTTAGTAAAGCGAGTCAGATTACACCACCAGTAAAGTGATTTTGATTCACTAAATAAAGAACCGACTCATACGAGTCATTCATTCGGGTGTTTCTAAAATCGCATACTCTCTTGAGTAGGTAGGCTACTTATTTTGAATAAGTAATTACTTCACTCACAGCCGTGATCTATAGTATGAATGGGATCTTATAGCGCTGTATATTTTTGATATTTTAAAAGAACATACCCAAATGAGTCATTCGCTAAAGATTCTACACTGGTTATGTGGTTGATTCACTAAAAGAACCGGTTCATTAGAATCATTCGTTCTGACCAGGTACCTTTTTACAGTTTGGCTCTGACTCCTCTGCGCGTTTATGTTCAAATGAAGACCGTTCAGTCAACTGTATAGATCGTTATTTTGTCGACGTGTTGTTCGTGAATATTACCACTAAGCATAACGAGAATCATATTATCACATGATGACTTTTGTTTATAGTGGCTCCACTCCACACTACTACCATAATGGTTTATTTATTATTTTTGTGCCTTTATTAAATAGGACTAAAGAGAGATGGGATTGGAACTTTTTTATATTGTTCTCTTCAGAAAAGCATCAGAAGAAACTGATATAAACTGTATAACGAAAATATATGTGCATCTTCATCCGTGCTGTTTCACTTCTTTATGATACAAACTTGCTTACTGCTGCAACATCATCATCAATTTAAATGCCATAAAATATGAGCTATATGAAATATCATGCAAGTGATTAAAAAACAATAATTAGTCTGCGAGACACCTACATTGGATGTAGTTTAAAGTTAGTTGATGTTTTTGGCAACTCGTGGCTTTTGAAAAAAAAAACATTCCCACATTTTCACAAAATGTGCAATTATTAGCAGGTGCTTTTTTTAAACCATAATTTACAATAACAGAATCAAATCAGTTTAATGGGGAGAGTATTATACCATGCATGATTAGAAACCACAAAATAAACCCATGATATTGCTAAAATACAATGTACATCTATTTTTAGCATGTCTGTCACATTGCCACACTATGGAAGGCTATATTTTGTAACTACAGATGAGTTGAGACAGTGAACACAAGGGACTTGGGCAAGTGTGGAAGTGGTTATTTATACACAAGTGAATCAATCTTCAGTGTGAGATCTAGAGTTAAATGAATAATGAAGAGGATTGTCTTTGTTGGAGTATGAATGCAGAATCTGCTGTATTGATGGTTTTTGTGAGTTTACTGCACCACCGTGGATGGACAAGGTCATGGTTTCGATTCTTAGAGAATACGTAATAAAAATCTCTCTTGGTATTAGCCTGAAGGTAAAAAAAAAAATACTGCATGCAAATAATAGACATTGACATTCACTTAATTATCCTTCATGAGGATTCCAGTGGTATTAGTAATACTTGCAAACCAAAGCACTATTCAGTCCCAAAGTGCTATTTGCTGAACGTACAATTCAGTAGTTTATGGAAAAGACAGATTTTTCATATGTTGTTACTGCTTTAAATACCTCGCACTGGGTGGTAAGACTTTTTGATTTAGTTTAAATGGAATAATTCATATTTTGGTTGATTTTAAAAATCCTCTCAATCTTTTTTGCGCTCTCGTTCTCTCCCCATATCACTTTCATATTCATACGCTTTTGGTTTGAAAATTTAAAGCGTGCTCTGTAGACAGTTTTCCGCATTGAAAGGAGCAGACACGACTTCTGAGTAAAGATAGTTTTAAGATGCCTTGAAAACTAGGACACTAATGTTTACCGCCAAGGATAACATTCTATCTAATGGTCGTTTTTAGAACATTAATTACTCAGTAAATAGGAAGTGGTCTGATTTGCAGGATTGACAGAAAGAGTACTGTTGATGTACTGCAAAGTGCCAAGGTCTTTCCCTCCCATGCTTTTCACACAGTTTGTGATGGTAACTTCTGAAGTGTTTGAGACATCAAGACCTTCTTTTAATTATTAATAATACATATACACGCATAGAGTGGGGCCTGACATCTGAGGCCTCATTGAAAATCTTGGATTCAAAACTGAATTTAAACCTGTAAACAGATATATAATATAAAAAATTATATTAAAAAAACATGTATACATGTATAAAATATCACAGATTAAACGTATAATATGCAACCGGTCAGTACTCTGATTTAAGTAACAATTTAGTGAAAACTGAACTGACTACACTGGTCACATTAGTCCAGTAGCATTGTTGCACTGAATAACATAAACTGAATTTTAGTAAGATGTTTCTGTAACAGAACTGAACATCCAAGAATCATTTAGTTCCTACAGAAACTTGTTTCCGCCACTGAATAAAAAAATATATATATAAAAATTGCGACTTTTTATCTAACAATTGCAAGATATGAAGTCGAATTGTGAGAAATAAAGTCGCAATTGCGATATATAAAGTCGGAACTGTGAGAAATAAAGTCGTTATTGCGAGATATAAAGTCGCGATTCTGAGAAATAAAGTCGCAATTGCGAGATATAAAGTCGCAATTCTGAGAAATAAAGTCGCAATTGTGAGAAAAAAAGAGAATTGAGACTTTATCTCACAATTCTGACTTTTTTCTCACAATTGCGAGTTTACATCTCGCAATTCTGACTTTATAACACAATTGCGAGTTTAGATCTCGAAATTCTGACTTTGTAACACAATTGCGAGTTTAGATCTCGAAATTCTGACATCTTTTCTCAGAATTGTGAGATATAAAGTTGCAATTGCGAATTATCAGGCCAATTCTAAGGGGAAAAAAATAACTTTTTTCCCCTCAGAATAGTTTATATCTCACAATTCTGACTTTACAACACGCAATTTCAACTTTTTATCTTGCATTTCTGACTTTATAACAACATTATGCAACTTTACATCAATCAATTGTCACTTTATATCACGCAATTCCGACTTTATATCTCGCAATTCTGAGAAATAAAGTCAGAATTGTGAGATAAAAAGTCGCAATTACCTTTTTTATATTTCATTCTGCAGCGGAAACAAGCTTCCATAAGTTCCTACATTTATGAGAATACCAAAATTTTTTACACTTTATTTTGATGGTCCTTTAGACATTCTGCTAACTATAAATAACTTTGCAACTACATCAACTAACTCTCATTAGAATATTAGCAGACTGGTTACGGTTCGGGATAATAGAATAAGTTGACATGTAGTTGCAAAGTTACTTATAGTCAGTAGAATATCTGTTTGAGGACCATCACAATAAAGTGTTAGCAGCTATTAAGCAGACTACCAATGAGAGTTAGTTGACATATTGCAAATTTGGGAGGTGGACCATCAAAATAAAGTGTTAACCCAAAATATAGAACTTAAATGTGAGGCTTGAGCTGTTTGCCAATTTAACTGTCACCCAAAAGCATAGACCAACATTGATTTTTCTCATATTAAAGTAGAGAACTGCAAAACAGAACCATTTTAAGAAGTCTCAGACTTCAGCCTAACTATAAAGGTTTTTAACTATAAACTATATAATAGAGTTTCTGGTCTTTTGTTATATACTCTGTAAATAAGCGCTGTGAAATGAACCAGCAGCTGAGGCATGACATCCCCTCGACTCCCCACCCTGTGACACCGCGAATGAATATTCATGAGAAAAGTGACTTACTTCTTGAAGTTACAGGAACTTGTGTCCTCTAGAAGTAATGAATCCTGAGTGATTCAGTGGTGTGAGCATTTGTGTGCATGTGCTTAGAGTGTGTGTACAGGAGAGAGAGAAAGACAATGACATAACTTGCAGGGGTAATTAAAGGCAGCTGAACTGGACGCAGACTCAGTATACTGCATAAGGATCATGTGTTTTCTTCAAGTTCAACCGAATATATACAAGGTCACCGAAGTCCATCTCCCAGGTGGTAAATTTTGAGTGGGTTGCATATCTGCATCAGAGGTAAGAAGCCCTCGGGACATATGGAGGCTAAATGTGCTGCCAAATACGGTCATCACACTTTTTTTGTTGCACTTTTTACAACTAGAAGAAAGTCTTTCATAAAGTCTAGTACTTAAAAATAGGGTATTTGACTGACTTCTATGAATATGACTGGTACATATCAAAGTAATTGTGATTATCCTAAGGGAACTTTATAATGTTACACACTGTAAAAAAAATATTGTTGGTTTAACTTAAAAAAGTAAGTAACCTGGTTGCCTTAAAATCGTAAGTTCATTGAACTGGAAAAAGTGAGTTAATACAATGAAGGAGATTAATTTAATCATCAGAAACTCAAAATCATATGTTATCTGAACTAAATAAATTATTTAAGTTGATTTGACAAAAGAACAAATGTTGTGATTACTACACTGTAAAAAAATATTGTTGGTTTAACTTAAAAAAGTAAGTAACCTGGGTTGCCTTAAAATTTTAAGTTGATTGAACTGGAAAAAGTGAGTTAATAGAATGAAGGAGATTAATTTAATCATCAGAAACTCAAAATAATAAGTTATCTCAACTAAATAAATTATTATAAAGTTGATTTGACAAAAGAAAATATGTTGTGATAGCAAATCTTGAAAATATTTTTTTACAGTGCAGTACAAACAGATTTTTCCAACTTTGGATTCTCCTCCTGTAACTCTAATGGATGAAGTGCACTGGCTAAATTAAGTTTGGCTTGAAATAGATGTTTCGATAGTCTTTTTTTTTTTCCTATTGAGATTTATATATCTGAGTGAAGCGGCTTTTTGAACAAGATAAAATGTAGGGCGGGACTTCATTGGATTGTTGTGGTTTGCTATTTGTCGATCTCATGTGAGTGACAGGTTGTTCCGCCCTCATGCCAGTAAACACTCAATCATTCATAATAATTACTGCAATATTCCATAAAAACAAGACATTGTCCATTTTGATTTCATGATAGCCTTGCCAGTTGAGCTGTTGCTTTTTATTATTATTATTGAGAGTTAGAAAGACATCAGCTATCTGAGCGAAAGGGCCAAATAGTCCTTCAGGTTGGTCTTTTCTGTTTCAGTGGCGCTGTGGAGGTGGACATAAAGAAAGATTAATATGGCTGTCAGGTTTGTTTGATCACGGTTGACTGACTGCTCCCTCAATGGCTAACCCTTTGAACCAGTTGAGCTGAGACACGTACACTCACTGTGGTTTTCTGTAAAAACAGCCATTGTATGACAAGCATGGATAGTTTGAGATGATCTGAAGAGAGAAGAACACCATAAAATACTGTAGGTCTCACAGGATTGGGAAAACAACACACAGGATGGATAGAGCGGAAGATAAGGAAGTTTAGTTGTGAACAGAATACAAAAAATGAAAGAATACAAAATTAGAGATAAAGAGATGAGACAAGACATACAAGGCAAGGTCTCTCTATAAGGTCTCCCCGTCCTCAGAAACATGTGGTTCCTATTAACATGGAAATGCGTATTATACCGGTGGAAACTATACACTGCATGTGCTTCAGTCTCTAACTCTTCCCGCACACACTCAAAGTCACGCAAAGTCTATCTCCCCACGTATGTATTCAGAAGAGTATGTGAACAGTATGATACACTCTTAGAAGAAATGGTTCTATTTAGAACCAGAAATGGTTCCATCCCCCGCTTCATATATGGAACTCTATATAGAACCATTTTTTTGGTAAAAGGTTCTATTGGCCATGTTCTATATAGAACCTAGAGGAACCCTTTTTTTTAAGAGTGTATAGAACATTTTAGGGGTTCCAAATACGTAGCGCTGATAGAACCTTTTAAGGTTCTATATAGAGTGTAGATAATACTATGATTATGTCAAGATGAAATTAGTAATGATGAGGCCATGAAACGACACAAGGTGGGGGAAGTGAAGAGATGAGGAGACAATACCAGGCAAAACGAGGAGATGAGGTGAAATAAGTAAAGAGACGAGAGAAGAGACCAGATGAGAGAAGTGAAGAGATAAGAAAAAAAAAGACATGAGACAAGATGAGAGAAGATATTTAATGAGACGTCAAGACATGAATAATGAGACAAGGAGAAGAGAGAAGGAGAAAAGTGAAGACATGAGAATACGTGAGCTGAGGTGACTGCGAAATTAAAAGAGGTGAGACAAGAGACGTGGAAAAAGAGAAGAGTGCAGAAAACAAGAAGAGAGAATAGACAAGATGAGAAGAGATGAGGAGACAAGACAATAGAAGGGATGAGATGAGAGAAGGGAAGAGACGAGGAGACAAGACAAAAGAAGGGATGAGATGCGTTACGACAGGGTGAATGATGAGTAATGATGAGACAAGGAGACGAGACAGGAGTAAAGTTTATTTATAAAGCACTTTTCACAGATAAAATCACAAAGTGCTGTACATGAGAATAAGTTAAACAAAAAATATATAATGTATATACATATGTACGATTAAAGTGACACTAGTGAAAACCCATCAACCAAAAGCCTTCCCAAATGAAAATGTTTTCAGAACCTTTTCTGCCAGACGTAAGGACAGGGGTAGGGCGTTCCTCAGTCTGAGAGCTACAGACTGAAATGACATGTCCCTTCTGGTCTTATAACGAGTCTTATGGCACTTTTCTATTACCAGTACCAGTCGGCTCGCCTTTTCGCTCCGTTTTCCATTGCAGACACCACAAATAGTACCCGGTCGTCATAACGACGCCTTTTGTTCCTCGCTGCCCTATCAAGCTCTTGCTGGATCCTCTCTTCAGCAACCAAACGAAGGAAAGTCTGCACCACGGCGTATTCTTCCGAGTAAGTTTAGAAACTATCTTTGGCCAAACTATTTAAAAATGGCGGGGATATTCTGGATACTCCATCTGGCGCGTGCAATGATGACGCAGTGAATGGTGACGATTCTCTCTGACCAATCAGCAGTCGGCATTGTTTTCATTTTAGTACCGGCTTAGCTCGCCTTAGCTCGCTCAGAACCTCGCCGCAGGTGATAATAAAAAAAGTACCCAAAAGCAGGTACAGGTACAACTTTTACACAGTGGAAAACCAAACAAAGCCGAGCCGAGTCGAACTGGTTCTGTAGTGCAAAATTAGGGATTAGGGACATTAGGGACTGCAAGCAAGTTCTGGCCAGAGGACCGGAGAGTGCGGAATACGGCTTCAAAAGGTCCAGGATGCAATATGGGGCCTGACCATTTAAAGGAGTAATTAACTTTTAAGAAAACGTTTGCTGATAATCTTTTTTTCGTGTCATTTGGTTCATTCAACGGACGAAATGAACGAGTTGACTCGGGAAACGATTCGTTCATTTTGATGAACGAGTTTGAACAGGAGAGTCACGAACGCTCATCACAGAACAGAGCAAGGCAACCATTTGAGCTTATAAAACATAAACTTTTTTTTTTAAATGAGTGATCGTTTCGCTTGATAAGACCCTTATTCCAACTCATTCCAACTCATCAGATACGACGCTTTTGCCAAAGAGTAGACATCCAACGCACATGGCACCCTTTAGCGTCAAATGAGACGCTTCGGTTATGGTAGGTTTAGTTCTGGGGTAGGGTTAGGGTTAGACCACTAGGAGGCGCCTTCTGCCCCATATATATCTGCGTCTCATTTGACGCTAAAGGGTGCCATGTGCGTTGGATGTCTACGCTTTGGCAAAAGCGTCGTATATGATGCCTTGAGATGAGAACGGGCTCCTTATTCATCATCTGAAATCGTTTAAAGCCACTTTGAACAGTTTGCACTGAAACTGTCTTTTGGACCTTGAATCGTTTGGTTCCCATTGAAGTCCATTATATGGAGAAAAATCGTGGAATGTTTTCATCAAAAACCTTAATTTCTTTTCGACTGAAGAAAGAATGACTTCGACTGAAGAAAGAATGAAGAAAACAAAAGTTTTCTTAAAAGTTAACTACTCCTTTAAGGCTCTGAAAGTCAGCACTAAAATCTTAAAATCAATCCTGAATTTTAAAGGGAGCCAATGGAGATCCAATGGAGAAGAGATTATATGAGAAGAACTAAAAAGACAAGAGAACAGAACAGGACAATAGAATTCAGCAGACGGGAAGAGAGGAGAGAGGAGAAGAAAGCTGCCGCCGTTGGAGAGAAGATTGCCCAGCCTGTATGCCTGGAAGCATGCACTAACCCTGATAAGTTACAGCAGGGAACTTCAATGTTGCAGTCGATAAAAACTCATTAGAGCAGGACTGGGTCACTGTGTTAGTGTCCAGTGCAATGAACCTCGCATTTACTCTCCATCAGAGAGGACGAGAGGAACGTCTATTGATCTTAGCAGTAAGCTCATTTATGTGGTGGATGGAAAATAGTTTCAACATGGCCTCTTCGCTCACCTCAGCGAGGGTCCACAGTCTCCAGGCCATGCACTCGAGGGAAGGAGAAATACAGGAAAGGGTAGAGCACAGAACAATCGGCTAACAGTGGGTGTCAGTGTACATTTAGAAACACCTCCTGTGTGAAGTCTTAAGTCAGGGGTTTGAGTGCTACTTTTGTTTAGCACGGGCCCGTCGCCAGAACATACAGCTTTACAGCTCCAATTCTGTCATTATTGTAGAACACAATCTACTTTCAGGAAATCTGCTTCTGTTCCTCTGGCACTGCCTGGGAGGAAAGAACTGTCCACTGCCCAGAATAGCATCTCCACCTGTTTGAGTCTCCCTTGAAAGCCTTCCCTGGGTTCCACTTCTAACCCCTAAAAAGTATATTTTGGCCCTCAGAGTCTTTCTTATTAGAACAATTCATACTTTGGATGTGACGTCACAAGTACTGGCTGGCGGGCAAGAATGCCTTTCTCCTGCAACGAAACCCAGCAGACTAGGATTTTGACAGGACGTCACCAGTTTTTATGCAAAACTTGGTGTTTCGAGGTGTAAATGACACGGCAGATAGTTGTTGAGCGATTGGTTGCACTAACCAGATGAGATAAGCAACCTTCACAGTATAACGTTACACGTCTGTGCAGTGATCATTCCATCAATCAAGGTAATTTCAACATTTGTTTGAATTAGGGCTGTCAGTTAAACGCGTTATTAACGGCGTTAACGCAAACCCACTTTAACAGCGTTCATTTTTTTTATCATGCAATTAACGGTCTTTTTGGCCTAGCAAACTTTGTAGTTTTCTTTCACATGCTTTCGCGCGTGCTGCGCTATGAAACCCATTCATTTCAATGGCTTGTGCCGCGCGAGGACGTTTTGTTACTTCGCCGACCAAAGCGCAAGCGGATCTAGCTAGACCGTAAACAAAACAACTGGCACGCCGCACACACTCGTTTGGGCTTGCGAGACGGCCAAATAGTTGGTTAACGTTACGTTTTGAGTGGGTGACGAGCGCGAGACGAATAATAATAATGGGACAAAAAGAAATCAAGAGACATTTAGAATAGATTAATCGCGAGTTAACTATGACATTAATGCGATTAATCGCGATTAAATATTTTAATAGTTTGACAGCACTAGTTTGAATACAATGGGTGTATGATCCTAATTGTGTCTTTAAGTTAACCTGTAGTTTCGTCAATTAACGCCACCTGCTGGTTCGAGTCAGCGAGTCAGCTATTTGTGTTATGAGGCTAACTGTACGTTCACACTAGCCTAGAAATCTAGACGCACCCTAGCGGCAGCAAAAGTTATTTCGCAGCCAGTGTGGTCAAGAAACTCTCCATAGACGTTTTAAAAGCAAACTCTGGTCAGGCCAATCACATCGTGTATAGAGTCGGTTGCGAAGTTGCAAAGGTTCGAAAACAAAGTTGCGACGGTTCACTGGTACTTGAAAACAAAGACGGCTGGCGAGCTTGTCTTTCGATTCGGCTTTGACCGCTACTCTGGATGATTTGAACTTAAGCTTTTCTTTGAAACTAGAACAAAAAACGGCACTTGAGTCATTTAAAAAATAAAAAGATGTGTTCGGAGTTTTGCCGACTAGATACGATAAAATTTTAATATATCAACTTGCACCGCTGGTGGGAAAACATGGGACTCAGCCGTCACCTTCTTCGTTGCTCTGATTGGTTGTAGCGCTATCCAATTGCGTGCAGAGAGAATTTGAGGCCCTGTTTATATGTGAACGCTCGCAGGTAAAAAACATAAAAATATTTTATCGGATGTGCCTTTCGTTTACACGGCGACAGCGTTTTTGAGGCTTAAAAACGCAAAAAAGTGAAACCACCCTCCAGAGTGGAAATCTTAAAAACGCTCCACCGCCGCGTTCCCGTGTAAACGGTAAAAATGCAAAAGTCTGCTTGACAGTGAAGGTTGTACGCAGGTGCGTGGACTTGGTGTTGTTGTAGTATGCACCCCTAGCCGCCTGGAGCGCATACTACATTGAATTTCACACACTTTTGCGTCACCGTGACATATGCACGCGGATTTCCCACACAAAACACTCGTCTAAACGCAGAATAAAAAGTGATGACGCAACGCCACTTTTGCGTTTTCTCTTCAGAATCGTTTCCGTGTAAACATAGCCTTAAAGACAACCGTTTATCCCGCCC
This sequence comes from Pimephales promelas, assembly GCF_016745375.1. The sequence continues at coordinate 4,806,923 of NW_024121288.1, read as the reverse complement.
CTCCGATTTAGCCCTGTCAATGATGAGTTCCCAGACCTAACATCTTGATGTAGGTCCGGCATGCCCGGTTACGTTCACACACACCAAAATTAATTTAAAAATTAATGGCTTCTGGGCACTTTGACTCTCTCGCCGGTGGCAGTTTAAACGCAGCTGTCGTATTTTGCTAGTTATGCAGCTAGCTAGCTCGCTAAAAGACTTGATAGCTACTAGAAAGACCTGCAACTACACGACTCTATACGTTGAAAATACCCCTTTGTTGCCCGCCAGGCATGAAGTATGAATTGAGGTTAAAGAGTTTTAAAACAATTTTAAGGTGGCGTCTGATTCCCTGCTCTGCAACAGCACAAAAACAAACATTTTCAAATGCAGACTTTGCACGACTCTGGTCTGCTTGTTTGTCTTGGTTTTCCAGTGTTTCATGTCAGTAGAGACTGTGATGGTCTCAGACACCTACTCTTTAATTGCAGACTTTTGTATTGCCTTACATAAGAGCTGTATATAAACTATATCACGACCATGAATCTTTAATGGTGTAGCTATGGATTCCCTTGTCAAGTTTCAATAATGTAAAGCTGCTTCGCCAGATGCTTCTGTCTTGGTCCTTCAAAAAGACTTGACTGCATTCATTCTCTAGTCCGTTCTCTGCAATGAAAAATCGGTCAATCGGTCAATCTTGGCATTCAGTGCTCAGATATTTATATGAATAAGTGAAAGTTTAATTTCATGTCTCATTTTATGACATTTCATGTCATACTGTTGAAGTGTTTGTCTTGATAAGATGAAATAATTCAACTCAAATTATTATTTAATTGATTTATTGATTTGTATTTGGTGTCTAGGCTCTGCTTTGGGGACCTGTCATGTTTATTTGGCGATAATGACTGGCTAAAGTACATTTTTTAACCAAAGGATCACAATCTAGCGGTTTTGTTAGATCCATTTACAACAATCATCATTTCTAATGATCCTGTTTATTAATTTATCATCATTTTCTTTGATCATCCTTTAATAAAGTATTCTGCTGATTAGATTTTGTACTATGAATCTGTTCAATAACATAATTGTTTTTTTTCTGCCCTTGCTCAAATTGTATGCCAATGCCAAGTGGTCACCAAAAGAGGTTCAATTATTGTGTGGCCTACGTCAGAGAACAGCATTGCATTATGTTTCTATGAAAAATACAAATATGTTCTGGTTCTTTCCTATTAAATAGCATTGAAAAAAAAAAAACATCATGACTCACTGGCTTGTATAGTACGGGGCTCTTAGTAAGTATAGCCTTGTTGCCTCCTTTCCTGGCTGAAAAACCATTCAGAGTTTTTATTTTTCTAAATTTAAACCAATTTCTATAGTTTCTAAATCTCTATTCTCATCAACATGAGGGAGTGAAAAGTTTAAGGGGCAGGTGCATTTATGTTACAGTGATAACAAGAGTGCATCATAGGTCAAATTACTAGTATTAATGAAGATTCATATGAACATATAATTTGAATAGAGCAGTAAAGTAACAGTAACAGCTAATTTTTCAGTTACCTTGACTCCAGATGCACAGGTATTTTCCAATTAATTTACTTTATAGAGATTAAAAATATTCTTCAGTAAAGATTTCTAAGCCTTGAATGAACCAAAAAGCTCTAAAAGCAATTATTAACATTTGATTCCAAGCAATAAACTATTTTAAAATGTTACAGTACAAGACGTAAAGAATACATTTTTAAGACAAAGACTCATTTCATGAAGCATTGCAAATTACATAATCAAAGAGAATATAAGTTTATGTTAAATATTCAGGTATGGATTCAAAATTGTAGGAGGACTGACTCGATTATGTCATTGTCACAATTTAGTTTATTTTCTGATTTCATGGACTTTGTATTTCCTGTTTCCCAAGTTACTGACTGTTTCTATGCTTACAAATTATGCCCTTATAAAGTTAATTTTATTCATATTTAATATTAATTGTACTATTTCAGCACTTGGGACTAAATTTGCTCACTTTTTAGTATGTAAAAGTATAGTATACTTTAAGTGTAAAAGTACTACTTTTTCATTTCTACCGAAACTATACCTTACCACAAGTGAACTTATAGGTACACTGATAGTTTAATACTTGTAGCACATTTTTTTTAAGATAGGCCTATCTTGATCAAAAGATTGAGTACAAGTAAGTATAGACCTTATGAAGACCTTAATTATTTAAACTAAAATAACAAAAATAAGAATGTATTTCTCAGAAATACACTTAAAATTACACTACTTAGAAGAGTTACCGTAAAATTGGAAGTCAAGTACTGTAATTTTAATTGTATTTCTGAAAAGTATACACACTCTGAAAAATGCTGAGTTGTTTTAACCCATCTTTGGGTGAAATATGGACAAACTCAGCAATTGGGTTAAATGTTTAAATAACATTTTTAACCCAACATTTTGCACTCTAAAAAATGCTGGGTTGTTTAAACCCAATTTTGGGTCAAATATGGACAAACCCGAAATGTTGGGTTAAAAATGTAATGTAAAAATTTAACCCAACGGCTGGGTTAGTCCATATTTGACCCAAAGTTGGGTTAAAACAACCCAGCATTTTTTAGAGTGTGGTTTGTCCATATTTGACCCAAGTTTGGGTTAGGTGCATAAAAATGTGCATAAAAAATGTTCTTATTTTAGTTTAAAAGAAGTACTAATAGCACATTTGAATAAACATCTTTTTGTGAGGGTTTTCTTCACCTTTATCCTGTTTAGTTGCTCATTTGTTCTGGTATATTTCCCTGTGTTTCTATCTTGAGTTGTCCGTTATTGTCTTGGTTAAGCAAAGCTGTTACACTGCGTTTGGATTTGATTTACCTGTATTGTCTTTATTCATTAAAACTGCTGCAAAAGCTCTCTTCAGGATTTGGGGCAGTGGTGTTACTATTCTGAGATGGGAATGTAGACTGTGGGCAATATAAGAACAAATAAAACAAAAAAATGGAGGCAGGAGTGGTTCCAGACAATGCCATATAGCCTATACTGTGAAACCAAAAAATGATTGTTATTTTAACGGTAAAATATGCTACAGTGAAAAACTGCTAATTGGTTAACAGAACCTTTCCTTACATGGTAAATAACTGTGATAGATCTAATGCTAAATTTCAAGTAATTTTACTGTAAAATACTGTTAAATTGAAAGTGAAATACAGTTTTTGAAAGTGAAAATGAACAACTCATTGTATAATTTACAGTGAAAAACCGTAAATTGACATTCCCACAATTTCCTGCGTGACACTTGCATTTGATGTATTTTTGTTGAAATAACTTTCTTCATAGTTTGCTTAGTCTTTTTCCTAATCAGTAATGTACACTAGGGTTATACAACGCTATCTCACGACCAATTCGTACGAGTGATTAAAAAGCGGCTAATTCGTACTATTTCATACGACCTCACTCGTACGAATTTGTACGATTTGTCTAAACCCACGTGACGGGTAGGTTTAGGGGCGGGGTCAGGGGTAGGTCATTCGTACGAATTGACCAATTCGTAAAATATGTACGATTTAGCAAAAATCTTACTAATTCGTATAAGTGAGGTCGCACGAATTGTTACGAATTAGCCACCTGCTAAAATTCGTATGAATTCCTGTGAGATCGTGTTGGGTTTTATGTGACATTTAATGTTGTTAAATTAATGATTATTGCCTTTTTAAAATTTGTGTGTGTTGCTACTGTATGTCTTGCTACTGTATTTTATACGGTAAATTTCTGGCAACCACAGCTACTGGTATTTTGCCGTAAATTGAACAGATTTTAGCCAAAATAAAATAAAAAGAAGCTATAAAAAAAAAGAAAGAATATGAAGATAAAAATGTTTGTTCATCAAATCCAGTCAAATCATAAACTTCTGATCTACTACTGGATGGGAAAGCAGTTAATGAAGTTAATCAAACTGACTTATGACTTGTACAGAAGCATATCATTAATTTCCAACCTTGGAGCTCATGGTAGGTCAGGTGGTCTGTGTAGAAAGTTTTATGAGATAACATTAAAATCAATTTCTCTATGAGAAAATAAATGGGATCTTACTTCCTGAACCCTTCTGTTGCTCTCTATTGAAATGTAATTGAGAACCACTTATCCCTGCACACGGATCATCTCTAATCCCTTGCCTGTTGATTTATTTATTTTATTCCTTGCAAAAACGCTCAAATCAGCATCATAATCTGGGGCTGGAAATCACAATGATTATTTTTGGAGTACAGATTTTTGCTGTGTACAATACAGACTCCTCCTTAATGAAGTAAGGGAGCTTTTCATGTTCAGTATAAAGAAGGCTGACTTCACAACATGGCTAGATGAAAGAATATTTAAAAAAATATAAATAAATTTGCATATAAGAAGCTCTTGGGAATCTTTTCCTCCTTCGGATTGGGAGTAGAGAGAGATGGATATTAAGCCCTAATATCAGAGCTTTAGTGTAGTCATAATTTTCCACCGTCTGACTGAAATGTATGGGAGAGCTTTTAACGTTCAGTTAAACGTGACTGATGCGTTCAAGTTTCGCATCCTAATTGTGTTTTGCTGCTTCTAGACGAAAGCCCACCCCAAAGACTGCTCCTTTTGATTGTTTGAATATTGTCTTGTTTAATCACTACCCTATTTCCTGTTCTAGCGAAGAGATTAGGTGTTGGAATATTACATACGATTTGTTTATTCACAGCTTTTTGGGAGGATTTTATTAGACTCGGGTGTAATGGAGACCAGGGAAATCACACCAACCTGTCAAAGGGTTTTTGATTTAGCATAAAAACTATTATTCTTTGTTCTCTCTTCCTCTGTCACCGCACAAAGACAGCTCCCGTTAGCTTCTTACAGAGACTACATTTAAAATAGCCGAGAATCAAAGGGATTTTTTTTTTTGTCTTGACGACACTTCTAAGAATTTTTATGTGAATACATGATCTGTTCGTGTAAATGGGTCTGGAAGAGCGGTGAACTGCACAGTTTGAGTTCTTTAATGGCAAAATAATTCAAAAATAAACTAAAAAAAAAATTGTAATAAAAGAAAATAAAACTAACTATTAAAATTAACCTATTTACCATAATGCAGGTTCCTTGTCTGTGAACGATTCACCAAAAATAAATCAAATGTGAAGTTTCATACAGGGAATTGTGGGAATGTCAATTTACGTTTTTTTTTCACAGTAAATTATACAATGAGTTGTTCTTTTTCACTTTTTCAAAACCTGTAAATTTAACGGTTTACATTAAATGTACCGTTAGATCTATCACAGATATTTACCTTATATAATAAGGAAACTTTCTGTTAAACAATTAACAATTTTTCACTGTAGCATTTTTACAGTCTTTTACCGTTAAAATCACAATCATTTTTTACAGTGTAGGTTCTTAATGAGTAACTAGACAAGACATCTTTGGGGTGTGATGTACGTTACAGAACAAAACGTCAAAAAATCATCTAGTTATGTGTACCACAGGCTTTATTATTCTATAAATTGAAAAACCCTATAAAACCCCATAGGAAAGTTTCGAAGAATCCAGCGGCGAATTAGACTTACAGGTTCTGACGTCAAACTCTATAGTACTAGAGGACATCCCATTTGCAATAAAATTAGAATGGTTATTAAAACATTATACTTAAAATAATTATAATTTGAATAATGGTGCGTTCACGTGCTATGGAAAATAGGATATTTTCCACTTGTGAACTGGTATTTATAAGTGTGTTGCGTTCAAGTACTTTTGTTGTCGTAATGTGGTAAAAAGATGGAGATCCAGACCTGTTATTTAGCTAAAACTATTTTAGATTGCTTAAGTCATCTGCAACAGCGAGAAAACGATTTATCAAAACTCAAACGGTAAATAATATGCGGTATATTTTCTAGATCATGAATAGTATATATTTTTACCATTCATGACTCTCGCGGTGCTCTCCACCATTTTGAAAAGGTCAAAGGTTATCTCATCTCTGCAACTCGTCCATCAAAATATTCTACGAGTTGCCCAGTGGAAAATACCACATGAGGGTATTTTCCACGTCAGCTTTTGGTATTTACCGTAATTACCATAATAGTACACTCTAAACAATGCTGGGTTGTTTTAACCCAAAATTGGGTAAAATCTGGACAAACCCAAATGTTGGGTTAAAAATGTCATTAAAAGCAACTTCAACTTTCACTTTCAACTGTACATTTTTTAAATTACATTTTAACCCAACATTTGGGTTTGTCCATATTTTACCCAAATTTGGGTTGAAATAACCAAGCAGTTTTTTAGAGTGTAATTGTGCTTGATGCAAACGACCCTACAGGATTTAAACTGTTGATGGGACAGTCACACCTAAGGTTGTTAACTGTGTGAATGAAACTTTTTTTGGAGATCAGTCCCCGCTAGCAGCTCTGGTCCATTCTGGCATCGACCTCATTCCTTTTTTATAGTAGAATATCACTTGGAAATTAGTTACATTGCAGAAGTAAAATGGATTTTAATGCTTTTAAAAGCAATACAACCTAAAGTCAAATGCAGACCAGCCACTGGATTTCCACAGTCAGATTTAATTGTAATGCCTCTGTGGTGGTTTAACAGACTAAAGTTGTATTTGATGTGGAAATGATTTTAATTGGGTCTTTACTGCTAAGCTCTTCCAGCAAGCCCAAACCTGAATCTAATTTATACTGCATTTAAGGGAGAGTCTCAGTGAAGGAGCTCCTCCATCTGTGTAGGGTTATCTTTGACCTTGTTCTGGACAGATAGCAGCTGTCAAATTAATGCCAGTGGAAGTATGATATCTCTGTTTCAAGCTTTTTTTAAGCATCTAAGAGTCTCTCACCTTTATCACATAAAATCAATGAACCCTTGTATCTTCTCCATTCCACGAGAGATAATAAAGAGATAAAATCGAAAGCAGATCCCGTCTCATTTGGTCGGTTACTCCTCTCCCTTCCACTTTTTAAAGTGACACATGACTGCACGTGTGAGTGATTGTGTTTTTGTGGCAGTCACATCACCTTCTCTTGATCAAAGCCAGTGTTGAGCACATTAGCGATGGGAAAGACGTCTGCCTACCCTTCTCTCATCCCTCCCCGTCTCTGAATGAAACCACAGTCCCATGGGGCCTGCAAAATTTTTTAAAACTCTTCTGGGAATTGCGCATGTTTATATGTGTTACATCTCTTTGAGCATTTGAGGGCATGTGCGTGAGAAAAACATCCATTAGAGCAAAATGAAAAGGTTCCTTTTAAGATGCGTCTCTCCACCATTGGCTTTTTCCACCATCCCAGCTTGCAAGGATAGCTTTTATTTCTTAGGTTGTGCTGCTGCTCTTATGCCACACAAAGAGTAAAATGAAGTGAGCTTTGGTGTTGTAGTGGATATAACTCAACGCCGCAGCTACTGAACTGGTTTGTAATAACGAGCAGAAAACTCGTCTAGCACCTCTTTTTGTGCTCCATTTTGTTCCAATTAGTCCTCCTCACCTGGAGGATGACCTGGGCTATGAAAGCCGCCTCATATGGTTATGTCACCGAGTCAGGCTTGATTTTACATCCTCATTAAAGAAGATTTATACTCTCTTTTCCTCTCAGTTTTCTTATTTCTTAACGTCATGTGTTACAAAAATCCAATCGCAAATGGTCTCAATTTACAATGCATATCTATGCAGCACATCCCGCTCGTTTTCATGAAAGAAATGAACAGCTGGCAAATGCACTTCTTCTCATCCCCCGCATCCTCCCTCCATTCAGTGTTCTGGGAGTGAAGGTGTGAATGGAAAACCGCAGAGGTTAACCAATCACTTGGAAAGGGGACTTTGCTGGCATGAGCTAATTATCAGAATTTGTTTGTGCTATTGCAGGCGGCTTCTCTGGAAGCCCTGTTTTAGAGTTAGCTCGGGGAATAGAGGCTCTCCTCGCCTTTCGCACGCTATGCTGTCACTGCTAGGCTTATTAGCCTGTCGCCCCTAACGATGCTACGCAAGAGAGGGCCACAGTTACTATAGATAAAGTTGCCATAGTGCAGCAAAAAAAGAAAAACTGGCCCCACTCCGTCTCGTTTTTAAACAAAGTACACTCTGAAAAGTTTAACCATGGTTTAGTCAATTTTTTGTGTGAAACTTAAAAATATTGATTTAATTTGAAAGTAGTTAAATAGATTAAATAAATTACATATGTGTGAGCTGAGTAAATGTAAGTAAAAAAAAATAAGTAGATCTGAGTAACTGCATTTGGTATAAATAAAATTGTGTAGAATTAATTGGGGAACAACATTTAAAAACAATATGTATGTGTAATATCAACTGTTTATATTTATGAATAATATTAACTTTTTCATTTCCTTTAAACCTTTGTGAAAAAATATTCCATACAACCACCGGTAAGGTACATGACATTGGCCTTTATTGTCGATGAGTATAGCAATAACGTTACAGCGAATTTTATAAGGTTTTAGCATAACAATTGCCTACATATAAAGTCATGTAACAAACATTTTAGAAGTCAAATTAAACATGTAGCCCTCAAACCATATTCACTTTATACCCCTAATCCTGTAATTGTGGACAAATGTGGGCACAGAGGACTCTGGAATTTATTATAAATGTCATATCACTGTCTTCGATAAAGTTGTCTATCCATTTATGGTGTTTTTTATTTTTTATTTTGGGGGTATTTTTTTAATTTATTTACTTCAAAAAGTACCATATTTTGTATGTAAATTATTTCAATATAAATTAATTACTATGTAGTTTTATTTTTTTTAAACTACATTAAAATATCATTCCAATAAGTTCTTAGAGCTGAAACCTAAAGATGAAGTGACTTTTCTGTCACCTGGTGTCTTATTTTGGCTTATTTTAGAATGCTCTAAATTACAGTTTTTCCCATTCATTTCTATGGGTGCCCATTTTCAACCCGATCTCACGACCAAGTCGTACGAATTCGACGAATGATTAAAACGTGGCTAATTCGTAACAATTCATACGACCTCACTCGTACGAATTAATATGATTTTGCTAAATCGTACATATTTTACGAATTGGCCAATTCGTATGAATTCGTACGAATGACCTACCCCTTACCCCGCCCCTAAACCTAACCGTCACGTGGGTTTAGACAAATCGTACGAATTAGTACGAGTGAGGTCGTACGAATTAGTACGAATTAGCCACTTTTTAATCATGCGTCGAATTCGTACGAATTGGTCGTGAGATAGTGTTGCCATTTTTGACCCAAATACAAGATTAAGGAGGGTTTTTTTTCACCCACTTAACATTGTAGAATTGAGTCAAAAATGTTAGGCAAACTTCGCAATTGAGACTTTATTTCTCTGAATTGCGACTTTATTTCTCAGAATTGCGACTTTATGTCTCGCAATTGCGACTTTATTTCTCAGAATTGCGACTTTATATCTCGCAATTGCGACTTTATTTCTCTGAATTGCGACTTTATATCTCGCAATTGCGACTTTATTTCCATGAATTGTGACTTTATATCTCGCAATTGAGACTTTATTTCTCTGAATTGCGTCTTTATATCTTGCATTTGCGATTTATATCTCCGAATTGCGACTTTACATCTCGCAATTGCGACTTTATTTCTCAAAATTGCGACTTTACATCTCGCAATTGCGATTTTATTTCTCCGAATTGCGACTTTACATCTCGCAATTGCGATTTTATTTCTCCGAATTGCGACTTTATATCTCGCAATTGCGACTTTATTTCTCAGAATTGCGACTTTATATCTCCCAATTGCGACTTTATTTCTCAAAATTGCGACTTTATATCTCCCAATTGCGACTTTATTTCTCAGAATTGCGACTTTATATCTCGCAATTGCGATTTTATTTCTCCGAATTGCGACTTTACATCTCGCAATTGCGATTTTATTTCTCCGAATTGCGACTTTATATCTCGCAATTGCGACTTTATTTCCATGAATTGTGACTTTATATCTCGCAATTGAGACTTTATTTCTCTGAATTGCATCTTTATATCTTGCATTTGCGATTTATATCTCCGAATTGCGACTTTACATCTCGCAATTGCGACTTTATTTCCATGAATTGTGACTTTATATCTCGCAATTGAGACTTTATTTCTCTGAATTACGTCTTTATATCTTGCATTTGCGATTTATATCTCCGAATTGCGACTTTACATCTCGCAATTGCGACTTTATTTCTCAAAATTGCGACTTTACATCTCGCAATTGCGACTTTATTTCTCAGAATTGCGACTTTATATCTCGCAATTGCGATTTTATTTCTCCGAATTGCGACTTTACATCTCGCAATTGCGATTTTATTTCTCCGAATTGCGACTTTATATCTCGCAATTGCGACTTTATTTCTCAGAATTGCGACTTTATATCTCCCAATTGCGACTTTATTTCTCAAAATTGCGACTTTATATCTCCCAATTGCGACTTTATTTCTCAGAATTGCGACTTTATATCTCGCAATTGCGATTTTATTTCTCCGAATTGCGACTTTACATCTCGCAATTGCGATTTTATTTCTCCGAATTGCGACTTTATATCTCGCAATTGCGACTTTATTTCCATGAATTGTGACTTTATATCTCGCAATTGAGACTTTATTTCTCTGAATTGCGTCTTTATATCTTGCATTTGCGATTTATATCTCCGAATTGCGACTTTACATCTCGCAATTGCGACTTTATTTCCATGAATTGTGACTTTATATCTCGCAATTGAGACTTTATTTCTCTGAATTACGTCTTTATATCTTGCATTTGCGATTTATATCTCCGAATTGCGACTTTACATCTCGCAATTGCGACTTTATTTCTCAAAATTGCGACTTTACATCTCGCAATTGCGACTTTATTTCTCAGAATTGCGACTTTATATCTCGCAATTGCGATTTTATTTCTCCGAATTGCGACTTTACATCTCGCAATTGCGATTTTATTTCTCCGAATTGCGACTTTATATCTCGCAATTGCGACTTTATTTCTCAGAATTGCGACTTTATATCTCCCAATTGCGACTTTATTTCTCAAAATTGCGACTTTATATCTCCCAATTGCGACTTTATTTCTCAGAATTGCGACTTTATATCTCGCAATTGCGACTTTATTTCTCGGAATTGCGACTTTATTTCTCAGAATTTCGTCTTTATATCTTGCAATTGCGACTTTATTTCTCAGAATTGCGACTTTATATCTCGCAATTGCGACTTTATTTCTCAGAATTGCGACTTTATATCTCGCAATTGCGACTTTATATCTCGCAATTGAGACTTTATTTCTCCGAATTGCGTCTTTATATCTTGCAATTGCGACTTTATTTCTCAGAATTGCGACTTTATATCTCACAATTGCGACTTTATTTCTCAGAATTGCGACTTTATATCTCGCAATTGCGACTTTATTTCTCAGAATTGCGACTTTATATCTCGCAATTGCGACTTTATTTCTCCGAATTGTGACTTTATATCTCGCAATTGAGACTTTATTTCTCTGAATTGCGACTTTATATCTCGCAATTGCGACTTTATTTCTCCGAATTGTGACTTTATATCTCGCAATTGCGACTTTATTTCTCAAAATTGCAACTTTACATCTCACAATTGCGACTTTATTTCTCGGAATTGCGACTTTATATCTCGCAATTGCGACTTTATTTCTCCGAATTGCGACTTTATATCTCGCAATTGCGACTTTATTTCTCCGAATTGCGACTTTATATCTCGCAATTGCGACTTTATTTCTCAGAATTGCGACTTTATATCTCGCAATTGCGACTTTATTTCTCACAATTCTGAATTCATATCTCGCAATTGTGAGATAAAAAGTTGCTCTCTAGCAGCAGCAATAACAGCATTGCAGCAGATCTATTCCACCGAGACAGAAATATGCATGTTTTAATGTTCATGTGTTGAGTTTTCCACATGGACTTGACATGGAAACTGATCATATACCCTAAATGAGAATTCCTTAGCAACCTGCCTGTGTGTCTACTCACACCACTGAACCTTATTTACATGCACCGCCATGTTTGTGAATGCAAATCTTCAGAAACCGACAAATAAAAATGGTTTTCATCTATTTTGATGTACTCCCCATGGGATGTCTGCGAGAGCCACGTGTAGCAAAGCTCAGCACCAAATGTGCCTGCTCAGCATTGGTCTGGATAAAGCTTGCATATTCACCCTCATGAATAGGAGATGGGCATGTATGTGGCATCAGCTCCATCATCACTTGCCCATTTTATGCTCCAGAGGTCATCTGAATTCAACATCTTTAAGTCTTTAATGAAATTAAAGCTTTGAAGTTTGTCAAAGTAGATAGATTTTTTCTAGCGCTTTGTGTCCCACAAGGACAGGAAATTATGCAACTGTTTTGCTCTAAGCACTCCACGATTCTCAACGTACCACGTTATTCATTATGACGTTTTTTTGTTCCAAGGTTTCATAACATGCTCCTTAAAAGGATGATGTTAAAATGCTTCATCATGAATTGTGTAATGGTCTGAGTACATGTATTGTAATCTATTGTGATGTAGATCTAGAGTGAACTATTCATATTGCATGAAGTTTATTGTGCTTTAAAACACAGTGTCAATCTCGAATGAATAACAGAGTATATTTAATGAATTTTGCAGCTTTAGAGAGACCTAAAACATTTCTTGTAATTGCATATTTATACAAATGCAATATAATACTGCCGTTATTTCTATATTATTAATTATTTTAATTATTCCTATAAAAAATTAATTGTATTTTATCTTTTTAAATGATTAATATTAGCATGTTCCATTATTAAATTTGATTGCATATACATTGCACAGTGTTAGACCAGAACTTTCAAATGCTTCCTATTTGTCTTTCTATTTCATTCCTTTTTTCATAGTTGATCTTTCTCAGTTTCTCTTTTCTTTCTCATTCGCTCTCTGCAGCCCCCTCTCAGGCAAGTGCCCTGTTTTATATCATTTATTTATTCAAGAACCCCATGGACTCCCCGTGGATCTCTGGCACCACCGATTAAAAATGAATGTTGTGGTTCAAATAAGCCCTGTGTCTGCCGCCTAGGTCACAACAACTCGGCGAGCTGAATGGGCAAGGCCGGATCACGCTGTGTGTGTGGGTGGACAGCACTCAGATATATCAGAGCTTGTGGATTACACAACATTAGTAATAACATTACTAATGTTCAGGCTACTCTTCAATCCGCTTGAGTGTCGGCCAGAGATACAAATACAGAGATATGTAATTGAACGCTGTACGCTCTTGATCCGATGACACTTTTGGGGCATATCCACTTCTTAGGTGATTTCTTTTTCAGTTTTGTTGTTTGAATGTGGTGTGCTCTTTACTGCATGTTAATGTTTCTGGAATGGTTCATCATTAGTTAAAGGTGCTCTAAGCGATGTCGGGTGACTTGACTTCTACGGAGGCTAGATTGACCCTCCCTCCTCCTCATCTGCGCACTGACCCCCCAAACCCCACCCCCAGGGCCTTCTTGTCAGTTATTGGCTGGAACAGTTTGTTATGTTTCGTGGAGCGGGTTGCCGCAGTTTGTTTTTGTTGCCATGGGTTGTCTGCATAGACAGCATTTTTTACAGTGCATGTGTTTAGGGGACAGGCAGCTAGCGGATAGTGAAGAGATGTTTGCTATATGTGACAATAAATGTTTTGGCCTAAAAAAAAGCGTGACATCGCTTAGAGCACCTTTAACGTTTATGCATTAAATTACATTATGGGCAGGGCATTTATTACATTATTAATCTCTGTTAGTGTTAGTATAGAAGCCTTTTTTCTTATATATATATATATATATCACTCAAAAAAAAAAGGTACAAAAGCTGTGACTGGGGCTGTACCTTCTACAAAGGCTGCATATTGGAACCTTAGTGGTACATATTAGCACCTAAAATGGACAGATTAGCTCATGAAATGTACATATCAACACTTAAATGTACATATTAACACCTAAAATGTACTTATTAGCACCTAAAATGTACATATTACCACCTAAAATGTACATGTTAGCACCTAAAATGTACATATTACCACCTAAAATGGACATATTAGCTCCTGAAATGTACATATTAACACTTAAATGTACACATTAACACCTACAATGTACTTATTAGCACCTAAAATGTACATATTACCACCTAAAATGTACTTAACAGCACCTAAAATGTACATATTAGCAACTAAAATGTACTTTTTAGCACCTAAAATGTACATATTAACACCTAAAATGTACTTATTAGCACCTAAAATGGACAAAAGTGTACCTTTTGAAAAGGTACAGCCCCAGTGACAGCTTTTGTACCTTTTTTCTGAGAGTGTACGTTGCTCTCTGGTATACTTGATTCTGATTGGTCAGTCGCATCAATCATGGGTTTGATTTTTTTCTTATACTTACCGTCATCTGTATATTCAAATTCAGTCGATTACTATATATATAAATAATCTTTTTTTTGACGATTTGTACATTGCAATGGACTATTTTTACTTCATAGTGCGGGATAAACTTTTTTGTTTATTTTGAGATAGTGGCCAGCTTTCTTTACGTTTATTGCTTATAATTTTAGCATTGAAAGTGTTATTGAGTCTAGTATTATTGAGTGACAGTTATCTGAATTTCCCCTTGGCCTTATTAAAAGTACTTCAATATTTTTGGATTTCTTCAGTCATTTCCATTTACGTGCAGTGCCTCAGTTCTCCGTCTCCTTCTCTAATATATGACTTGGTTTTCTCTCCTTCTCCATATCTTCATTAAATGTTGATGGGGATGAGTGAAACCAATAATCCTCAGACCTCACTGCAAAAAAACATAGCTGAAAATCAATAGGTTTGCAGCAGTGTGGAAAGAGAAAGAGAGAGAAAACTCTCTTCTATCAAATATTAATCATTCATTTCCTCAAGGGAATTAGGAGAGTGCTGGTGATCTGCTGTCTGACCCAATTAAGATCCTCCTGCTTATCTCACTTAGGTTCACTATTACTTCCAGCTTTGGTTATATTGTCTTTGTACGTAGATTGAGTGACAACAAAGAGCAATGGACGCTGGGAGAACACTGGTACCACACTTGGGTAAGCCAGCGTCCTTTTGTCGCTTTAGCTGGAGCTCCTAACACATGAAAGCTCAGAACACTTCAATTGAAATTTTCTCCCATATCCTCAGGGTTAGGAAGCATATAGTATACCTTTTATAATCAATTTGCAAGTAACTATGAGAAACCCTCAAATCTAGCAGTGGTAACACTGAAGGCTTTTTTGTGTGTTTTCCTCAGGTCTGTGAAGTGAAAGCCATTCAATGTCACAATGCTGCTCTGTTGATGAAATTGTCCATTTCTTTTGAAGAAATCTGTTTTGTATTTGAGCATTTGGAAATAAATGAACCATAACAGGCCTGAAGGCTTGGCAATCTGAAATTTTATTCTTGTCTGTTGTTACATCTTGAAGGTTATTGTTTTGTGCATTATACTTTTAGATTTCCCACGCTAACATTACTGAATTTAAGTTTTAGTTAGTAATTTTTGACACATTTGGTAACACTTCTTGAAGGGGTGTGCATAAGACTAACAGGACACATTCATAATCATGACATGACATTACGATTATGACAACTGTCATTAAGTTTCATTCGCTCATTATGACAATTTAATGCAAATATGACATTGTTTGAGATGTCTTTGTTGTGACACCTGGACATAAACCAATTTGTCATGACAACTTGACATTACAGTAGACATTACTGCCTACTCTTTCTAATCTTTATAAATGTTTTATCTCATCTTCATCTCCTCAAGTCTTTAAATGAGGGACAAAACGGTGACTGATATTGTTATATTGTTGTGTATCTCTATTTGTTCTAGTGCTTGTTCCCAGTCCATGTTCTGCTGCTTCCACGAGGAAGTGCAGCTCCATCTATAAAGGGTTTGCCCACTGTCTGCTTGCCCTGGGAGACAGTCTCTCTGTCAGTACCCAAAAAGAGGAGGATACGCAGGAGATCGACTCCATTTGCAAGTAAGCTCAAACCCTGCTCCAACACAAACAAGCATGCGGATGTTCTGTGCATTTGAAAGAAATGAATTAATTTTTCAGCAAGTAAGCAAAAAATTGATCGATAGTGACAGTAAAGACTTTTAAATTATTACAAAAATGTAAGTGTATCATGGTTTCCACAAAAATATTAAGCACCTCAATAGTTTTTAACATTGATAATAAGAAATGCTTCTTGAGCAGCAAACCAGCATGTTAGGATGATTTCTGAAAGATCAGTCTTGATTAATAATTCTGAAAATTCATCTTTTCATCACAGAAATAAATTACATTTTAAAACATATTTTCAGGTATTTTAAACATTTCACATTTTACTGTATTTTTGATCAAGTATATCCAGCTTTGTTGAGCACACAAACTTTCTGACCCCAAACTTTTGAACAGTAGTTCATATACAGTACAGAACAGTAGTTCTATATATATATATATATATATATATATATAATCATGGACAATTACAAATCATAATTGTCTTTTATCACAATAACTCAACAGTGAATAAGATGAAACATGGGGTGAATTTATATTAATTTCTTGTGACAAAAACATGATAATTTTTTTAATTGATAATTAATCAATTTGTATGTTTTTCCCCCTGAGTCACATTTTTATCCTGTAAGTCTTTTGTAACATCCCTTTAAATAACTAAAAAAAAAGGCATAATGACATCAACTGCTATGAAGTGACATCAGTTTGTTGGTTAAACAACAACACATGATTATAATATTAATAATTGATTTGATAAATTATGTGATGTTTGGTGGTTTCATGAATTGTAACTAACTCTCAAAGGCAAAGCTCTTTATTTCCATCAGATTAGATTCCATTATGTTCATTTTCTTCCCATTGTGTAAAAAATGAAGTTATTTTTGATGACATTTGAGTCTCTAAGCTTCTCCACACTGTTAAAAATAACCCTGTGAAAAAAAAACGGTAAACTACTGGCAGCTGTGGTCATCATACCGTAAAAATATGGTGTGTTACCGTTTTTTTTAAATTAACAGTAATTTAAATGACTGTTAAATTACAGTATATAACAGTAAAGTAACAGCATATACCTGTAGCTGACAAAACGGTATTTAGCTGTTAATTTCTAAAACAGTTACACACCGTATTTTTACGGTATGATGCTGGCAACCACAGCTGCCAGTCGTTTACCTTTTTTTGCAGCATTTTTCTGAAAAAGTCTGGCATACCTTTATTTATATATATATATATATATATGCACACAGAGAGAGAGAGAGAGAGAGAAACTGTAAAAAAAATTCTGTCATTTACAGTTTAAAACTGTAATTTACACACAAAAGAAAATGTTTTACAATGGTAAATCCAACAGTCCATTTATTACTTTTAACATATACTGATATCCGCCATAATAATTTCATCACAAATACAATACATAACTAATAACAAAAAAAATAATAATAAGAGGAAACATAATTAATACAATTAAAACCCATCAAATGTGACACAGAGAGAATTGAATGTCATTTTACGGCTTTTCACTGTAAATTATAAGATGATTTGTTCTTTTTACTTAAAATAATGGTACAACAGTATTTTACTGTAAAATGACACAAACTGTAAGGTTATATATATTACCATTTTCTCTGTATACACTCCAAAAAATCCTAGGTTGTTTTAACCCAATTTTGGGTCAAATATGGACAAACTCAAACGTTGGGTTAAAAATGTAATTTAAAAATGTAACCCAATGGCTGGGTTTGTCCATATTTGACCCAAAATTGGGTTAAAACAACCCAGCACACTCAAAAAAATGCTGGGTAGTTTCAACCCAAATTTGGGTCAAAAATGGACAAACCCAAATGTCGGGTTAAAAAATGCAATAAAAAAATGTACATTTGAAAGTTATTTGAAATTTGAAATGACATTTTTAACCCAACATCTGGATTTGTCCATATTTGCCCCAAATTTGGGTTAAAACAACCCAGCATTGTTTAGAGTGTAGCACAAGAACATACTTGTTCATATTTTCTAAAAGTGACTAAGGTCAAAAGGTCAAGCTGAACAGAAATGACCCGGCAGCACATTAACTTTCAGTACAGCCACATAAAATACCTCACGCTCAGAGCACAGGAGTATTCGCCGTATACGCCGTTCATTGTGTTGTCCCAGGGAGAATGTGATATAAAGCATCGCAGTTCACTGATATGACACCTCATTCATTCTCTAACTCCCCGCACTGACTTTCATCTCATTTTCTGTTGCTCCCTTCCACGCTTTTCTCCATTTCTTCCTCTGCTCACTCATCTTTCTCCTCTTCCCTGGATATTCTAATTAAAGACTCTCTCTCTATTTCCCTGTCTGTCTGTCTCTTTCCGTCTGCCCCTCCATAGATCATGCATCTATGATACGTCTTTATTTTGTGGCACACCCTGTAGCTGCAGGACCTCTTTAAGTATTCATTGTGTAGCAGCATGATGTTGTTAAAGAATATCCTCCAGTCAGACTCAATCCGTTACACCTCGCACGTTTACGCCGCTTACTGAATGAATGGTGATGTATGCGACAGCATTATATGGTCCTGCGTTCAGCATTCAAAGCATACATAAGCAGGAAATGAGGAGTGCTTTCTTTAACACAGCTATTTAAGTGTTATTCCTCCAGGTGTCAATTAATCCTGCCACTGAGCTTAGTGACCTTGTGCACACACACATGCATAAACACAGGTACGCACGCACACATTCACACGCATCATTTGTCAGGGGATCTTTTGCTACAGTAACAATCTGCAAAGCGTCAGGCTTAGGCCAACACTGCTCCTGTCTCGGAGATCTGAGAGGGACGTTTAAGAAAGAATTAGTGGTGAAGGACAGACTTCCACTATGAACATCATCACTGTTTAAGATAGGTAACAGTCTCGCTGTGCTTCAGTCTATTTCAGAGCTGGGGATTTAACATTAAAGGGTGTTTCTTCACTGGGAACTTTTATGTGCCTGGGGTTGTTTTATCAAAACTTAACAGATTTTTTATTATTATTATATGAAGGTCACATTTAAACTTGTGAAACTCTTGGGAACTTTTACTTTTTGTCTTTGTAACAGATATTTTTTTTATTATCAGTTGAATGTCACATTTAAAATTGGGAACTTTTATTTTTGTCTTTTTATAGTTTTTTTTCTGCTACTTTTTTTCTGTGTAGATTGTTTTACTCTTGTTTCAGACCCAGGCTTTCCGATGTTAAAATGTAAAAAACAATCCATCATATAAATATTATTAAAGGGGTGATGAACTGAGAAATCAAATTCGATCAAGAAAATCAAGAACGGTGCTGTGCCGTCTATATTGGATCCGACAGGAATGGTGCAACACACGGACTCGGGGTCGAACGTGTATGGGCGAATCATTCCGGTTGCCATTTTACAACATTGGACATTTTCAAAACAATCCACGTGCACTGACGAGTGAGTTGAAACTCATTATAATATGCAAAACTGTTATCCACTCACAGCAGTGGGCGTTTACTTCCAAGTCTTCAGTGCGAGACGCCCATAAAAACTGAGCGTTTTTGAGCTAGGCTCAAAACTAGGGTAGAAAATAGCCTATTACTTATTCAATTTGATGTTTAGAATGTAAAAACCAAGCGAACTTCATAAGTTTACCTCGGACGGATAACAATATAATAAAATTTAAAAAGCCAGTTCATGACCCCTTTAATATTACAAAAAACAAAATATCACATTTTAATTCACAATTTAACATCATAATTTAGTTATTTAGTAAAATAATAAATCAGTTTACAATTTATTTAGGTGATAAAGATTTACTGTTCTTCAGTTTTTATGTTATTTCTACCCATAATCAATCATTTTGACAGAAAGGTTTCTCAAAAAATAGTGTGTTTGGTTACCAAGGAGACAACAGTGAAGAGCATGCCTAAGATGAAATATGAGATGTGTACAGAAAATAATTAAAAAATCTTGGTAACCATCACTTGTGAACAGAATATTTGTATTAAGATTAGGCTGTAATTTTGTCTAATTATGGAGAAAAAAAACGTTAAATGTGTTTTTAAGGTAGGCCTACATAATATGTACAAAAATAATAATAATTTTCATCACATAATGATATTGTTGAGAAAAACATCATTGTGTGACTATATTGCGTATTCTTGCATCAAGCTGTTTTACTCATCAGTATTGCTCAAAGATTCAACAAATCCTGAAATCCTTGCTTACTAAAAATAAACATCAGTTCAGTACTACTATTGCATGCAGTTTATTAATTATGGGCATTCATATATCTTGATATATGGTCATTTTAGAGTGTATAAATCAACCAAAGATGTTACTTTGCAGAGGTTTTTTTAATCTAAAACAAATAGTGTTTAATACTTAACGGTTTATGACTCATTAAAAAGCCTGTAGTGCTACCTTCTTCTTTATTTTAAACTATAGCTACATGAGGGTTGTTTCAGATGTTCATTCATTATTCAGAACATTTAACCTTACGCTTGTGTCTGTTGGCTGTTGCAGATCCTGGGATGATTTTCATGACTGTGCAAATGTGGCCATGGCCGGCTGTCCCGAGGAGGCTGCGACGGTGTGGGAGTCTCTGAGACAAGAGTCCAAAAAGATGCAGTTTTCTGGAAACCTGTATGAGATGTGCTCCAGTCGCAGCCAATCCCAGAGCCCCGATGAGACCAATCAGGAGTCGTTAAAGGGACGCGCTAGTCATAAAAGTCTGACCTTTCTGACCTTTTGTTTGCCTGTGCTACTACTGTTTCCATGGATATAATCGCATCTCAAGACTCACAATATCCAGCACATATAGACAACGATACGGACTGCTTTTGTTCGGACATTTTCATACAGATCTCATGTAGTACGATAAGATTCGTTTTATGTTCGGAACAACAAAGAATGTCATTTCCACACAAAGGACACGTTTTCAGGTCCAAGTGCTTACTAATTTATTGTTTAATTATGACGAAAGAAATCTTAAAGCTAGGGTAGGCAATGCTTTTCAAAAACACTTTTTGTTATACTGGTTTTCACATCCTGATAGCGAATCGCGATCAATAATAGAAGTGGTCTACATGTTAAAAGATGTACATATATCTTAGGAGTCTCAGGCCAAAAAATGTCCAAATGCGGTCCGAATGCAATGATAGGATGTTCTACTTTCCTGTCAGCCTATGGGTGTGTCTCAATCAGCTCCCTAGTTCAGTAGCCATTTTAAGAGTTTCTCATTTGCGGCGCTGAAACTTTCGCTCCCTAAAAAGTCCCACAATGCACCGATAAAACCAGGGATGTTCCCTTAAATCACGAGCCAACTCACTAAAAATAACGACACGCCATATAGATGTTTTCTAAAATACAAACCTTTATTTTATTATATTTCAGCATAAACATACATCGCTAGACAGGTAATGAACACAATCTAGCTAACATTTATCATTTATTTATGTTGCACAAATATGTAACAAGCTAAATATTTATCATAATGTACTTTAAAGGAAAACTCCAGCGCAAAATAAACCTTTGGTCTATTTACACATTGGTACATAGTCAGCCGTTCTCTGAGATTTGTTTTCATGATTATTGAATGTAAAGAGTTTTATCGAGTAATGAAAATAAAAATCGCTAGTTTATACCGCTAACAAGGCTCAAAATAGCCTCACACTAACGCAGTAACATAATGAGGGTCCCTACATGCAAACCGAAGCATTGAGAACGTTGTAAGTGTACAGACCGTTTATTAAGAAGATACTTTATAAAGACAGTCAACTTCGGGAATACAGGCAGGAGCCATCTTTGGAAAACAGTCTCGACAAGTCGAACCACGAACGCCGAGCTAAGTGCGCTGGTGAGATGAACGAGCCAGGCGTTCGTGGTTCGACTTGTCGAACTTGAAAATGTTGTTAATTCAGCCAGCGCACATACCATTTGCTTCCTGTTTTCGGTCGAAGTCCACAGTAGTCGATTGTCGAACTCACCCGCGCGATCATTAGTGAATATCATCTCAAACCTCCTCCGCGTGTTCAACATCTGATTCGGATGAACTATCCATTTGAGCTGATATTCTCAGAACAACACACAGTTTGAGATGATATTCACTAATGATCGCGCGCGTGAGTTCGACAATCGACTACTGTGGGCTTCGACTGAAAACAGGAAGTAAACACGGGTATGTGAGCTGGCTGAATTAACAATTTTTATTAATATCTTTCACATTTAGTGCAGTCAGATTGACCGTGGGCACTCTTAATAACACCGCTCACATGACTGTGCACTCGTGAAAAATCAAGGATGTTAAGAACCTAAAAGCAGGTTAGAACATGCCCCATTGAAGTCAACAGGGTGCGAATTTTAAAAAGACGATAACACGGTGTAGGAAACACCGATTTTTGTCATTTTTGTCTGTACTGACATCACTCCAAATTTACAAAAAAATGAGCTCAATGTTAAAATTGACCGGAGTTTTCCCTCAAGAGATGGCAACCCGTGACGTTCGTACTCATACACTACTAACAGCGACATGAATCTACAGCAGTCAGAGCTCTTTAAGTTATCTGTGTTCATTGTAATGTTAAGTTCTTTGAGACATGAGGTAATTTAACGCCGCCTCTCGTGACGTTTAGCAGAGGATGTGGCTTTAGAGATGCTCCGAAGGGAGGGTGGGATCTTATGCTTTCAAAGCTAGCTTGCTAATGCTAGCCTTTCCGAAATTGCCTACCTTACCTTTTAAAATAGCAAATCATGGCACAATTCAAATGTCCTTAATGCACCTCTAATGACTCCAGGCCTGATGAGGACAAACCGAAGATGGCGAAAGACATTTCCAAACATTTGAACCTTCATCTAAGAGGATATAAAATGAAGGTATACTGCAATACATTATTATATTTGTGAGATATGAGTATCGAAGCAATGTAAAGAGCCCTAAAAAGTTATTTCACTCTGTTGTGTAATCTTCTTTTATAGGATCCTAAGAGGATTAAGTTTAAGGATTACACCAAATAAAAGTAAATTCAAGCAACACTGCTCACCTAGGCTTTGCCTGGGAACAGTTTGTAGTCTGAATCCCTTTGGGTGACGGTTGAAACCCAATTTATTATTGACGGGTTCATTGATTCACTTTAACGGATAGCACAGCATTATGCTTCAAGGTGTTTTTGTGCTAGTCTGTGTCTGTATGGAACTGCTGTTTATTTGATTTTGGTCAGAGTACTGTGTATATATTGTCTTACATTATACATTACTCATGGCTAATTTTAAATTTTTGGGGGTATATGTATTCGTAATAATGGATTAGCTTAAAAAAAACACTTCATGATGGAAATATATTGTAAATATGACCGATATGCTGTAAAGAAGAGCTTAGCTGATGAATATATTATAAAGATGAGGTAAATCAATGGAGGTGAACCTAGCATCAATCAGATCAAATGAATATCAGCGTATTTCTTTGTATACATGACTTTGTGTGTAAAGCGATGGAGGTTTTTCCCCGGATCTGCTTTCATACCTCCACTCAACTCTGCTCTGCTCAGCGGATTCCTCAGTCAATGTGATTTATGTTTAATTTTTAGGCTTAATTGGCAATCAATCATGTTTGCCAATGCAGTGAACTTATTAAAGAGGGCAAAAGCCATTTATGTAGTCTGAGAAAACAACAAACATTTTAATAGGGAAGGATTGCCATTGCTTTTTGTGTAGTAAACTTCTAATGAAAATGTCTAAATAATATAGTAAGGGCTAATATGTATGTACAGATGTTGTGTGTACATCATAGTTCTCATTAATGCCTCCCTTATTTATAATCTCTGGCCGTTATATATAAAATATTTGGAGGCAGATATAATTTGCTTGGCAGATGCATTTTATGTATCGCATGTTAACAAAAATAAGTGTTTTCTCCTTTTATTTTAAAATCTGATTATATATTGCTGATTTAAGCTGTGCCCTGCTTATACACACACACACAAAAAAAAAAGATTAAAAAATGTTAATTGTCTTTTTTTTAAAAAAAAAAAATGATCTCATATTGTTGAAGGTGTCCAACGTCTACATAATTATTTGCATTCTATACATTTATAAAACTATTGCTATTACATAATTAAAAGGTGCTGGTCAACTTGAAAGTAACTGACGCTAAACTAAATCTGAGGGCTGTGAGATGTATGTAAATCTCTCGTTCTCACTTTGGATGGCATTTTTCATTCCTTTGCCTCTTCCAGATATTAATATTTCATGTGTCACGGATGCCTCTGTATACACAGACACACCTTCAGTTAGCAAGATAGAGATTACCTCCAAACATACATATAAATACTCTCAACAGTGCTATGAGAACAACTATTTTTATGGGTCTAACTTTTCTCTTGAAATCATCAATTCTGTTTTCTTGTATGTGAACATCAGTTTGGCGGTTCAATATCCTTTTGCCTTGTGTTGTTGTTGTAAGGCGGCTAGAATACTTATCGATGTTGTCTGTGTACTCTGGTGTGCTGATGATATATGGTAATCCAGTAACAGTTTAAAGAGTTATGATAATGCGCCACGGTTTTATTGCTCGTAATGTATTATGTTTATGTGGGCGTTTTAATTACGACAGCGCTAACTATTTCTCTGCCTCCTTTAGGTAAATTGTAATTAGTCTAGCTGTGGCAGGATCCATACAGCACAAATTTGGTTGTGGACACTGTGGATGATGAAAATATAGCTTTAGAAAAATCTCTCTAAACATACGGCTCAAAGAGATAGTCCACCCAAAAGTGAAAATTCTTTCATTCTTGATGCCATTCAGTACAATTTTGTAACTGGAAACCAGAGCATTCGCATCTCAATGGTGATGTCCTGGCCATTCATCAACTCATGGTGCAGCAGACAGTTTGTGCTTGATTTAGGCGAGAGATCTGCTGGGGACAGTTGCCCTCTGTGTAGATGCTGCATAGTCACACAAACTTCACACACACCTAACTCAAGCCAAACTATAACACTGCTTGCATTAATCGGAGCCCTCCTGATTGATCGGGGGAGGATGAGCTGTTTGATCACATCCCGCCCTTCACTTCACCCCTCACCTTCCTCTGCTTTTGGCAGCTGTTCTAATCTGACACATAACCACTTTAGCGAGGGCCAGGTGATTTTTAATGAATCTTCTGAAGAAGAGTGCAAGGATGAGAGGCATAAAGTTCACTTAAATTCGGATCTCTTTTTGATTTTCCTTCAATAGCTGATACGACAGTTATTTCAGATCCTGAATTTGATTTTTATAGTGACTTGCGGTCTTCACGTCCACTTGGGACAAATGCAGGAAATGCGAGTAGTGCAAAAAACACACATGTTGGTAATGGGTGGTGGTTCGCTAAATCATTAATTCAACCGCTTCGATCAAAACACTTAATATATTACGAATCTTTTGCTCAATCGATTCACTAAAAACTTAAAGGAGCAGTTCACTTTTTAAAAAAACTTTTGCTGATAATTTACTCACCCCATCTTTCTTTCTTCAGTAAACATTCCAGGATTTTTCTCCATATAATGCACTTCAATGGGAACCAAACGGTTTAAGGTCCAAAAGACAGTTTCAGTGCAAACTGTTCAAAGGGATTTAAACGATTCCAGACGATGAATAAGGATCTAATCAAGCGAAACAATCGCTCATTTAAAAAAAAAAAAAAAAAGTTTAAGTTTTATAAGCTCAAATGTTCGCCTTGCTCTGTTCTGTGATGCGCATTCGTGACTCTCCTGTTCAAACTCGTTCATCAAAATGAACAAATCTTTTTTTCGTGTCATTTGGTTCAATCAACAAATGAAATGAATGAGTTGACTCAGGAAAAGATTCATTCATTTTGATGAATGAGTTCGGGGAGTCACGAACGCGCATCACAGAACAGAGCAATGCGAACATTTGAGCTTATAAAACTTAAACTTTGTTGTTATTTATTTATTAAATGAGCGATCGTTTCGCTTGATAAGACCCTTATTCATCGTCTGGAGTCGTTTAAAGCCCTTTGAACAGTTTTCAGTTTGCACTAAAACTGTCTTTTGGACCTTGAACCGTTTGGTTCCCATTGACGTCCATTATATGGAGAAAAATCCTGGAATGTTTTCATTAAAAACCTTAATTTCTTTTCGACTGAAGAAAGAATGACATGGACATCTTGGATGACATGGGGGTGAGTAAATTATCAGCAAAAGTTTTTTAAAAGTGAACTACTCCTTTAAGGAACGAAACACGCAAGTGAGCAATTGAATAATTCGTTCAAATCCGTCTTTTCTACTTCTGTTCGAAGCCAAATAACGTGTCAAAAAATGTAACGTAGACCCTGTTGTCACAGTATACCATGATGTTGACAATTATACGTTTGATAGATGCTAAATAAGTGACAGTATACATTTCATTAGTTAATTCATCTGTCTTCAATGGCGTGTAAAATAGTGAATTCTTTCAGTCTTACTTAAAATATTGTCACATCAGCAGCTCTAACAAATTTGCCATGATAGATAATAGCCCTTAAATTCCTTCTCCATGTTCACTCATTAAATTCAGGAAGACAAAGGGTAATTTATCACTCAGGAAATCCTGATATTGCCCATTCCACACTGAAAAAAGTGATTTTGTCGAGTGGTAAATATAATCTGTGGAAACCATATAAAATGTACATGATTATTGCAGGCAGCCAACGAATCCTAAAGTAATGGGTAAATTCTACATATGCTACCCATTCATCACCAGTAAGAATCATCACATAGAAAAATGGAGTAAAATATACCCCCAAAACGTGAGTTTTTTGCTTTAAATTGCGCATGTGTAGGCCCGCGGTTTCTTTTTGAGTGAGTGTGGGCGACGCTGGATCCTCTCTCTGGCTGCCATCGAACAGCAGAAGTGAAGGTAAGCTATTAACATAGGAGTGCATATATATATTTTTAATTATGAGACATTACACTTCGCTTTTATTGGGCTTTCGTTTGTTTAACATGTCATTACTTGAAATTAAAGTTTGAATCTGTCGATGGCGTCACCATGGCGGAACACATCAAGCCGACGGTCGGCCGTTGGGCACAGATTTCAAAGTTACTATCAGATTTAATGTGATTACCTTGACAAATTATACATTATTAAACATATATAAGACTCAGGTTTCAGTATTTGACCACTGTTTCTGAGAAACTTATAGTGACCATATTAATTAATTTCAGGAGTATGCAATAAAAAACAGTCGATGGCGTTTTTAATATGAATTATGTGCGTCATTCATCCGCTCCCATTCATAAATACCTCTGTCGTCGTCATGACAGAGCTCGACCAAACAAGTGCTTTCAGCTCAAAAATATGCAGATTCTGAGAAATATTTATTGATTATCATAGGTTTCTGTCAGATTTCTGTATAACGTTAGAGGAATTGTATTTATTGAATACACCAAAATGGGCCGATGTAATCATAGCGCTGGATACTCCTCGGATGTAGTGTGTTTTCAATACACACTGGCAGCCGGCGGGCGTCGTGTGCACATAATTTATAACGCTACTACATAATATATCACGAAGAAGAGCCACATGACCTGACAACAAAGTTTCCAAAGATCGCTGAATACTTGCAGATAACATGATTGCAACGATATATGACGCATTATTTGTGTTCTTCAAGCCATGCAGATAACTTCATAATATATTACATTTATAATGTAAGTTAAAGTTAATCGATATAATCTTGATAGTCCAGAATACTATAAAATACAATATTTTATGTCCGTTTTTTTTATCCGAAGCCAAGTCAGATCACAGAAGGTTATTTAAAGCAATCGACATGCATTATAAAGTAATTTTGGAGCAAAAACATGGTTTTATAATCTCATAAATTGTAGTGTATTGATGTGTGCTAAGCTAACATGCTACCTAACCCTCAGAATGCACCTGCCATATATAGCTGTTAGATTTATGTTTTTTTTTTTAATAGGATGTTTACTGAAATGTTTCTTTTTTTAATTTACAGTTGATAGCCTACAGTGTCAACAGAAGTGAAAACGGATTAAAGAAATTGAAGTGGTCAGCCTCAGCCCCTCTGTGGGTGTGTTTATTCTAAAGTGGCCAGCATTATTCACTGAAGCTCAGGTGAGAATTTCTTGTAATTTTTACTTACCACTAGTATACATTCATGTGAATACTATGAGAGCTGGTCTTTAATTTAAAATGTAAATTTTGGTCATTTAACTTCCTAGATCAAGGAGGAGTTTAGACGCATCACAACATATTCCTTGGAGGAGACATTCACACGGAAGCTTGATGAGTACTCACGAGGTCTTTTGCGGCTAATGCGCGCCAAAGGAGAAGTAGCTGGTTGCAAGATGTGTCCTCTGCTGGACACTTTAAATGACGTATGTAATTTTATTTTTTCACAAATATGTAATTATTGATATGAGTGAATTAAAACTAAAGTAATTTGTAAACAATTGATTTGTTGTGCGCAAAGTTGAGCTCCTTACCAACTTAAACCTTTTAACATCAAAGTGTGAATTCGGTCTTATCCATCTATTTTCTTTACTGCTTTGTCCGTTCGGGTCACAAGATTTTTGAGCCAACCCAGCATTTATCAGGTGAAGGGGCAGTGTTCATTCTGGATAGGTCGCCAGTCTGTTGCAGGGCCGTAATTCGGTCTTAGTATATGTAAATCACTCCCCACTTCGCTAACATTCTAACATCACTAAATTGTATCTCCCTACAGACACAGAACATTGAGAAACATGAGATGCTGTTGTCTGCTGCCTCAGTAAAGACAAGACTACCTTGGTGAAAATCAAGAAGATCTTTTCCATTACTACAAGGTATGTCATATTCATAACAGATTTTTGATTAACTCAAAGGATCCTCCTTTCTTCTTGTATCCACCTTCTCCTTTTGCCTTCCACTCCCCCTCTGCTCTCCTTTTAGATAAACTTAAATATATTGAAACAGCATCTTACATTAAATAAAAATGTGCATGCTTTTTGTTTGTTTTTTACATGTAGGAATGTGAGGACTACACAGACAAAAACATGAAGGTGATTGTGAAGCACAATGTCATGGCTGAGGAGGATCCAGATTTGTCTATTGTGATCGAGGGAAACCAAGTAATGGAATCACAGAGTTTAGATACAACAAAATGTGATTGGACTTCTTCCAGTACTGCTCTGATCTCCTCGCTTCTAGTTTCATTTTCTACTCTCTCCTCCTCCTAAAACAGCAATGTTTTATTATCCAACATTATTGAAACAACATTTGATAGTCCAGTGAGTTAACATGTTCATTACTTGAAATGTTGTGTAAAGTTATTGTGCTGCACTGTATTTTGAGTGTTTCATATGAATTTTTGGATTAAAAACATTGATCTGATGAACCATGTGAATGTCTTTATTGTGGGGGGTACATTTTACCTTCTCTGAATAAGTAATTAGCTTTGATTTGAATAGATAATTTTTACCTAATTTTAATGAGTAAGTAGCTGTTGATAAATGGAGGTAATTGTTACCCAATTTATGCAAGTGTTTAATAGCTTTTTACTTCAGATAGTTTATACTCACTAATATGGATTAAATGTACCCCACCAAAGTCGATGCAAATTGTTACCTCACATTTTTTGGGTAAATTCTATAGATTAGTTTTTACAGTGCAGCTCCAAGCAATACTAGCATAGACTCTTATTAAAACTCTGCCCATGGGGCTGAATCTAGTTTACTTTCTGGAATTCACTTTCTCTTCACGCAGATTGCTAGAGATAGAAAATGTATATTAGCTTCTTTCTCTCGCATTCCTTCATTTTTGTTCGGCCCTCTCTCTGTGATAGATTCATCAGAAAAGAATCGAGGGTAAATCTGATGTGCTGAGGTAGATACAATGGAATGTGAGACAACATGGGTGATGGGACTGATGGAAAAGGAAATACTTTAAAGAGATAAAGATAGAATTTATGTGGAAAGAGAGTGAATGGATAGATAAAAGATTGAAACTGTTGTAAAAAAAAAAAAAAAAGCAGATAGATGTATCAGCATAAAATAGAACAAAACTTGCACATTAGAAATTCTGTGAAACTGAAATTTATGGCAAGTATCAAATGCAAATTGTTTATTTATTTCACTGTACACTCAAAAAATGAACTAGAAATTTGTGCACTTTATATAATATATTTATATTTAGCATACTTATAATAATTGTGTTTTCTGACTTTGACTATTAAGGTCTAATTATATCTCAACTTAACAGTACAAAATCCTAACGCACAAAGGATTTAATTTAGGATCTAAACACAAACCATTTATGTTAAGTATAAAATTCTTCCATCCAGAGGGTGGCAGTATAGTGCGAGTCGACTGACATTTTGCAAATTAATCAACTTAACTTGATTGTGTTCAATCTGCTTAAATATATGGTAAGTACAATTTAAATTTAGGATTACATGATTGATTTGTGTTGCATTCATAGATATCATATAGAGACGATGTCTATATGATGTCTATGGTTGCATTAACTGAAACTGGGCGGTGCTTGTTAGTTCCCAGCATGCTTTGCATAAGGTTAAATTAAGAGAGAATAAATGTTAAAATTAAGTGTTATTTTATGTTTTTGGTTTGTTTGTTTTTTGAGAAATTTACAAAAGGGGAAGACTTGCTAGTGTGTAATTGTGTTTAATGTTAAATTATATTGGAATTATTAGAACCATTTAAATTACAGTGGTTTGGCTGTCGACTGGTTCAATAATTTTCAATAATTGAAGGAGCATGTATATCTTAGCTTTTAAGATGCTAATATGTGCTGCTGTTAGCAAATAGCTAGCTATAGTCTATCAATTTAATTACGTGTGACTAAAAGAAATGAAATATTGATGGATGAATGAATATAAATAGTACCTGAATTATGTCAGGAAGCCTTTAAAAATTCACTTTGAGACTATGATGTCCCCATGATGTTGAAGTTACGTGAACAAATTATGTTTGTTTAACCGAACCCAGTTATGTGGAAGCTGTTGATGGAAAAAAAATGATTAAAGCCAATATATCATTTTTTTTGAGTGTACAAATGACATATTCATAGACTATAATACTGAAAAATAACAACATGTGTACAGTAATATTATTGATCTTTTCTAACATAATGTCCCTTTACTTCAAATATTTCCCATGTGTTTTGAATCTCATTTTGACATTGACGACCACAGAGGCAGAATTTAACTTTTAAAACATGCTGTAACAACAAACAGAGTGTGTGTAATGGAGTGCAGCAGATTTAAAAATATTGAATATTGGGAGCGATGCAGAAAATGCATTATATTGAATAATTGAATTTAAATGAACACTGCATAGACCTCTTTATGCATGTTAAGAAATCTTAATGGCAATTGCAATGCAAACGCTCCCATCTTTCTTTCTTTCTTTCTTTCTTTCTTTCTTTCTTTCTTGCTACACTCTCAGAAAAAAAAGGTACAAAAATGAGGCTATACCTTTTCAAAAGGTAAACTTTTGTCTATTTTAGGTGCTAATATGTACATTTCAGGTGCTAATATGTACATTTTAGGTTCTAATATGTACATTTCAGGTGCTAATATGGACATTTTAGGTGCTAATATGAACATTTTATGTGCTAATATGTACATTTCAGGTGCTAATGTGTACATTTTATGTGCTTATAAGTACATTTTAGGTGCTAATAAGTACATTCTTAGGTACATTTCAGGTGCTAATATGTACATTTCAGGTGCTAATATGTACATTTTAGGTGTTAATATGTGCATTTTAGGTGCTAATATGTACATTTTAGGTGCTAATATGTACATTTGTAGTGTTAATATGTCCATTTCAGGAGCTAATATGTCCATTTTAGGTGCTAATATGTACATTTTAGGTGTTAATATGTACATTTTATGTGCTAATATGTACATTTTTAGTGTTAATATGTACTTTTCAGGAGCTATTATGTCTATTTTAGGTCCTAATATGCACATTTTAGGTGTTATGTACCACTAAGGTACCAATATGCAGCCTTTGGGTGCAAAAGATACCTTTTGAAAAGGTATACAGCCCCAGTGACAGCTTTTGTACCTTTTTTTCTGAGAGTGTATGTCATTATCAGACCTACATCCATGAATCTTTTAACAATCTGCGCATTGTCCTTAAGGATTATTTCATAAGTTGCTAGTAAAGAATGGTTTCTCTTTACAGTGATTGACTTGTCTCTATATTCTAAATCAATACTTGCTTAGACACTTGGCTCTGTATTTCCCCATGGGCCCATTCTCCTGCCAGATGACAGTCTGCTTCTGCATGTATTTCATGCTGATTAAAGGTACCTGTTTGTTTTAATAATTACTAATTATTAAATTAATCATGATCACCAAAGCGTCACCAAAAATGATAACTTAAATGCCTATAATGTTTGTGTGTGTGTGTTTGTGCTCTTACGAAGCTGTGATTCATTTTTCACTGCTGCCATATTTTAATTCCCTGCTGAGATAAGAATGGTCCCTG
This sequence comes from Pimephales promelas, assembly GCF_016745375.1. Next base: position 4,774,426 of record NW_024121288.1, on the reverse strand, counting down.
AAAGAGTCCCTGTGGAAATCACAGGAGGCAGTGGTGGGCTTGCAATTGCTTTGCACTCAGGAAAAGAGTAATGAATAATCTATTGGCACTACAGGAGGGGCGGGTTAAACGGGTATCGGTTAGGAGGGAGAACACGGAGACGATCACCGATTCCTACATATTTCAGTGCATTTGATCCCACTGGTATTAACCTACTTTATAGTTATGTTTTTCTTCTATATTAGACATAATTTTTTAGCTTCCACAATGCTCAAAACAATAAAAAAATGTAAAATATTTCGGCCGTTTGAATAAGCGCAATCGTTATTGTGACAAACATCATTTTTCCTTTGAGGAAATCAATGCTAATTAAAAGGCCAACAGTTTCTTGCAGGCGCCTTGTGGCTCTCTCATTCAAATCTCTCGTTCTCTAAGATTTGTTTTTATGATAATCAAATGTAAAGAGACAGTTTAATAAGAAGATATAATGAGGGTCCCTACATGACAAAGACACTGATGATGTCATAACAAAGTCTTAAACAATGTCATATTTGCATTCAAAATGTCATTATTGAGCGAAAGACACTTAATGACAGTTGTCATAAACATGCATACTTCATATTCAATATGTCATGTCATGATTATGAAGGTGTCATGTCAGTCTTATGCACACCCCTTCAAGTAAAGTGTTACCACTCTGACTATACAGAAAGCTCTCTAAACTCAGGGCAGGGTCACGGATTTCAGTGCCAAACTCTGAAATTAGATTTTACTTCGCTCCCATCAAACAGTTATTGAATTACTTTGACGACTTCACTGTATCCCGTTAGTGCCTGAAAGCAAAACCACGGCAGAGAGCTTTTCTTTCCCAAAGAATCAGTTCTTCTGAAAGCAGTCTGTTTGACTCTCTTGTCTGGGGAGCCACCCAGGCCACCTTAGAAGTTAACAAATATGAGTGTGAACCAAGAATAGCACATCTGCAAGAAGATGTGCCTAGAATTTGATGTCTTTCAATAACAACAGATTACGTTGCCAAATCACTGCATGGTTCTTCGGTGTAAAGTTTAAGGTTTCAAACAGGAAAGCTGAATCCCACGGTCTGGTCAAGATGTTCTTTCTCAACCGCCCAAATATTTGGACATTCAATCTAATCTCCATGCGTAATGAGCTAAGGGAATTAAATAATCGAGGATGTCTGCCATCAACAAACCAGAGGTTGTTAAATGATCTCAAACTGGACTTTGCACTCAGATGACTGCCAAATTTAGTGGCCGTTTTGCCTGTTCGGGCGCTCCAGCCCTGACAGCCCCACGGGGTAAGACTGATTATCATGAGAATAATTGAGAGAGAGGAAGAGTCAGTGCTGCTTTTAATAGAGCTGTTTCTATCTTCATACTGATAAATAATGCACAGCAGTCAGCATATTTGGATTTAACGGATGATATTGACCTTTTTGGGCAGATAGTGAGTGGGGTGTGAGACGAGGAGAGAGAGAGAAGCTGAGGGAACGAATGAAAGAATGAGAATGAATTAAGAGTGAGAGAGAGGGACGGAGATCGAGAGACAGCATTGAAGGCCAAGCAATCAATCATGCTGATGTTGTTGATTTGCTTTGCATATTATTATGAAAATAACAAACAAACATAGATTATAGAGCGACAAAGTCAATTTAACATTAAAGAAATCCGTCATTATTTAGTTGGAAGGAGAGCAACAAAGCCATAAAGGACTGGCACACTGAAAAATGAAAAATCTGTCAAGTTGTTTCAAACCTGTATGAATTTATTTCTTCGGCTGAACACAAAGGGAGATATTTTGTTCAGCTGAACACAGAAACTCATACTCGTGAAGTATTCTTTTAATCCATTATTTTGTTTTTCCACAAAACAGTTTGGTCAATCAGCATTCCAAGAGTGCTCATATATAATATAATATTGCAAAAAGTTGTGGGGCTTTTCAGTTACTCCTTCTGATTGAACTGTGTTCTTTAGTGAATCATTGAATCATTCATTGAGCCAATTAGTTAAATTTACTTGATTCATTCAGGAACGAAACAAGTCTTGATTCATTTGAATAATTTGTTAAAAGGGTGCATCTGAAATTGCATACATCCCTAATACTGTAAGTTTGTGAAAAAAGTACTATGTCCGAATTCATAATATTTATTAAACATTAGGCGAAAAGTACCTGGAAAACCTTCTGGGAGGCACTTGATTAAGTAATTGCTTTGTGACTGTTAAAAAAAAGTACATATTTTATAGGATCTATATTCTGGATATAGGCTACTTCATTCATCACGTTGTCGTTGTCAAATGGCCTTGTGTCAGCTGCCATTCACAAATCCTATCCTGTGGCCTCATCATGGTAAAGTAAAGTGTCCATTTGATTCGCTCTTCAGAATCTCACTAGAAATAATAGGTCATCTGAGTACTTTTTGCCTATGTTTTAAGAACATTCATTCAACAATTCTGTACAAAAACACTGTGTGTTTCTTAGAAATGCACAATTAATTCTTCTTTTCTGCTATTCTACTCGGAACTATTTTCGTGTGTCACTCATTACTCTCTTCTCTTATATTGAACTATTCTGGCTATAAATGCAATGTCTGTTTTGATTTGACATGAAACAGAAGTTGCGATTGTCTTTCGTATTGTGATGTAACAACGGCCTCTCAAACGAGAAAAAAAATGTATAGGGCGTGACTTGATTTTGTCTATCAGGAATTGATTGGATTGTTGTGGTTTCATGCGAGTGACAAATATAATTTGATTAAAGATTACAATGGCACATTAATAATAATAATAATAAAAAGATCTGTACTGATAAATAATTTATAATGAATACTGACATATTTCATTTAAAAACAAATATTTCGTGATGACTTTAATCAATGAAAACTTGGATAAACAACAATTTTAGTTAAAGTAATCCAAGCAATCTGTCCGTAATTCATACATCTGTCCGTATAGGCTACTATCTTGATAACTCTTTCTCTCTCTTGTCCCAGCTACCATCACACTGTGTGTCAACACTTTCTCACTATGCTTAATTTTTTCAATTGGATACTTGGTGCCCTTTTGTGGTAATGGATGGATCTGATCCAGCCTTTTACTGCAGGGACACAAATTCCCTGGCATTCCCTATGAGCATTAGAAGTTACACCGCATTATATCATCATCTTGCCCTATTGAAGCAATTTATGAAGCGATTGTTTTTTTTTTTTAGAGTGATCACAAAAGTCAAGAAATAAAGAGTTCAGCTGCTTTACCCATTGTCATGGGTCATATCACAGATAGAAATGAAATGATTAGTCTTAGAAATAGCCTACATTTAGGTGTTTTTGATATTAGTGACGTCTGTAAATGCATTCTCATAGTTTAGCACTACAAACAGCACATAACAAAACCTGAGCCAGTGAAACACAGCAACAAAATGCTATTTAAAGTTGATATTATTTAAAGAACAGCGCCATCTATTGGTGGATGAATCGAATATTTCGCGAGGTGTTATGTGTCAAAATCAAAACCCATGGGTCAAAACCTTCCCAGTCAGCATGAGAAGAGAAATATATAAATTCTAAAAATAACATAAAATAAACAGCTCATATAATTAACAGGTTGATCGCCTAATGTTGATGTTTCAGTCCCTATTTAGTAGTCTATGAATTATATTCAATGCAAACATAGGCTTTTGGATAAAAATAAATAAAAAACAATGAAGAAATATTTATCAACGCATTACATATATTGGCAGACTGGTATAAATTAATTGACCAATGTAAACAAAAAGCTAAGTGTTAAAAGTGTAGACTGTAATATGTAAGTAGCAGTCAAATTGAAGCAAGCTACGATACATGCCAAATGGTCGGAGAAACAGATTTGTACAATATAAAAGTCCCTTCATCCGAATAGTCCTGAAAGCGAAAAGTATGTAAAGTGAAATGTTAAATAAGTCTGGCTTTTTGTATTTTTAAAATTCGACAATAATTGTTTTAAAATGACACCTTAATTAATAAATGCCGCAAACCTATACTTAATTTAAATCGTACACCTACTGTATACAATAGTACCCTACAAGAGTTTATTTGTAGGCCTATGAATAATTAAACTTCGCAAAACATATTGGGTTTAGCAATGTGTAGATTTAAAAAGTAATTGTGCAAACTCGGACACATAAATAAGTAGTTATGAAATGAATAAACAAAATAGTTGTGACAAAAGATTTAAAAAAAATTCAAGAAAAAAAAAATAGAAATTTACAAACGTCTTACATTGATGATGCATATTTCACAACCTTTTGTGAATTATTGCACACACTAAATTATACATTTTAATCCAGAAATTATTATAATCTTACAATTTTACATTGGGCTGTTAGTACAGAATGCAGATGCGTTGACGTTTATCCTAAAAACTCTCCGTTTATTATCCGTAGTTTGTTTCTCGGCCAAATTTATGATTCTGGCTGGCTTGACGTTATTTGTTGCAGGGGTCGAAGCAAACGGAGGTCTTCCTATCCCAAAAGAAAAGGAGAAAAAAAACGGAGAGGGGGGGGAGGGGGGGGAGGGGGGGGGGGGGGAAAGAAAGAAAGGTCTACACAGGAAAAAAGGTGGTCCCACTCCGAAAACACCGTTTCCAAGCAGGCGGTCTCAATTCCATACTTTTCTTCTCATATCGCATCGCGATAAAAGTTATACAAACACGTTAACAACCCTTATTTTTGGACTCAACATGTTCATGTTAGCCAAAACGAATGGGATGCTATCATTCTAGCAGGATTAAAGTTTTAGAAATACGGAAAAAATGGAGAGAAGAGCTGAAACTGGGGTGAAGAGGCTGGCGCTGGGAATCTCGCCTTACTCCCACCATCGCCTGTAAGAAAATCCCTCTTAAGGTAATTTTTACATGTTTTTAGACTTTTAAAGTTTCCAGTTTGGGTCTGAAGTTGATATCGTTGTCGTTAAAACTACAACATTACGAAAACTTTAGCGATTAAGCTCGATTTTAGATCCAGGCCTCGAGAAAACAATTGATTTTGTGCTGGACGGGGAGTTTTTTGGGATTTTGGGGGGTAACGTATATCCGGTGTATCGTTCACTTTTAATTCTCTTAATGTTTTATTAACGACATTGTAACATAACTGGCTCCGTTTATGCCTGTAGCAGGTAACGACAAGTTTAAGAAAAGTGTTTCAAGTTTGTTTTGAGCGATGAAAAAGTGAACAAGTGTCTGAGTTTGAGTCTTTGTGGGGGGCCAGTGGAATTTTTGTGGTAAAATTCAGTTTTAAGATCAGTTTATAGTTTAACTATACTTTAATGACATAAAGTGCTTTATCAAAATATTTTGACACAACTGATATGAATAACTTAGTGGTGTCATAGTTATTCATTTTTATTACCAAACTCTTCTTTTCTCAGAGACCGTGTACACAACACCGTTATCACAACAGCTCCTAATATCAGTTTTTGACTTTATCGGTTAAACTCGATATAACGATTAGGCCTACATGTACGGTTAACGGAACAAATATCCATAACTAAACGTTTTGACATCCATCCATCCTGTGATATAGCATTTATTCAATTATATTGATGGATTTTTTAAATTCACTATTCCTAACACTTGCTAACAGCTCTAATTTACATACTAAATTTCAGAAATTATAATAATTGATAGTATTATTTTATCTATCTATCTATCTATCTATCTATCTATCTATCTATCTATCTATCTATGACCTTGATATGATTTAACTAATTTGTTTTATTGTATAATTTCAAAAAATGTCATATTGTTTTTATTTTTCAATATTGGCATGATTGTTACTATTCACACTTGATATCAAACATAAGCAAAAATGTAACTACCCACATTTCAAAATAAACTTGTTATATACATACTTCTACTAGTCTTAATAAATTCAGTTTTTGTTTTATTTTATTTCAGATTAATATTTGATTAAATTAACATTTCACGTCGACTGGAATTCACACAATTCTGGGGTGTTGACTGAAGAGGTGACTGAGTGTGGGACTGGACGTGTTGGCTAGGAGATGAGGATGTGCTGCTGGCACCAGGAAGGAAGGATTTTGACGTGATGGGGTGCAGGACAAGCAAAGTCCTCCCAGAGCCACCCGCTGACGTCCAACTTGACCTAGTCAAAAAGGTAGAGCCGCATCAGACCGATGTCTACAAAAACTTCATCAGAAGTGAAGGTGGCGGGGAGAAAACAGGCTCGCCATCCCCTCAGGGTCAAAGCCAGGCTGCTGCGAAGGTGAGCCAGTCCCCTCCACCAGCTAACAGCCAGACAGAGCCCGCTGACCCACACCGGAAAAAAGTGGCCAAATACAGGGCCAAGTTTGACCCTCGAGTGACTGCTAAGTATGATATCAAAGCTTTGATAGGTCGGGGCAGTTTCAGTCGGGTAGTACGAGTGGAACACAGGAGCACGCGGCAGCCGTACGCCATCAAGATGATCGAGACCCGCTACCGTGAGGGCAGAGAAGTATGTGAATCTGAACTTTGCGTCCTGCGACGGGTGCGCCACACTAACATCATCCAACTGATGGAGGTGTTCGAGACAGCGGAGCGGGTCTACATGGTGATGGAGTTGGCCACCGGCGGAGAACTGTTCGACCGCATCATCGCCCGTGGGTCTTTCACAGAAAGGGATGCCACGCGGGTGCTGCAGATGGTTCTCGACGGCGTGAAGTACCTCCACACGTTGGGCATCACGCACAGGGACCTGAAACCTGAAAACTTGCTTTACTACCATCCTGGTGCTGATTCCAAGATTATGATCACAGACTTTGGCCTGGCCAGCACGCGGAAGAAAGGCGTCGGGTGCCTGATGAAGACGACCTGTGGGACGCCTGAGTACATCGCTCCTGAGATCCTCGTCCGTAAGCCGTACACCAATGCAGTGGACATGTGGGCGCTGGGAGTCATCTCCTACATACTGCTCAGTGGCACCATGCCTTTTGAGGATGACAATCGCATGCGCCTGTACCGACAGATCCTCAAAGGGAAATACAGTTTCTCCGGCGAGGTAAGGACTATGCGAGCACTTTAAAATAATTATTCATTGTGATGTCAGAATGATATGCATGTACTGTAGTGTACATAACATACACTGTCTGCATGTGTACAAATAAGACACTTGCAGAAACTTTAAAGGAGTAGTTCACTTTTAAAAAAAAACTTTTGCTGATAATTTACTCACCCCCATGTCATCCAAGATGTCCACGTCTTTCTTTCTTCAGTCGAAAAGAAATTAAGGTTTTTGATTAAAAAATATTCCAGAATTTTAGCCATATAATGGACTTCATTGGGAACCAAACGGTTCAAGGTCCAAATGAGAGTTTCAGTGCAGCTTCAAAGGGCTTTAAACGACAACAGGCGATGAATAAGTATCTTATCTAGGACCCTTCGAGTCATAAAAAGACTTGAAAAAAGATTTTTTCATTTTGATGAACGAGTTTGAACAGGAGAGTCACGAACGCTCACCACAGAACAGAGCAAGGCGAGCATTTGTGCTTATAAAACTTGAAAACGAGTGATCGTTTCGCTAGATAAAACCCTCATTCATCGTCCGGTGTCGTTTAAAGCCCTTTGAAGCTGCACTGAAACTCTCATTTGGACCTCGAACCGTTTGGTTCCCATTGAAGTCCATTATATGGAGAAAATCCTGGAATGTTTTCATCAAAAACCTTAATTTCTTTTCGACTGAAGAAAGAAAGACGTGGACATCTTGGATGACATGGGGGTGAGTAAATTATCACCAAAAGTTTTTTTTAAATGTGAACTACTCCTTTAATAATGTTTGTGATATCAAGTCAACACTGCCAAGCATTAAATAGATGATTGTGGGCTTGCAGATTTGTATCAGTCTGATTAAATGATGTACCCTACTGTTTTTGCACTAGCTGCGGGTATGTATATTTTTGAGCTGCGTTTGTGTGTGCTATATATATGAGATTTAAATGAGAAGTCACGTCAGTGTGGATCACGTATGTGCAAAACAAGAGTTGCTGGGAGATTGGAAATGCAGATGTTTTTGATTAGTTATAGAAGGGCTATAAAGCATATGCTATGTTACTTGGTTTTATTAAACCCAGAAGTATTTGTGTGCCATGTTTTTGGGCTCACTTGCTATGTTCTATAATGTTCTTAATGATTTATTTGTGTTTGGCTGACTGCTTTTGCAAACAAACAAGCTCTTATAAAGTTGGTATATATGCTTTATATGTACATGTTAGGGTGGTGGTATTCACCTTTACATTTCCTGAAAGTGCTCCAGTTATTATTTGATGTTAAACTCTTACCTTCCCCAAATTTAATGCTGATGTGTCGTGTGTAATTGTTTTGTTGTGTTTATATTTGTGCAGAGACAAGAATAAGTAAGCCATTCGTAGGTTGATTTCCCCGAAAAGCGTAAGCACTGTGGTCTGTGGCGCTTTCAGCATTGCACTGTTTGTTTGAGCGGCCTGACATAGCAACATTGACTCAACAAATGGTTTGAGTTTGGGGCGGTACTACCTGTTTGTCCGTTGAGCGTTAAGGAAACATATTTTTGAACTTTTATTCAGTGCCAACATTAGAATTTAATTATTCGTTTTTCATCATAACCTTACAAACCCCCTACAGTTTTGCCATAGAATATAGCTGTTTTCACCTCCTGAACATATAAAACATAAATCAGAATTAAAATGTTTAAATTCTTTACATTTAACTGTATTATTATAAACCGATTTAAATAAATAATTTATGCATTTGGCAAATGTTTTTGTCTAAAACGACATACACATTTTATCATGAGGTAGTACATCAATCCTTGCTTTCCGTGGGAATCGAACCCATGACCTTGGCATTGCTAGCTCTGTGCTCTACTCTTTGAGCTATAAAACAGATGTGGCAGAATTTCAGTTACAGAACATCTTCTGTACAGTGTACAGTTTAATAATGTTTGAGAGCAACACTTCAGTATGTGTCTTTCCTCTATGAGTGAGTGACCCCAGGAAAAACGGTCTTGTGGTTGTGGTGTAATGATGTGCAGGATGTTTTCTTGGCACACTTTAGGCACTTTTAGTGCCAATTGGGCATCGTTTAAATGCCACGGCCTACATGAGCTTTATTTCTGACCATGTCCATCCCTTTATGGCCACCATGTCCCCATCCTCTGATGGCTACTCCCAGCAGGATAATGCACCATGTCACAAAGCTCGAATCATTTCAAATTGGTTTCTTGAACATGACAATGAGTTCACTGTACTAAAATGACCCCCACAGTCACCAGATCTCAACCCAATAGAGCATCTTTGGGATGTGGTGGAACGGGAGCTTCGTGCCCTGGATGTGCATCCCACAAATCTCCATCAACTGCAAGATGCTATCCTATCAATATGGGTCAGCATTTCTAAAGAATGCTTTCAGCACCTTGTTGAATCAACGCCACGTAGAATAGAGTGCCGAAGTGATGACGTCACTTTGTAGGACAACCCGGAAGCTAGCGGCGCATGGGTTCCCTCAGTCGAAAAGCAATGCATTTTCCCCATAGACTTTTGGAAAATCGCAAAAAATAAGATTTGTGTTTAACAAAGGGTTGTGACCCTTACACGTTTTGTCTAGCAAGATAATCTTTACAAGTTAATCCAAAATTTATACATTTTGAAGCCTATATAAAGATTTTAAAAAACACAATCAGACACAAAGTTTAAAAAAAACACAAGCAGGTTATAACTGTGTGTTCTATGTCATAGATCAAAACGTGAAAATATTTATATTTAATATTTAAATATAGAGGCTCTGTTCACCACAGACCTTATTTCAGGCGATTTAGCAAAAACCCATTCAAAAATCCCATAGGCTTTAGAGTGAGGGAACCGTAATGCTAAAATGCGAACTCACTTCCGCGTTTTGGCCTACAGAGTGACGTCGTAACTTCGGCACTCTATTAAGGCAGTTCTGAAGGCGAAAGGGGGTCAAACACCGTATTAGTATGCTGTTCCTAATAATCCTTTAGGTGAGTTTATATGCTAAAATTCTCTGATAACTTGACAAAATTAGCCATTAGCAGACATTAGCAGCACATTTAAAATGTTCAGTCTTTCTTTCTTGCAAAACGGTCCAAAAATACAGATGACTCATTTTGCACTATATACAAACTTTTAGAATAAGAATGACAGTGCTCCACTGAAAATGTCTGTCTCCTGCTATATAGCCATTTGAGGCTTTTATACAGTCTTGCATTCCTAAATAGAAATATTCCCCACAAAGCCACCAGAACACAAGAGGCTATGATAGCACTGCCTCTTTCTGTCGTTTGGCCCTAGTGCGCTCTGTTTCTATTCTTCACAAAGTGCTTTTCCAACACTTTAAACTTTTGCCAACCATTTGTCTTTGTCTGTTGACCTTGGATATCTGAGTATGTTTATTTGCATGCGATGCGTGTGAGTATTTATATGCAAGTTTTGGTGTGTTCACAATTCACATGTGCTTGTATTTTGGGAGTGTTTGTGTTAGCTGGACAGTCCTGTCATCATGATGTGTTATCCCGCAGTAACCCCCTGCATGAGCGTGTGATGTAAGGCCACAGAGTTCCTGGCAGAGTGTGTGCGTCAGTGCCTCTCTGCTGCTGTGAGTCACAGACGAGACCAATGTGGACCTAACAGGGAAAAGCCCTGGAGAAGTCATGCTAACCAACAAAAACTAAGCCATGTTTTGTTTTCTCTCTTGCTTATAGAGCTGCTAGTGTTTGGCCAGTTGTCATAACATATCAGGACATGCACGACTCGTCTAAAGATGTTCTAGGAAGAGTGAAAAATTAACTTAAAGTAACTAGTTTGTGTATTTAGCATTTCTGAAACCTTCTTGTATTGATTTAGCCAGTTCTGGCAGAGGTGATGCGGCCCTTGCTTTCTCCTTCAACAAACTTGAATTATGCTCTCTAATATCGGCTATTGTTATAGTTGACTGAACCTTGTTTGTTTCTTGTTATATTATATTATTATTCAAAAAGTTGTTAGGTACAGCAAGATCTCTAATTTCTGATCTTTTATTCAGCAAGGACACATTAAATTGATCAAAAGTGACAGTAAAGACATTCATAATGGTATTGTAATGTTAGGATTTGTACTTTGTTTAGAGTAAGAATCCTGAAAAATAATGCATCACTGTTTAAAAAAAATATGAATCAGCACAACTGTTTCCAACATTGATGATAAATGTAAACAAATGTCTGTAGAGAAGCGCTTCCTGTACTCAAGTGTATAAGTTTGAGGTGCTCTTTGGATTGGAAAAAACATATAAAAATAAACAGGAACATCCAAGGCACTCTCTTTAGAAAAGATAAAAAGCTTTTATTACTATGGCTTGGTCATAATCAACATTAAAAACTTTTAATGTTGATTATGACCAAGCCATAGTAATAAAGGCTTTTTAACTTTTCTAAAGAGATTGATGATAAATGTTCTTGAACACCAAATAAGTAATGATGCTGAAAATTCAGCTTGGCCATCACAGGAATAAATAACATTTTATAAAACACGAAACTGTTATTTGTGTAATATTTCACCCTTTATAACTGTTATTACTGTTTTTATTACTGTCAAATGCAGCCTTGGTGTGCATAAGATACTTTCAAAACATTTTTAAAAATCAGTAACACTTTATTTTTTGGACATATTACAGTAATAACAGCAAATTATGTATAATTACAAGTATTGAAGGACAACTCCGACGCAAAATGAACCTTTGGTCTAATAACACATCGGTACCTAGTCGACCGTTCTCTGAGATTTGTTTTCATGATAATCGAATGTAAAGAATTTAATCTCAAAAAACTGTTTAGCATATAACGCTAATATATGTTGACATATAATAAGTAAAAAGAAATCACTAGTTAATACCACTAACAAGGCTCAAAATAGCCTCACACTAACACAGTAACATAATGAGGCTCCATACATGCAAAATGAAGCATTGAGAACTTTGTAAGTGTATAAGAAGATACTTAATGAAGACAGTTCACTTCGTGTGTACAGGCAGGAGCCATCTTTGGAAAACAATCTCGACAAGTCGAACCACAAACGACGTGCCAAGTGAGCTGAACTGTATATGAACGGCGTTCGTGCTTCGACTTGTCGAGACTGTTTTCCAAAGATGGCTCCTGTCGGTATACCCACTGTGTTAGTGTGGGGCTATTTTGAGCCTTGTTAGTGGTATAAACTAGCGATTTCTTTTTACTTATTATATGCCCCCATATACTAGCGTATACGCTAAACAGTTTTTAGAGATAAAACTCTTTACATTCGATTATCATAAAAAATCAAATCTCAGAGACCGGTGGACTAGGTACCGATGTGTTTTTAGACCAAAGGTTCATTTTGCGCCGGAGTTCTCCTTTAAGTATACAAGTATAATTGAAATGTATGATATTATCTTATATTATTAAGCTAGGTTGTAATGTGTTGTTGATTATACACAACAAGTCTCAAAATCTTTTGAGAATGTCTGAATAATATTATATAAGCCATTTCCTATTTTCTGTTTTCTGACAGCCATGGCCAAGTGTTTCCAACCTTGCTAAGGACTTCATTGACCGCGTCCTCACAGTGGATCCAACTGAGCGTCTCACTGCGGGCCAGGCACTTAAACACCCTTGGGTTGTCAGCATGGCAGCTTCCTCCTCTATGAAGAACCTGCATCGGTCCATTTCCCAGAACCTCCTGAAGAGAGCGTCCTCACGCTGCCACAGCACTAAATCAGCCCAGTCCACTTGCTCCAGCCGCTCCACAAAGTCCAGCAAGGCACGGCGCGTTCGCGAGAAAGAGCTGCGAGAACTCAACCGCCGGTACAAGCAGCAATGTAACGGTTGAGAGCGAGACAAACAAGACCATGCTAAAACATTGGAGAGAGCAAAACATTAAACAACATTGTGCCTCAACTTAGATGTCAACTTCCTGCTCCATCACCACAGAGCCAACTAGCAGAAAACCTCCTTCTAAACTTTTCATTCACTTTCTATTATTTTTCTGCTGTTTTTCTTTCGTTTATTGTCTTTTATGTGAGTTTTATTTATTTATTGTTGGTGTATTGTCATGTTTATGTTGTCTTTGGAAATGATCTCATTCAGCCTTTTACCTGATTGTATCTGTTGAACAGAATTTTACATAAGTTGCTGGAAGGACTAAGAATACACCTTCCTGATTTTTGCTGTGAATTATTTGTTACGGTACCCACCCGGAAGATTGTTCTTCTGATAGGGGAAATGTGCTGTTTATTCATTATTGGCAACAAATCACTTGACCTAGTTATAGTTTATTGTGCCTTAAAGGGATAGTTCACTTTGAAATTAATTTTGGCTGTACTCCAAGATGTAGGTGTCTTTGTTTCCACAGTAGTTTCAATATTGATATTTTTAGGTCAAACCGTTCTTGTCTGTCAGTCATATAATGGAGGTCTATGGTCACCACCTCAAAGAGCATGCACAGAGAAGTCCAAATTAAACATGATTTAATGACTCGTAAATGTAAGTACACATTGATGGCCTAAGACACGAAACGAGTGGTTTGTGTGAGAAAACGAACAGTATTTATATCGTTTTTACCTCTTGTAATTACAGCCACAAAGCGCCCTCAGATCACTTGGACGTGGCTGTGGTTACAAGAGAAAACTATAAATACTGTTTGTTTTCTCACAAAAACCGCTCGTTTCGTGTCTTAGGCCATCAATGTGTACTTACATTTACGAGTCATTAAATCATGTTTCATTTGGACTTCTCTGTGCATGCTCTTTGAGGTGGTGACCATAGACCTCCATTATATGACTGATAGACAAGAACGGTTTGACCTAAAAATATCAAAATTGAAACTACTATGGAAACAAAGACACCTGCATCTTGGATGCCCTTGAGGTAAGCTAAAACATACCAAAAATTAATTTCAAAGCGAACTATCCCTTTAATATCACTTTGAACATGAGGGAAAGGTAAAAATCAAACTGTTGATAATTGCTTTGGAAGTGACCACGCAAATCACATTTTTAATAATACACACTGCTGTTTAATTATGAGCCTTAAAGGGATAGTTCACCCAAAAATGAAAATTCTGTCATCATATACTTACCTCGTGTCATTTCCAAACCCGTATGACTTCTGCAGAGCACAAAAGATGATGTTATGCCCATACAATGAAAGTCAAAGGGGTCCAAAACAACACTAGACCTCATTGGCTTTCATTGTATGGATTAAAAAACATGGATAAATAAACTACAAATGTTTTGTGTTCTGCAGAAATAAAGTTATACAAGTCCGGTTATAAATGATTACAGAATCTTTAGTTAAATTATCGCTTTAAGTTGGTCCAAAAATAATAAGGGATCTACATTGCCCAATATGTCTGTTGTTTATCCTGAATAAGACATAACTGACCCTTTTCTGCAAATCCTTCTAATAAGGACCCTAATTGTAATAGCAATCATTAATACCTGTCGGAAAATACTCCAAAAAAAGTGTTTTCAGAGACTTGGCTTTAATTTGGTCAGTGAAGAAACTTACCGTGATTCATGACTTCTACTGTTGTAGTAATTATTCACACTATCTGATATTGATCGCTCTCAGTGTATGGGTGGCCACTATCGGGAAGCCCCGAATCTGAATCGGTTACTTTCTCTGTCACCAGCTGTTGTGTCGTGAGCAAGGCACTGAACCACCGTGAAGGCCTTTTGGCAGCCGTTGCACTCTGGGAAAACCCAGACAACTTCCTTTTTAAATTTAGATAACTCAGTTACAACTGAGAATGGTCTGGTTTTAAACCAGGCTACTCTCACCCCCCTCTGTCAGAAAGCAGCAGAAATGTGCCAAAGAAACTCCTGTGTGCCTGGATTATCGAGCAATGTTTGGTGAGAGCGGACATATGAAAATATTAGTATTAGTATTAAAACTGTGATGAAATGAAGACTTTTTAAAATATGTTCTTAAATCTGTTCCTTGTTTTATATATATATATAAAATCATATATCAAAAATTAAGGGGAAAAGTAATCTGTGTATCTGGGTTGTGTCCCGTTTCACAGCAAGTGCCTTGAATTTGTTATACAATTAATGTAACAAGTGAATAATATTTTGAAAAAAAAAAAAAAAAAATTGCAACCACATTGGTTTTGGAAACTTTATTTTGAATAACTATTTGACTGCAGAAATCAGTTACATTTATTAGCGGAATTTTGAAAATGATTATTTGAAAATAACTACAAATTTGAAGTTTCTTGAGGGTTCACGAGTGTTAAGGCTATCATACATCACTTGTTAATTTTAATATAGCAGTATCCATTAATAACATCAAAAATGACTTTGGAAAACCACTGTTTGTATATGCCTTTATACCCCAATATTTTTTTTCTCTCTCTCAAGGAAAAAAATAATTTATATGTGCACGTCAAAATTGAGATTAGTAAAGAAAATGCTCTTAAAAGTGCAAAATATTTTTAATTTTAGTGTATCACCCAACATTCATGTAAGGAATGTGTCTTTTGTAGCTACAGTTGAAATAAAACTGCAACTGTTGTCCATTTGTTGAGTTCAGTCCAACACGGTCTCATGTTCCTTTTTGTCCATTTTTTAATGAACAATTACAAAATATTTCTTTTTTTTTATCATTAATATTTAGTACAAAATGTTGCAATCAACCCAAAAACAGAAAGCTCTCACTTTAATCAACTACAATATCTTTACAATTCAAAATCAAGAAAACAGCTATATTATTTTTGTGCAACATAAACTATGATTCATTTTCCATGTTAGTCACATATCTATGAAGCAAGATGTTTTCACATTGTTTACATTTTTGGCTGCTGTGTGGAGTTTATAAAACGGGCTTAATTGTAGTTATAAAGGAAGACAAAAATACGGTGATTCATTGGTAAATATAAAAGTCATGAATGTTCAGCTATAACGTACATTTTAGGCCAAGTGGTTTCCTATATATGGCTTACGTAAAATAAGGTCTGTGGTCAAGGGATAGTTCATCTAAAAATCTGTGGATAGGGTCATTTACTCGCTCTCATATTATCTTATATTTGTATGACTTTCTTCTGCAGAACACTCAAAAAAGATTAAACAAAAAATTGGAGCCCAGTGACTTCCATTGTACGGAAAAACAAAACACTGATACATTTCTCAAAATATCTTTTTTTATGTGCAGAATTATCTATTAATATTTATAATTATTAATTAACTATCCCTTCAACATTACTTGAAAAAAGTTTCTCCTTTAATATGTTAGGTTATAACAGTCAAACAACGCACGTTGCTATAACAGCTTTTAAAAGTTAAATTTGTTTGCCAGGCTGTAGCACGTAAGAAAGCATTGGAGCTTTTATTTTGAAAAATGACAAAAACGAAATAATGGCGCCATATATTCTTTCAGCTAGCTTCACATTTCACTTCAGCACAAAACAGGTCTGTACAATTATTTGCAGATTTATTTATAATGGTATAATATCTATTTTATTTATAGATAAATCTATATTTGATATTATTGTTTCGTTTTCATAATTTTTTTATTATTATTTTATGTC